>CM046350.1:28682937-29224388 GCA_025403435.1 Artocarpus heterophyllus | reverse complement strand
CCAACGTACTGGCATGCGTATCAACATAAAACATGGATGTTACCCTTTAATACATCAAAAGATATAAGTCAAGACAATGGGCCCACTATTCATCTCAAGATTAAGATACAATACATATAATTGTCTAAGTGAATTGATTTATCGAGACAAAATTATTAATCCAAATCAATTCACTTTATGTCTCGATCCAACACATCATCACCTATGGCAATGTGCCAATGTTTCAATTTGCGAAGTCCACCTCTGATGGCCAAAACAAACCATCTTCCATTAGGGATATAGACAACATAACAATCTTTGTATGAGTGAAGTGCCCAACTTTATTCCCTCGATTGTGGATCTTACGATTTACACCATCACCTTAAGAATTGTGTCTTTCGTATAATCTGTCTATCATATGCCCAATTCTTAAAGGTTTAGATCAATAGTCTCAAACTTTTGTTTGCATATCATACATTCAACAAATATGAAATAAAGAGGACAAGATTTGGTATATGAATAATAAATAAATCCTTTATTAATAAAAATGTCTCCAAAAGCATATTATATTTTTGCTCTTTAGGGCATGCATGTCTAACAGCTAGCGCCAAATATGATATGTATTTGTGACGACAATGCTGTGTCGTAAATACTATTGTGCACAGGTGGCAATAACACTTTGTACATGTGGCAAGAATAGCAGAGTTATTTGTGACGACAATGCCGTCGCAAATGCAAATTGGTTTATAGTTGTCTTGCACTTTTAGTCACAATTCCAGAAGGTATGTTTTTCGACAACAATTTGTGTTTTTTTTTTTTTTTTTGCAACTACTTGTTGTCGCAAATATTCAATAGATTACATTTGTCTTACGTTGTCAATCACAATAGCAATGAGGTTATTTGCGATGACATATGTCATCGTAAAAAGTAAAAATTTAATTTTTCATAAAAATTTGGTAGAGGAAAGGGCGCTTTAATGAAATTATTTGCAACGACATTTTAGCTGTCATCGTAAAAGATTAATTTGTCAATTTTTTTCCCAGATTAAGTTGAACGATGTCATTTTGTGACCTTTTGCGATGATGTTTTTAATTATTTTGCGATGATAAAATATCATCACGAAAAAGTCTGCACCTAAACAAACTCAAGAGCTCTTTTTCCTCTATTTTCTCCTACAAATTCTCTTCTCCCTGGGCGATTTCTCTTCGTTTTCTCCACCCTATTATGCCTCAATCTCTCCCAAACTTGTAGAAATTCATAGATTCATGAGTTTTGTATTGTAAAACTCATATTATCAAACAATAACCATAGAAATCTCTCTAAATTAGAAAATTTCTAAACTTTTTCCCTGTTGAGTTTTTGGAGCTTTTGGTTGTTTTCTGGTGATCCATCGTTGAAGTTTTCGCTACTATCATTATTTTCTAACTCCCGTTCATAGTGGATTTTAGATTATGCAATTTTTTACATTTTTGGTATTTGGAATATTTTAGAATTGTGTTGCAAATGAATTTTTGGAGTTATGAATATATTGTTTGGATTGTGATTTGTTCTTGAATTTTGAACTATGATTGTGATTTTGTTGAAATTATATATTGTTTTAATGTGGAGTGTTGTAAAATTGAATTTTTGGGATTTTGTAGAATTAGAATTTTAGGATGGTAAATTGTTGTCCATGCATTATGCTAATTAAAAAATTAAAAGAATAAATTTTAAATTTATTATTAATAATAATTATAAAAATTGAAAATTTTAAATTTTAATTACAATTTAAAAATTAGAAATAAGAAAATGATAATTCTTAATTAACAGTTAATGACCTAATTAATTAATTTATTAAATATAAAGTAAAATAATATACTAAATCGTTATTATAAATTGGTGAACAATATAGTTTAATAATTAGAATATCATTGTTAACAATTAGTTGCCATAAAATTTGACTATATAATATAAAATTATTGTTAATGTATTATAATAATTAAAAAATTAATATAATGCATGTCGAAGTTATTAATGATAATAAATTAAGAAAATAAAAAATGTAATATTTAATTAGAAATGAAAATAAAAATAAGAAACTAATAATTTTTAATTAACAATTTATGAACAAATTCATTAATTATAATGGCAATAATGTTTATTAAAATTGTAATTTTTTTTAGAAACAATAAAATTAGCATAAATTTGATAAAATCGCGTAAAATAATTATAAAATTTGATAAAATTGCATGAAATTGTCATGAAATCTGAGACGATTGCATAAAATTTAATAAAATTGTATCTTTTTTTGAAGGTGGTAAGTTTTGATATGTGATTTTATAGTAAAAAAAAACAATGTAAGGGAGTACAATTTTATGTTTTTATTTTGCACATGCTTGCATGAGTTTACCTTAAAGACCCATTCGAGGATTGGTATATAGTAACACCCGATGCTTGAATTGTCCTGTTTGGACAGTTTGGTATTGTAATTTACGTAGTTTTTATTTATTTTCACTCATGCCTTTGGTAAAGGTTTCGATCAATCTTTCTTTGTTCTCCAGGTGCACACCTAATAGCACACTTAGGAGAACTAAAAAGAGATGTTGCTGAAATTTTTACAAAAAAGGGGCATTGTGGAATGAGTGATAGAATATGAAAATTATAATACTAAATAGGATAGGGCCTTACCTTGTACGTTTAGAGTAAAGGAGGTGTGTAAAATTGCATGCATGCATACATAAATCTACCATTTCATATTACTCAATGTGTCTGTTATTGTGTATAGTTGAAATGTCGATTGGTAAGAGTTGGATACATATGAGGAACTGGTTGTCAGATGAGTATTGGGATGGATTGTTTGCTTTTATTGAAGTTGGAAAGAATTATGCAAAGTCATTCAGAAATATTAGTTGTCCTTATGTAAAGTGTAAAAATCATGACATGCGGCCAGTTGAAACAGTGAAAATGCACATACATCGGTACAATTTTAATACGTCGTACACAAAATGGATTTACCATGGTGAAGTAGAGGAGGTTGAAAGTACTAGCCTAGTTGTAAGTGAACCGGTAGACAAGATGCTTGCATTCAATGAAGCTATTGCTGGCATTAACGATGATCATGATATGTTAGGTGTGACGAAAATGAATATTGATGATCCCTACCCCAAGATGATGAATTAAAGGATCTCTTATCTGAGCTCCAAGTGGGATTGTATCGGGTTGCCTTAAGTATTCATCATTGAATTTCTTAGTGAAATTGATGCACCTAGAAGTGCTATATAAGTGGCCTAATGAATGCATGGATGCATGTTGAAGTGATTAAAGATGCGTCCCTGATGGGAACAAGTTACCTGAAACACATTATGAGTCAAAGAAATTATTAAGTAAACTAGACCTAAGCTACGAGACAATTCATGCCTATAAGTATGATTATGCTTTGTTTTGGAAGGAAGATATTGATCTATAGGCGTGTTCCATTTGCAACACAAGTCATTGGAAGAGTAAGAAGGGAAGAAAGTTTCGTGAAAAATACTACATTACTTTCCTTTGAAGGATCACTTGAAGTGTTTGTATGCTTCTTGTCACACTACAAAGGAAATGACGTGGCACCAACACCAACGATCAAAGGATGAAAAATTAATGCGTCATCTAGTTGACAGTAAAAAAAAGGAAGGAATTTGATGAAAAATACCCTAATTTTGCCCATGATCCGAGAAATTTTTGATTGGGTTTAGCAGTTGATGGTTTTAATCCTTTAGAAACATGAGTCTCTCATCCAGTATGTGGCCGTTGGTTATAACTGCTTATAATTTACCTCGATATGCACAAAGGACCCATACAAGATGCTGTCCATCTTGATTCCTAGTCCAAATACTCCTAGGAAAGATATTGATGTGTTCTTAAGGCCTCTTGTGGATGAGTTAATAGAATTATGGGGTGAAAGTATTGTTGTGTGCGATGCTACTTCGAAAAGGTCTTTCCAGATGCGTACTGCGTTGCTCATGATAGTTAACGACTTCCCTACTCATAGTAGTTATCTGGCTGGAGTGGTTAAAGGAATTTGACATGTCTACCCTGCAATGATGCAACCCCATCAAAGTGGATAACTATTAAAACTTGTTTTTTTCGACATCGACGATGGCTTCCTATAACTCATAAGATGCGGAATAACAAAAAGTTTGATGGTAGGGTTTATCGACGACCTTTTCTGTCTTAAAAGTCCGTTTAGTAAATATTAGCTCAACTACAAAAGATTGTACCTAGATTACTTGGTAAACATGAGAATTATGGGAGTAAAAAGCGAAAGAGGCATCCAACATAGCTTAATTGGACAAAAAAGATTATTTTTTAGGAATTACCTTACTAGAGTTCATTGTCATTATGTCACAACTTAGATGTTATGCATATCGAGAAGAACATGTGTGACAGCTTACTGGGCACAATTTTGAACATTGATAGAAAAAGTAAGGATACAGACAAGGCGAGGATCGACTTGCAAAACATGGGGGTGCGTAAGGAGTTGCATTTGTATAAGGAAGTTGATCGGTGGATGAAACCACATGCTACATATACATTGACCCCAGATGATAAGTATTTAAAATCAATGCATTTTTCTAATGGGTTTGGTTCAAATCTGAGGAAAAATGTGATTAAGGGGAGCAAAAAAATCACAGGGCTAAAATCACACGATTGTCATTTCATAATGCAGCGATTATTGACAATAGAGATTTGACCATTTGTGAAGAAAGAGATTGTTAATGCGATAATAGAATTAAGCAACTTCTTCAAGTTGATATGTTTGAGGACATTGAGGATAAATGATTTAGAGAAAGCGTAAGAGGATATTGTACTTATTTTATGCAAGTTAGAAACAATTTTCCCACTGAACTTTTTTGATATTATGGTACATTTAGCAATGCACTTGCCAAAAAAACCCATTAGGGGAGGTCCAGTTCATTTAAGATGGATATATCTGTTTGAACAATTCCTTGAATCATTGAAGAAGTATGTTAGAAATCATGCACGACTAGAGGAATCAATTGCTAAAGCATATATTATCAATGAAGCTCTGGCTTTTTGTTCGATGTATCTAACTAGGAAGGAGACAAGATTTAATAGACTTAAGAGAAATTGGGTTAATGATGATGCAGTTGGTAACAACAAGATTTCTATCTTCGATACCCATTGTCGTCTAATTGGGAAGATGACTCTAACCATAGTAAATAACCAGTTGCAAAATAAAGCTGAGTGGTACATGCTACACAACTATTTAGAAATTCAACAATACATCGAGTAAGTATTACCTTACATTTCCATGTAATTATGGTTGTCGCAATTACTATTGTATCACTTAAATTCCATAATATGACGGTGAGCGAATGAAGGAGTTGGAAGATGGAAGACAAACCAAACCATTAGAAGATCTTCAAGTGATGGAGTTCCCAAAATGGTATTAGAATAAGGTATAATTTTGATTTAAATTATACATAGTAAAACTACAAATCCACAATGACTACAAATTCTTAATTTCTAATATTTCTTTACAATTAGCAGATGCTTAATCTTCAAGAGCAGAATGCACCAGAGGCAACTAGTTGATTGGTTTTACTTTCATTTGGTTCAAGCTTCTTTGTTAAAAGCTATCCTGGTTGTGTGGTGAGCAAAATCAAGTATTTAGCACATAATCGGGATATCAATCAAACTACCCAGAATTCTTGTGTCTATGTTCGTAGACCAGATAATCAAACATATTACAGGGTCTAAAAGGAAATTTATAAATTTTCATACATAAATGCCAATTCTGTTATTCTTTTCAAATGTAAGCGGTTATACACTCATCTAGAAAAAAAGAAAGTTCAATAATACAAAATTAAAACAGGCATTTTTGTTAAGGACTCGTGGTACAAGAATGAACCATTCATACTTGCATCTCAAGCAAAACAAGTGTTTTACATAGATTCTTTGTTTAACAGTCCAAACTGGAAAGTTATTGAACACTTTGGACATCGGCATATATGGGATCTCCCCAAAGCAGATGTGAATGATGTGATGGTGGTTCAAGATATAGAGTCTACAAATGTTGAATTAGTAATGGAACTACTAAAGATAGACAGCTTGACGTGGAATGTCCCTAAGGTATCGTCAGATGTTGTCACATCTGAT
Organism: Artocarpus heterophyllus; assembly: GCA_025403435.1. NCBI lineage: Eukaryota > Viridiplantae > Streptophyta > Magnoliopsida > Rosales > Moraceae > Artocarpus > Artocarpus heterophyllus. The sequence continues at coordinate 29,218,268 of CM046350.1, read as the reverse complement.
GTTGATGCAATCTTAAAAGATAAGTCTACCGAAGAAGATGAAGATTTGGATTTGCAAGAAGCGGATGATGAAACTTTAGAGAAGTACATTGAAGTCGAAGATGATGAGTCTGAAGACAATGATGACATTAATGATGGTGGCAACATCAAAGACATTAGCAGTGATGAAGAATAGATATTATTTATAGATGCCCTTGTTTTTACAGTACTAAAATAAGATAGTAGTGGAACATAATTACTATAGTACATAATAATGATATTAAACCTATTATTTGACAACATTTGGATATGTCTGGACAAGTTGCTATATGTACTGGCTTTGCAAGAGGAGCACAACCTCTACCCGACCCATATAGAGTGCCGCCACATTATTAGTAGGGTATGTTACAACCCAATTGCAAATTTGTATAGTTTATTCAGTTAATGAATTTCAATCTGAAATGTTTCCTGATGTTTACAACACCAGATGCCACACCTAGCCATTGTATCGATCGAGGAAAGGCAAAAGGGCATGAGATTGCAGCATATGTTGAGAAGTATGAAAAGATTCCGGTCAAATTTGACAAGGCTGGTGGTACCTAGAAGGCTCTTGGGTGGTTTGGGTTGTGGTTTGAAAGTGCCGTAGGCATCTATACTCAGGATGCATGTAAGCTATATCACGATGCTTGGAAAGAAGTTAATGCCCAGCATAAAGCACATGTTGGTATGTATTTAACTTCATCCTTACAGAACATAATTTGTATGGTACATAATTTTTATAGAACATAATAAGAGTAATTATCATGATTTCGAATGTGTTACAGGATTGGTTTGCATTGGATTACGAAAGGCTGGACGGCATGCTTCGTGGCGTGGTTGATAGGGGGCAATCAAGTGCTATGAGGATTGGAAGAGCAACCTCTACGAACACTTTAAAGCACTTGGAGGACCAACAAACAAGGCACATGTTAAAGCCAATCCCCTACGAACCTCAGGAATCAAGAACATTGGGGTCATTGCTGCGATAGGTTCATGTCTGAGAGATTTCAGGTAATTGTATATCTGCTAAGTTGGTTATTTATTATATATATTAATTTCAATATTGCTCATGCTAAAAACTATAATAAACAAAAAATGTATGCAACAAATAAAAACAATTATGGCAACCAAAAGTGGTTAAGTTTTCATGGTCAGATATCCATCTCCCAGCATCGTGACAAAAAGGTTAGTAAGTTTATTTAATCACAAGCAATCTTAAAAGTTATCAAAGAATACATTATTCTAACACATTCAAATTGTTGGATAGGGCAATACAGTGACCCAGTAGCCGATGTCTGCCATAGACAACTAGGTAGACATACATCGTCATGGGTTGACTTGGGTGAACCCCTAAGCACAATAGACTTTTGTAAGCACTTTAAATTTTAAATACTATCTTTTCTTATTCAAATTACTATGTGTATTTCTAGCATGTGTAAAATATTATTTGTGTAGAATGTGTTGGAGCATGAGAGACAAACGCAGATAACACAGTCTGCTTCCTCTTTAGTGGCACTTGAGCTTAACGAGGAGGGAATATTAGAGCATGTCCTCGACAGTCGTACAAGACACAGGTGTAGACTAGGCCCTACACTCCTGCATAGGATTTATTCTCGTGTAGGCGATGGTTTATCCTCTAGCTCCAAGTCAGACAGAACATCTTCGACGCTTGTTAACCTGCATGTGGAAGATTTTCTATAGAGATCGGCTGAGTGCAACATGACATTGTACCAAAGCTACATGTCATTGATGGATTTGGTAGGCCAGTTGGTATTGAAGCCCAATTCCTTCGATGCCCCTGACGACAACAACGATGGCACTGACGATGTTGTAAATTTAGGATATTAGATTGTATTTTTTCTCTTTGTTCAAAATTTTGACACATTACGTTTGGTTTTTATTTTATTATTTGAACAATGTATTATCAATTGTCTTTTTTAATATTAAATTTTTATTTTTATTATTATAATTTGATTATTCCTATTTAAAAAATATGAAAATTTTAATAAATAGTATTAAAAAATATTAAATATTAAAAATATATTAATATTTAAATATATTATATATTAAAAATAAAATATTTTAATAAAATCAATTACGACGACATTGTTGTTGCAAAACATTAAGATATTTGCAACAACTTTTTAACAAGCTGTCGCAAATAATTATGTCCATTCTAGCATCAACACACATTTTTGCGACGACATGTGTCGTTGCTAAAAACTGAAACCACGTCATATTTGATGATGACCGTAACGACATAATTGCAGCGACGTTTTTGCAGCTATTTGTGTTGCAAATAATATCGCGATGACGATGTTGTCACAAAAATTTTATTTGCTACTGGTTGTTAATGACGACATATAGTCGCCAATATGTGGTCGCAAAAAATATATTTGCAATGACTCCAAGCTTTTTGCAATGACTTTGCTGTTTGTAGTAGTGCTTTCCTTTCATTTACTTCTCTTTCTTTCATTCTCTTTTTCTACTCTTTTTTTTATTCATTTTAGTCTAAATAACATTTTATCTCCCTTTTAATACATATCTTATATGTATTTTAAGATATGTGTTTAATTATAAATAATCATATTGAAACATAATAATAATAACAAGTAGGTTATGCACCTGCTATATGCATGCTTCGTACTAGTAAAAAAATAAAGGGTGAATTTTCTAATTAGAAGGGGGTGGGAAAAATCAAACAAACAAATAATCTCCGATTCTTTATAACATAGCATGTTTGTTACATTTCAATTAAGCGTGCAAAACTATCAATGATTAAGGTGAGAATATAAAAACTTTTAATTTCTGTAATTTCCAATAATCTCAAGACTCAATAATTTTCATAAAAAAAGACTTAGAGTGTACCTTGATTTATATCTTTAATTGCAGAGAACCCTTGCACAAAAATTTGTCATAAAAGAAGAATCTAATTTCTCTATCTAGACCTATAGTAATTTTAACGTATTTTTCTGATTTATAGACCCTCAATAGGTGTCTCCATCAAAGCACATATCTTTTCAAATGTAGACACATCCTTTTAATAAGAGTTGTAACCCCTCATAACTAATAGGATTTTAGCATTTAAATAATTATAAAACTAACTAAATAAATAATAAATATGATAAATTTAATTAAGCCTTTAATTAATCATGTGGGCCATAATTCTAACATTCTCCCACTTAGCCCATATGATATTCTCTTATTAGTTTAATAAGGCTATAATGTATATAATAATATTATGCTAAATCTTCTTAAAATTGGCTAGTACTCTGTATTATAATTAAACATAAAATCTAAAGTTACTTATGGCAGTTGTATATCACTAATTTAGTGTAGTCCATTCCATGTACTACAACATTGGACATCTATTTAATATGATTCATAATTGAGGGGTATGATAATAGTCCACCTTAATGTCTTCAATGAGACAATCCTATCAAACATTAATCTATAATAGTCACTAATGACGTCTAATAATACCCATACGTTCAACATGTTCAATAAATATTTTGGGTGGTAATCCTTTTGTTAAAGGATCTGCAATCATAAGATTGGTGCTAATTTGTTCAATTGACACTTTATGTTCTTGAACTTCTTCCTTAACGACTAAGTACTTAATATCCATACATTTTACACCATCAAAATACTTGTCGTTCTTGGCAAAGAAGACTATTGTAGCTTTATCACAATAAACTTTCAACAGCCTAGCTATACTGTCAACAACTTCAAGTCTTGAAATAAAATTCTGCAACCATAAACCATGGCTTATGGCCTCAAAATATGCCACAAACTTAGCCTATATAGTGGATGCAACAATGACGGACTGCTTCGTACTCTTCCATAAAATTGCTCCTTCGGCCAAAAGGAACATATAACCAAATGTAGATTTTCTAGTGTCAGCACATCCAGAAAAGTCTGAATCTAAGTAACCAATTACTTCAAGATGATCATATCTTATGTAAGTGAGCATGTGGTCCTTTGTTCCTTACAAATACCTGAGAACCTTCTTTGCAGCTTTCCAATGATCTATTCCTGGATTACTTGATATCTTCCTAACATTCCAATAGCAAAACTAATGTCGAGTTTGGCGTAAGCTTGAGCATATAACGAGCTACCAATGACAGATGCATAAAGAATGTTTTTCATTTGCACTCGTTCTAACTCATTTTTTGGACATTGCATATGACTAAATTTATCCCCTTTCTGAATTGGTACTATACATACTGAACAACTATCCATCTTAAATTTCTCTGAAACTTTGTTCATATAGCCGTTCCAAGACAACCCTAACAATCCTTGTGATCCTTTAGGGAATATTTCAATTCTTATCACATAAGTTGCCTCACCCATGTCTTTCATTTCAAAGTTTTTAGAGAGGAATTTCTTAGTTTCATGTAATAAACCAAGATTGTTAGCAGCAAGTAAAATATCATTAACATATAGGACTAAGAAAATAAACTTGCTCCCACTGATTTTCATATATATACACCGATCAACGGTGTTCTCCTTAAATCCAAATGAAATAATGATATCACTAAACTTAAGATACTATTGTCTGGACTCTTGTTTAAGTCCATATATTGATTTCTTTAATGTACACACCATGTGCTCCTTTTCTTTGCTTGAAAAGCTCTCAAGTTGGTCCATATAGACTTCTTCCTCTAAATTTCTATTGAAAAAGACGATTTTTACATCCATTTGGTGTAACTCTAGATCAAAATAAGCCACCAATGCCATAATAATTCTGAGTAAATCTTTCTTAGAAACCGGTGAAAAAGTCTCTTTGTAGTCAATGCCCTATTTCTGAGTAAAACCTTTGGCAACAAGTTTATCCTTGTACCGTTCAATATTGTCTTTAGAGTCACACTTGATCTTAAAGACCCATTTACACTTGACTCTCTTGCAACCCTCAAGCAACTTAATAAGGTCCCAAACTTGATTTTGATCCATAGATTTTAACTCTTCTTTCATAGCATTAAACCACTTATCAAAATCAATACTTTCCATGGCTTGTGAAAATGAAACTGGATCTAAAATCGGATCATTATCGATTTCCAAGTCAATTTCTAACTCTTGTAGGTAAACCACATAATCATCAGGAATAGCAGATCGTCTTTCTCTTTGAGATCTTCTTACTATTGCTTCTTGTGGTTCAGCTACTATAGGCACCTCGAGTATATTTTCATCATGAAGTGGTTGATCATTCACTTGTTGTTCTTAAGCATTGTTAGATTGTACAACAATGTTGGGAACAATCTTAGAAGTTACAAGTAAAGGTAATTCTACCTCTTCAAGGACCATATTTCATGTTTCTCCTGCTAATTTCACCATTCTCGATGAACCTGACATTTTTAGATTCTACTATTCTCATACTATAGGTAGGACAATAAAATTTATACTCTTTGGATGTTTCAGAATAGCCAATGAAATAACCACTGGTTGTCTTAAAATCCAATTTCTTTTCATGTGGATTGTAAATTTTCACTTTTGCCAGGCAACCCTAAACATGCAGGTGCTTTAAACTAGGTTTTCTCATGTCCATATCTCGAAAGGAGTTTTCTAGACTGCCTAACTAGGAACCCTATTTAGTATATACATGGCGGTCTTTAATGCACGCATCCACAAGGATAAGGGTAAAGATGAGTAGCTTAACATGCTCTTAACCATATCCAATAATATATGATTACGCCTCTTTGCTACACCATTTTGTTGCGGTGTGCCAGGCATAGTGTATTGCACACATATGCCTCGTTCTTCTAGGAATTTAGCAAATGGACCTGGACATTGCCTTGACTCGTCATACTTTCCATAGTATTCATCACCTTTATCTGACCTTATAATTTTCACCTCTTTATCTAATTGCCTCTCAACTTCATGGATAAATACGTTAAGGGCTTCAATAGATTGAGATTTATTATGCAAAAGATAAAGACAACCATAATGTGAAAATCCATCAATAAAAGTGATAAAAGATGGAGCATAAAAGGTCCACATATGTCAATATGTATGAGTTCAAGAAGCTGGGTACTTCTTGTAGCCCCTTTCTTAGTGTGTTTGGTTTGCTTTCCTTTACAATCAATACACATCTCGTGATCAATAAAATCTAAATTCCAAAGAATTCCATTCTTTACTAATCTCTCTATTCTTTCCTTAGATATGTGACCTAAGCATTTATGCCATAATTAAGCAGAACTTTCATCAACTAAACTTTGTTTAGTTCCAATACTTTGATGCATGGTTAACAAAGTTTCAGCGAAAAGATTATCAAGCTTTAACTCATATAAACCATCATAAAGGATTCTAGAACCAATAAAACTATTATTTTTATATAAACCAAAAGATTCAAATCCAAACTTGCAATAAAATCTTACTACACCAAGTTTTGATAAAGAAATTAAATTGAGAGAAAAAGTAGGCACATAAAGAGTTTGTTATAAATCAAGATAATGTCTAGTATCTAATATTAAGCAATAAGTGTCAATTCCTTCCACTGAAGCTTTATCTCGATTTCCCATATAAATAAAACTTTCATTTGCTCTTATGGGTTCGATCATAAGGAATCCCTGCATTATATTAGAAATGTGAGTAGCTGAACCTGAATCAATCCACCAAGTATTATAAGGAACTTTAGTTAAATTTGATTCGAAACAAACTAAAGCACAAGGCTTACCTTTCTTTTCAAACCAGGCTCTACATTTCTGACAGTCTTTTTTTAAGTGCCAAATTTGTTACAAAAATAACACTTAACATTGTGTTCCTTCTTGTGGATTTGAGTTGATTCATTTAAGTTATGCAACTCCTTCTTGAACCCTTTCTTTGTGTTCTTTCTAGGCTTCTTGTTTGTGCTCTTTTCAACCTCTTGATTCACAAGATGGATGGAATGAGGTTTTTGATTCTTCAATCTCGTCTCCTCTTAAACAAGCATACTGATCAATTCATTAATATTCCATTTATTTTAATTGTGTTATAGTTCATTTGGATTGGACCATATTATTCAAGAAGAAGCGAGTTAAGAATGAACTATACTACAAAGAACTTATCAATAGATATCCCCAAAGACTTTAATTTTGCTACCATATTTTTCATTTCAAGGACATGCTCATACGTAGTACAAGAACCATCAAATTTAATGTTGGTTAATTTAGCAATTAATATATTAGCAAGAGACTTATCAACAGTTTGAGAGTGCTCTTCCATAAGTTCATAAATTCCTTAGCACTTTAGTCTTGGGAAGAGTACTTTTAATGTTGTTTGCTATTGTCATTTACATGAACATTAAGCTTAATCTATTCAACCTTTCCCATAATTTATTAAAAGTTTTCTCCTCCTCACTACTAACATCAGTAATAGTAGTAGGTTCCTTATCTTAAAGTGATAAATCAAGATCCAAGGCACCTAAGTGAAATTGGACTTGTTTTGCACCAACTAGAGAAATTCAATCCATTAAATAAGGGAACAAATGAAATATGCGAATACAGAGAAACAGAAACAGATACTGTAAATATGCAAGAAACATTCATACATTAATACCTTGAGATTTTCACATACATATATTCAAACTAAGACAATAATTGTATGTCCTAGTTCTCCTTTGGGTGATACTAAGACATACAAACTATAAATAATGCTAATGAAAGATAAAAATTAAATTTTGGTAATTATAAATATGTCTAATAAAAAATGCTTGCTATCTTTGGATAAACAAACAAAAAATAATAGAACATATTAATTTCTAACTATCATATTCATCAATTATAAAGAAAACTAATCGACCTTTAAGTGATTCCTAAGTTCTTATAAAATATGAAATTCAATTACTCATGATCTATATATGTCTTTTCCATTATAAGCATAAAAATTCATGAGTTATTGAACTTTTGTTTCTCAATTTGAAAATTTCTAAGCTTTAAAGGTTAGCTACTTTGGTGACTAGCAAACTACAATTATGCAGTTTTAAAATTAGAAAGAATAATTTTCATTTGTTTCATGAAATAAATGATCATGTTTGCATCACTAAACCTTATATGCAGCCGTTTTAAATTATTGAAACAACCCATAATTATAATTGTAAAAGCATTACATCAAATATATACACACACTAAACCAAAAATATGATCACCCATATTGTTTCCAACAATAACAGAAAGCTTTATGTGTATATATATAATCAACGATCAATACTGTACATACACAACTAACCGAGTAAATGCATATATACATAAGTTTGGACATTTCACAACATAATCTGCATTTACACTTTGTATCATATCTTTGATTCAACAGAATCAAAACAAAGTTCATAACTATAAGGTATATAAAGCTTTAACCGAGTAAATACATGTATATATAAAGATATATACATATCGTCTAATTCATTTTTTTTTATCAAGGCATGATTCGTAACAAAGTTTTTTTTTTTAAAATCATTGAATAACTTTGAATATTGATTGATGAAGATAAGATTCCACAAACCGAAATCCAATTTTCTTAATTGTAACGGAACAATACAATTAATTAGCCATAAAATTCTAGAGTTCATACATAATCTGTAATATAACTTTAAAGGGAAATCATGACTTCAAAAACCTAAATGCTCTTGATACCAAATGTAAAAACTTTTAATTTTTGTAATTCCTAGTAATCTTAGAATTCAATAATTTTCACAGAAAAAGATTTAGAGCATACCTTAATTCATATATTTACTTGCAGAGAACCTTTGCATAAAAATTTATTAAAGAAGAAGAACCTAGTTTCTCTCTCTAGACTCATAGTTATTTTAACATATTTTTCTAATGAAAAGAAAGAATACAATTAATTAGGTAGAGAGAGGACTAGACTTTTATTTATAGACTTTCAATTGGTGCCTTCCATTAAAAGCACAATCCTTCCAGATGTAGACACATCCTTTAATAAGAGTTGTAACCCCTTATAACTAATAAGATTTTAACATATAAGTAATTATTAAATTAAATAAATAAATAATAAATCTGATAAATTTAATTAGACCTTTAATTAATTATGTAGGCCCTAATTCTAAGAGAGAAATCAGTTGAAAGAACACGCACAGAAGCAAGTTCCTATCTAGGAAGAATCTTACCGATCTCTTCAAACACAGAATTCAAAGTCATGGTCGCGCTCCGGCTCAGAAACTTACACGCCTTCTGGGCCTTGGCCAGAGCCGCTACCAAATTCTTCGGCACCGTCACTACCTCGCCCCAACTGGCAGATCCGTCGATGCCATGTTTTTGGCAAATGCTCTATCATTGACTACCTTGAGCCTTAAACTTAATGGTCTCTCGTCTGCTCTCTGCACATCTACCCAGAAAGTCCCCGCCAAGTTTCTAAAACTGTTGTGATCTTATTGGTGGTGCTTGACAAGGTGGAATTTACGCATATCTTGAGAATGTGCTTTCTGGGTTGTGACCTGATTTAGAAAGCTTGGTGTTTGGGTTGAGAGAAGTCGATGAGTAGGGAGCAGAATCGAGTAATGCCATTTTTGGAAGTTGGGAGGATTGGCGAAAGCTTGTTGTAGCTTATGTTTTCTTTTTGACAAATACAAGTAAAATTAAAATGCCATGTGAGCATCCAGTTCGTGCATGTAAACTTTCACATAAAATACCGATATAGAGAGAGACAATAACTTTATCAGAATCAAGAGAGAGCTAAGAAAGAGGGGTACAAGAGTCAGTAAGTAGAGAACATTTTCCATTGATTTTGAAGGAAGGAACCTTTTTCATTAATTTTGAAGGAAGGAGTAACTGCTTTTCGTGTTGGAGAAATTTAAGAAAACTGGGTGTCGTTTGCTGATTTTTTTAATTTAATTTTATTCATTATTATTATTATTATTTAAACCAAAGCAAAAAGCGAAACCCAGAGAGGCAGAGCTATGAATTATGAAGCTACGAAAAATGGTTCCCCCATTTCTCATTTTGTGTTTTTTTAATTAATTATATAAATATTTCTCTTAACATTTATATTTATTTAATTTTCTTTTGGGACTACGTTCACACTCTTTCCCGACCTTTTAATGCAACCTCTCCTTTTTTGTCTTGTAGACATAGCTACGTATGTTGCCGTCGTCGATTGTGTAGTCTCACTACCGACCTGCTGAAGATGTTACCCTTGCCTATGAGACATCATACATGTGACTTATGTATTGTAGTTTTGGTTTTTGAGTTTCTTGATTCCTCTAATTACTTGAAGATTACCCATAGTGTTGATAAGACTTCAGTAATACTAAACAAGATTTGTTCTAGACAACAAACCTGTAGAGTCCTAGACTATTCATGACATATATAAGCTTACTAGGTTTGAAATAACCTTAATAACAATCTCAAGAAATCTTTTCTGATGTGAAGATCAGTCAAACCTGTATCCATTATGTTATGTTAAGTTATTTATTATTACTTATTTAGTTTTTTAAATGATAATAAATAAATAAAAATAAATTTAAGTGGTTCAATATACACATTTTTTCTAAAGGGTGTCAACCAAATGATATCTTTGAATTGTTATAACGCTTTAGAAAAAAGGTCTTGTTTCATAGATGCCTTTTGACGGTAACATACACACTGATGATAGGTGTTTGTAAATATCACATAAAATCTAATGGGTCCCTAAGCCTTGATGTTTATTCAAAAATACACAATCTCTCTAAATTGTAGAAGTTTAGAAGATTTTCTTTCTTTTATAAAAAATTTCTTCAGGAATTCTTACAAAGATATTTTTTTATTCTTACTATATTTATCAATGGCTGGAGGTTAGATTTCATTTTCTTTATGTTTCCACATTTAGATGATTTTTATGCAATTTGGATTCATGTATATATATATGTTGAAAATCATAATTCTATATATATAAATTTCTAACATTTGGTATCAAGACCGTGGTTTTTTTCTCTGCCTTGATTTGTTTGAATGGAGTTTTTCAAAAGACCCAAAACTTATGAAATCATTTTTTGTTGATTTTTGATGAAAATCAATGTTAAAAATCATTAGGAAATTGATTTTTTAATATTTTTGGGTTTTTAAAACGTCAATTTTGATGCCCAAAAGGTGTAAAATCATCCGGGTCTACAATTGAACCCATTTGAGTTAATTTTAGGTAAAGAATACTCGAAATAATGTGAAAAATCAAAATGAGGGACCAAAAAATGATATGTCATTTTGGCCCTAGAGGCTGTGTTTTCTGAGTAGAAAACGACATATCATTTTTCATTGAGAAAACGACATATCGTTTTACTCGGTCAAGGGGGCCTGCCTCTTTTCAAAATGACCTGTCGTTTTCATCAATGATGAAAATGACATGTCATTTTTCAAGGGCATTTGGCATTTTCTCCAGGCTAAAACAATATGTCGTTTTTTGGGAAAAATTTTCAAAAAAAATTTCTGTTTTTATAACTTTGCAGAGTTTAAATTTGGGTATTTTGGAAAATTGTTCTTTAATAAATCTAAAATTAATTTTAATGAAATCCAAAATATTATAATTTATGTTTAAATAAAATTTTGGAAATTTATTTTAGACATGGTTATGAATTTATGCATAATTTATTTTGCATATATTCTTTAGTTGTTATATTTAATACATGCAAATTAATGAATGTTTTATGCATGAAAATTAAATATCTTTAGTGATTTGTTTAATTTTAATTGATTTAAGAGTAGCCACAGTATCTTAGATTATATTGAAATTATATGTTAAGTTTTTTAAATCATACGTAATTAAACCGACATTAATTGTAACTAATTATGTTTGGTATAATGAAATCTATCCATAGGAAATTTTATTATATTAAATATGATTGGTTAGGATAAAATATTAAATTATTTTTTTAATTTGCCTACTAGGACTAAGAAATGGAATATAGTTTAATAGTTTTATCATAAGGTTGTATGTGAATTAATGTAAATTAGAAAGTTAGCCCATAGGTAGTTTCTATATGTCATTTGATTCATAATTTTTGCAGCATGATTTATCTTAGTAAAACATGATATATAGTTATTAGCTTTAAATTTTGTGACATGAGTATGTATATTTAATGTATTGCAGTAATTCAATCTATTAATTTATCTTATATGAAATGTGATACTCTTGAGCTTAAGGGTGATAACTATAAAGTCTAGAAGGAGAGGATTCTCCTTCATTTGGGGTGGATGGACACTGACTATGCCATAAGGAAAGATGAACCTCCCTCTATCACTGGGACAAGCACTCCAGATGATGTTGATCGATATGAAAAATGGGAGTGATCCAAACGTCTCTCAGTTATGTTCAAAAAGACCAAAATCTCTATCGGGATTAGGTTGGTTGATCAATATGACAATGTCCGAGCACTACTAAAGGCTATTGTGAGCAATTTGAGTCTTCAGATAAGGCATTGGCAAGCACCCTGATTATGTAGTTTTCATCCTTGAAGCTTATCGGTATTAAAGGCATGCGTGAGCATATCATGCTTATGAGGGACATTGTAGCTCAACTGAAGACGCTTGAGGTTGATATGTCTGATTCGTTTCTAGTACATTACATTCTGAACACTCTACCCTATAAGTATGGTCCCTTTAAGATCTCCTATAACACACATAAGGACAAATAGTCAATTAATGAGCTATTGACCATGTGTGTTTAGGAGGAGGGAAGGCTCATCATGGAAAAGGGAGAAAAAGTAAATCTGGCAACCTAAGGTAATAAGAAGAACTTTCAAACTAGGCAAAAGGGGAAAGGCAAGGATCCTACCCAGCTGGATATTAAGAAGAAGTTTAAGTGCTTCTTTCGTGAGAAGAAAGGGCACGTAAAGAAGGGCTATTCTAAATTTCAGGAATGGCTTGACAAGAAAGGTACTCAACTCTCACTTGCATGTTATGAATCAAATATGATTAAAGTTAATTACAACACATGATGGATTGACTCTGGTTCCACAATCCATGTTACCAATTCCTTGTAGGGATTGCAAAACCTACGGAAGCTAGTGGAAAGCGAGCAATGCATCTATTCTAGTAGTAAGATTCACTCACATGTAGAGGCTATAGGAACATGCAAACTAGTCTTAAGTAGTGGCTTTATTTTGTATTTGGAAAAGACATTCTACATTCCTAGTTTTTCTAGAAATTTAATTTTAGTTTTTAGACTTGTATTAGTTGGATATTCCTTTAAATTTTTAGAATCTTCATTTAGTTTGTTTTATAAATTTGATTTTATTGGATGTGGTACCTTTTTAATGGTCTTTTTCATCTTAATTTACAAAATGACGCCAATTATACTACTATGCACATTCATGAAAATGTTAGTATTAAGAGATGTCTTGTAAATGATGAATCCTTTATGTTGTGGCATCATAGATTGGGACATATCTTCATTGAAAGAATTAAGATATTAGTAAATGATAGAGTACTTGGTACTTTAGATTTTACTAATTTTGATACTTGTGTGGACTACATTAAGGGTAAGCAGACCAACAAGTCAAAGAAGGGGGCCAAAAGGAGTTCTGATTTATTGGAAATCATACATACGGATATTTATAGTCCAGACATAGACATGTACTCTTAAAGGTACTTCGTCTCTTTTATAGATGACTACCACGATATATGTATCTGTACTTCCTTAATAATAAAAACGAAGCACTAGATGCTTTTAAGGTCTTTAAAGTGAAAGTAGAGAAACAATGTGGAAAGCAAATTAAGATTGTGAGATCAGATAAAGGCGGAGAGTACCATGGTAGATACACTAAGTATAGACAAGCACCTGGTTCATTTGCTAGGTTTCTTCAAGAACATATGATTGTTGCCTAATACACTATGTCTGGTTCTCTAGACCAGAATGGTATAGCAGAACGAAGAAACCAAACATTATTGAACATGGTACGGAATATGCTTACTAGTTGCAAACTTCCTGAGACCTTATGGACTAAAAAGCTCTTAAGACGATAGTGTACATATTCAACCAAGTTCCAACCAAGGCTATCCCAAAGATGCCTTTTGACTTATTCAAAGGTTGGAAACCAAGTTTATGATATATACGTGTTTGGGGATGTCCGTCGGAGGTAAGAGTTTATAATCCACAAGAGAAGAAGCTAGACCCAATAATCATAAGTGGATATTTTGTTGGCTATGCTGAACAGTTTAAGAAATACAAATTTTATTGTCCCTCTAATAGTACTAGAATTATGGAATCAAAGAATGTAAAATTTCTTGAGAATGACTTGATTAGTAGGAGCAATCAATCCTGGAACACCATTCCTAAGAAAAACCATACAGATGCTCAAACTTGCACTTCTTGTGATGATTGATTTTTATACACAACACGCCTAAAGTTCAAATGCATGATGAACAACAACAAGTTATTCAAGTTTCACAGATTGATGATCAAGAAATAGTGGGTCCAGCAGAATAATAGATACAGGAGTTTGTTGAACAACATGCTCCTTAGAAGAATATTGAACCAACATTAAGGAGATCTACTACAAAAAAGTGTCGCCGATACCAAGTGAATATATTATGTATCTACAAAATTCTGACTACAATGTTGGAGCCAAAAATGATTTTGAAATGTTTTCACAGGCCATGAGTTCTAAGGAATCTAACTTATGGTACAATGCCATGAAAGACAAAATGGATTCTATGGCATCTAATAGAGTCTAGGATTTCGTTGAGTTGCCCGATGGTGTAAAGCCATTGGATGTAAGTGGGTCTTTAAAATAAAAAAAGACTCATTAGGCAACATTGAGAGATATAAGACAAGACTTGTTGCCAAAGGATTCACTCAAAGAGAAGGAATCGACTACACAGAGACCTTTTTTCCTATATCTAAAAAGGATTCTCTTCGAGTTATTTTGGCATTGGTCGACCATTTTGATTTGTATTTGCATCAAATGGATGTGAAAACAACCTTTCTCAATGGTGATCGAGAGGAAGAGTTTATATAAAACAACCAGAAGGATTTTTCTCTAGTGAGGGTGAGTATTTAGTATAGAAGCTAAAGAAATCCATATATGGATGAAACCAAGCCTTTCATCAGTAGTATTTGAAGTTCCATGATGTTATCTCTTCATTTGGTTTTGAAGAGAATATCATGGATCAATGTATATATCAGAAGATCAGTGGGGGTAGGATTTGTTTTCTTGTGCTATATGTAAATGATATATTACTTGCAACTAATAATAAGGAATTGCTATATGAGGTGAAGCAATTTCTCTCAAAGAATTTTGATATGAAGGATATGGAAGAGGCATCTTATGTCATTGGCAATAAGATCCATAGGGATAGATCTCAAGGCTTTTTGGGTTTGTCTTAAGAGACCTATATCAACAAGGTTCCCAAGAGGTTTCGGATGAAAGCTTGTTCACCAAGTGTGGCACCCATTGTGAAGGGTGACAGGTTCAATTTGAACCAGTGCCTGAAAAATGAGCTTGAACAGGAACAAATGAAAAACATTCCATATGCTTCAGCCATTAGAATTCTAATGTATGCTCAAGTTTATACATGACTTGACATTGCATTTGTAATTGGAATATTGGACAGATATCAGGGTAACCTAGGTGTTGACTATTAGAGAGTTGCAAAGAAGGTGATGAGATACCTTCAAGGTACTAAAGATTACATGCTTATGTATAGATGGACTGATAATCTAGAATTGATTGGATACTCCAATGCAGACTTCACTGGTTGTGTTAATTTACGAAAATCAACATCTGGTTATGTTTTCATGTTTGCTAATAGAGCAATATCTTAGAGGAGTGTGAAGCAGACATTGACTGCTACCTCCACTTTGGAGGCCGAGTTTGTTTTTTGTTTTGAAGCTATTTCGGATGGTGTATAATTGAACAGTTTAGTATCGAGGCTTAGAATTGTGGATTTTATTTCTAGGCCATTGAGATTGTACTATGACAATTCAGCTGTAACACCAGCCATTTTTTCATATAATGGTTAATAATAGATAATTAACGACGTTAAGTATTTTGTTATGAAATAATGTTACTAATTATGTTATTTTAAGTATGATGACAGGTGACGGTCACGTGGAATTAATGTGCTCAAGGTGTTTATGTCATTTATGATGTTGATGATTAATTTGATTGGATGAAATATTCTAAATGATTGGCACGTTTTGTTCCTTTCCTTATTTTAGGTGAGTGGATAATTGACTTTTATGATGATTTAGGACTTGATAGAGTTTCCTATTTTGAAAGCATGACATTGGGTAAGTAACTTAAGTCAATTTGACCTTCCCTTATTTCTCTCCCTTTTTTCCATGTTAAAGCAGCACTTTTTTTTAATTTCCCTACTGTAAATATAGAAAGCCATTTGACCTAATTCACTACATTTTTCAATTATGTAAATTTCCTCTCTCACTATATCATTCTCCCTCTTCTCTCTCTCTTTTTTTTTCTCAGACACTTGCTTATTCTCTCCATGTTCTTTTCTCCTTCTCTGCACATTTTTTTCTTTCTCTTTCTCTCCCTAATTTTTGCAAATATTTGAATGAAGTATTGAGTTTTCTTTGGGCAAATTCAAAGGAAGCTTGAGAAGAAATTGTTTTGAGATAAGAACTCTATCTCAACAATTTTAGAAATTTTGATCACCTGGTAATTCGACTACTATATCTTTGTCTACAAATTTCTATTTGCCCTGAAATTTTAATAAGATATTTTTGCATGTGTTATGTAATACTCCTCAAAATTTCACATTATTTGGAGTTTTCTATGGTGAGATATGGAATTTTTTTAGTCTCTACCACTCATAGTTAATTAATGCTGATCGATAACGTTGCATTTTCCCTGTAATCTGATTGCTTTATCTTTGTCTACAAATTTACATTTTCTTTGAAATTTTAATATGATATTTATGTATGTATTATGTAATACTCCTCAGAATTTCATGTTATTTGGAGTTTTTTATGCTGAGATATGGAATTTTTAGTCTCTGCCACTCATAGTTAATTAATGTTGATTGGTAACGTTGTATTTTCCCTATAATCCGACTGCTATATCTTTGTCTACAAATCTCCACTTGCTTTGAAATTTTAGTATGATTCTCATGTATATGCTATATGATATTGCTCCAAGTTTCGTGACATTTGGTGTTGTCTATGCTGAGAGATTAAATGTTCACGCTCTACACCTCATAGTCGTAATGTTGTTGATTGGTATATCCTTGTATAAACATGGTTTTTGTTAAAGGGGCAAATGTGCTTTGATTTTTACGAAATTTGGCAGAATGTTCATGGTTATATTAGGTTGTGATTTGGAGAATTTTGTGCTAATACGATGTGTATTTTGTGAGTTATTAAACTTCCTTCAAATTAGGTTTTTATGGCTGTGAACTTGCAAATTTTGGACCTCTTGTTTCTCTAACTTTTCATTATATTTAATTGATTTGTTTGGTCACAGGAATTTTTGTAGTAGGATATTATTATGTATATAGATTGTCACAAAAATTTTGAGGTCAAAATTATTTTCATGATACTTTTCTTAAATGCTAGTTTAAAAGGTGTTTGCTGCCCATGTTTGTAAAACCAGTTTTAATACCGATTTCAATTGTGTATTTTGACCTACTCTAATTTTTGTTCAAGCCATTTTTTGGATATGTTATAGTTGTCTGTATCTATTATATGTGTTAATTTTTGTACATTTTTCTACAACATCAATAATGTGATAAACGGATTTGAGTTGAGGGTTGTTCACTGCCTAACTATCACTGGCCGGTTTTGTGTCATGGAATTTGTGACTTGGTTTAAATACCAAATGGAACTTTTATGGCCAATAAAAAATCCTGGTATTATGTTTGTATGTTAACTTTGTCCCTGCCAAGTTTAGTTCTTGAATTGTGTGTGAATTATAAAATATTGGGTTGTAAATTTATAAGGGTCAGACAGCATTTGTAATGGTAATTTTGCTGAAATGTTTTTTTAAGATAGATAAAATGTGTTTTGAATTATGTTCTTAAAAGAAGCATGTATGAATACGTTGTGTGGTATTGAATGATATCGTGGAGATGAATGTTAATTTCTTGTGTATATGAATGGTTGACATGAATATTTCAACAGGTGAGCACATCAAGACTGCAGTGACGTCATCTAAATTAAGGTGTAGTAAGCAAGCTAGTCAAGTAAGTACATTCTCGCCTGCAACATGATAAAGTTTATGAAAAGTTTGAAATCTATATTCATGACAGTTTTATGATAATTTCTATGATGATTATATATGATGTTTCATTATGAAAGTTTGGAGTTATAGAAAGTTTATGCATGTTTCAATGATGACGTATTTCAAAGTATAAAAGTATATATATGTATATATGCATCACCTAAATAAGTGTTGCACACCCCATGTTATGTTATGCTTATGTTTATGATGTCATATTTGGTTTGGGATTAGCTACCCCTCTTCTCTCACGGCGGCGTGCCTACAATGATGACAATAGTGCAACACTTGGGCCCTTAAAGATAAAATGAATGGAGTTTAATATGGATAATATAACGAAAGATATGTTCTATATGAAACGGTGCCTAATGCACTACTATGTTGGTGATGATTATGATTTTGATGTTTCATAAAGATGTTCATAAATTGTTTTATCTTGTGAGATTGTAAAGTGTACTTACTAAGCGTTTTGCTTACTTAGTTTTACATCATGTTGCAGATAGAGGTAAAAAGATCATGGATTAGGTGGAGGGCAAGGAAGGGCGTGTGAGCTATGCACGATGAATTGAAAACAGAAGAGGCCAAGAAAGAAGTTTTAAAATTTATGAACTATGTTTATTTTCTGTGTACGTTTATTTTTCCCCACTTTGAGATATTGGGACTTGTTTTAATTTATTTTAATTTTTGATTTTGACAGTAGATCGGCTTGTCGACCATTACTAGCCAGACTACCGATGTAATGATCGGCTTGCTGATTGCCCTATATCGACTTGCCGATCCTAGTATTTCAAAACTCTAATTTTGCAAGGCCTTAGATGGCCTGCCGGTGGTGGAAGTTTAGACTGCCGGTCATGTTCGGCCTACCGATGTCCAGAGTTTGGCCTATCGAACTCTGAACAGAATTAAGTAATGGTTTTAAATTCTATTGGCATTATGGCTTCATTAATTTGCTATTGATAAACTATTTAAATAAATATAAGAAGTTTTGAAATATTGATATTTAGTAAAAAAAAAAGTATGCATGGATCCTAGGATAAGTTTAATAAACTTTACCTTATTTAAATGGTTAATTTTAAAAGTAATAAAAACGGGGATGAATGTAACAACATTTGTGACGTCCGTAAGGGGGCGTAATAGGCTTTGGTATCAGAGCAAATTTTTTTTTTCAATTCATATCACCACACATTGGTCCAAGTCCTCCAAGTAAGTTTTGTAACACCCACCTATTTTTATGTAACAGATCACGTTAAGTTATTAATGATGTTAAGGAAATTTAATAATAATTTATGTTATATGTTATGATTTATGATTTTAATGTTACTAACTATTTATTTCAAGTTCTATGACAGGTGATGACCGCATGAAATCGTTGTGCTCAAGTGTTCATGTTAATTTTAATGTATGTTTGATTATGATGCAATGATGATTTGAATGTATTAATGTATGGTATTTTAAGGACAGTTCGGCAGGCCAGACTTTCAAGTTCGGCAGGCCAAAAAGTCTGCCAAGAATCGGCAGGTCGATGGAAACCATCAGTAGGCCGAACTTCATGGAATCGGCAAGCCGAACTGTGTAGTCGGAAGGCCGATGACAGCAGACGAGCAATCAGCAGAAATCTCTCCAAATTTATGGCTGAGATAATTACGTTATTTGGGTGATTAATTGGCATATTTATGGATTAATTTCCTGATTTAAGGAAATAAAATGTTTGACTCTGCATTGATTGGTATTGTTTTAAATGGTTTCCCATTTTTAGAGGGCAAAACATGGTAAGTGGTGAGATGATTTGTTTGACTTTCCCTCTTTGCTCTCCATTCTCCACGCCAATTACTCAGCATTTAATTAGAAAATTCTGACTTAATGAAGTCTTTTGACTCTCCTTCTTTTTACGTTACGCCCATCAACATTACGTTGAAAATTTTAATGTTCTTTTTCCCATCTTTCTCTCTTCCTCTCACGTCTCCTCTCATTCATTTCTGAGATGTTTTCTTATTTCATCTCTTATTCTTCTCTTCTCCATGAATTCTATTCCTCTCTCTCTCTCAAAAATTCTCTACAAGAAATTGAAAGAAAAAGTTATATTTTCATTGGTTGAATTCAAGGATTTTGAGAAGAAAATTTGTTAAGGTAAGAACTCATTTATTTCTGGTAATTCTGAAAAGTATTTCTCCTCCTCAATTCGTCTGCAGTATCTTTGTCTAGGCATTGTATTTTGTTCTGAATTTTTAATATGATGTTCATGTATGTGTTATGTAAAGTTCCTCCAAATTTCACATTATTACGAATTTTCTATGATAAGTTATGAATTTTCTATCTTCTACCCCTTACGTTAAAATATTGTTGTTTAACTATGAAGCATGAAAATGTAATTTTTGTTCAAGGGGTGAATGAATGTTGTTTTTCACGAAATTTAGTAAGAATGTTCATGTATGTGTTATGTTATGGACTACAAAGTTTGGTGATGATTTGTTGAGTAAATTATGAGTTATGAAATTTCTATGAGATTAGGATAAGAAAACTGTTTTAACAATATTATTTTTGGATTTTTGTTTTATGAAATGTTTTATATGTTTAAATGATATTGAAATGTATGATAATAGGATATAAGTATGAATTTTAAAATTAAAATATATTTATTTTAATTGTTAGAAAATGTTTTCAAAAGATTACTCATCTACATTATTATTATTGTTGGCAGAATTTATGTTTTGATGATTATACTTAAGGATGTATGTTATGAATTATGTTTATATGAGATGAATGTATATGTGATGTAATATGAATGAATGTTATATTTTATGATAGTAAGTATTAATTTTATTTTGTATCTTTAAATAAATAAATGGCATGAACACGCAAAGGAACGAGCACATCGGGACCGCGGCGTCGTCACCAAATCTTATAAGGTTAAGTAAGCTAGCTTTAAGGTAAGTACATTCTCACCTGCAACATGATATGTTTTATAAGGTTTGATGTTATGATCATGATGATTTTATGATAATTTCCTTAAAGGGTTTCTTATGAAAGATTTTCATGATTTAAAGTTATGCATGTTTGATTATGGCAAATTTCAAAGCATGAAAGTTGTATATATATATATATGTATCACCTAATAAGTGTTGCACACCAATATTATGATATGATATGTTATGATGTCTTGTTTGGTTTAGGATTAGCTACCCTTCTCCTCTCATGATAACGCGCCTACAATGATGAATATGGTGCAACACTTGGGCCCTTAAGATAAAATGGAATAAGTTTGAATATGGTCAAGTAATGAAAGATATGTTTCTATAAAATTGTGCTTAATGCACTTTTATGATATGATGATGATGAAGTATATGAAATGTTTTTAAATTGTGAGATTTATATGTACTTACTAAGCTTTAGCTTATTCAAGTTTATGTCATGTTGCAGATAAGGGTAAGAAAATCATGGATTAGGCGGAGGACATGGGAAGGTGTGTGAGCATGGAGAAGATGAATTGTAACCAAAAGAACGCCAAGAAGAAAGTTTATATGTTTTTAATCAAGTTCTATAATATAGACATATTTATTCGTTAAGTTTTAAGAATACATGAACTATGGTTTTATATTTTATTTCATCATTTTAAGGATTTGATCTTCTGCATTTTTATGAAAAGTTGAATTTTGTCTTAAAATTTAGTTTTCTGAAAAGCTTTTGGCTCAGTCGGCCTGCCGAACATCATTGGTCGGCCTATCGATGTTTGAAGGTTCGGCTTGCCGATCACATATTTGGCCTGTCGAACATTGATAAGTTTTTAAAGCCAGACTATAAAGCTTCTATCAGCCTGCCAGATGATGATCTCCAGCCTGCCGACCATGATCGGCCTACTAAAGTCCCAAGTTTGGCCTGTCGAACTGTGAGAGCAAATAACTTTTAAATGATGTGATGTTTTTATAAGTTATGATTTTACAACTTGGAATATCCATTTTATTAAAGCAAGTTTATGATTAATTTAAAGTGTAATTGAATAAATTATGGTATGGATTAAATTAATGATTGTTGTAAAATATATATATATGTATGGATCCTGGTTATGTTTTCCTTAATTATGTTTATGTTTCAAATAAGTATGAATGTATGAATGTAACAACATATGTGACGTCCGTAAGGGGGCGTTACAAGCTTTGGTATCAGAGAGAATTTTTGATTACAATTCATATCTCCACACGTCAATCCAAGTCCTCCAAGTAAGTATGTTTAAAGTTAGATGTTTTGATGCAAGTATAAGGATACGAATGAGGTCTAGATGTTTAACAATTAATGATCTAGTAGTGAAAATCTATCTCATATTAGAAGATTATTACTAAGTTTCTAATTCTTTTAGGAAAATTAACGATGGACGGTCATAGAAGAATGCAAACATGCACCCAAACTAATGAAAAGACTCATGACAATGATTGCTGAGCTGCAAAGGCAGTTGGAGGAACAAAGAAGAGAGATCAAAGAGTTAAGGGCCAAAGGCCAAAATGATGATCGATGAGGCAATGACATGCCTCCTACTCCTCGTCAGCCACAAGTTAATGAAGTTCCAGCTCCTGCTGCTGAACCAAGAGCGGCCCATCAAGAACCTCTTCTAGTCAGATGGAAGAGAGTTAAGCCAGTAGACTTCGAGGCTTCAAAGGACCCGTTAGTCGCACAGGGATGGTTGAAGACGATCGAAGCCACCTTAAGACTCATGGATTTCATAGACAATGAGAAGGTTCTCTGTGCATCGCACTGTCTCACCATGGAGGCCAGAATTTGGTAGGATGGCATACAAATGAGCAGGAATGTTGATGAAATGACATAGGCTGACTTTGTTCATGAGTTCAACACAAAGTTTTTCCACATGAATGTTACAAGGAAACATTATGAGGAGTTCGAGAACCTACGCCAAGGGGATATGTCAGTCACTGATGTGGTGACGAAGTTTGACTAGCTAGCCCGTTTATGTCCAGGAATGGTTATGGATGAAAGTGAAAAGGTCAGAAGACTGATCAGAGCCCTTAGACCAAAAATTGTTGTGATCATTGATGGGGCAAGTCCACCTAGGACTCAAGAGCACGTTGTTATGAGGGCCCAGCGTGCGGAGTTCCACTTGTCCAAGCTAAGAAGGAACAAACCTTAGTCTGGCCAATAGGTTAATAATGCAAACAACCAGAACTGCCCTCCACACAGGAACAACAACAACAACAACAACAGCCAGAACTGGGGGAATAACAAGAGGAAGGGCAATCCTCAAAATCAGCAGGGCCAAGATACTAAGAGGCATAATGATGGTCAGCACAACAATAATAACAGGCGGTTTCAAGCATGTGCCAAATGTGGAAAGAAGCATCCAGGGGATTGTCGCTTCGGAACAAATCAATGTTTTATTTGTGGGCGTGAAGACCACTTTGTCAAGAACTACCCTAAATTGATGAATGCCAATGCCCTTCAGAGAGCTCCTCCTCAAGCCTAACTCCATCAGATGCAAGCTTCCCTTGAAAGGCCACTTATTAGTCAAGGGAGAATTGAAGCCCCACCAACGAATGCCCGAATCTATGCCATGACGAAAGAGCAAGTGGCTGCTGAAGCCTCCAATGTGGTCATAAGTTAGATAACAAGTTTATCTACTGATGCTTATGTCCTTTTTGATACGGGTGCCACACATTCTTTTGTATCTATGACATTTGCTAAAAAGTTAGAGGTTCGTTTAGAGCCTATGAGACAGGGATTCACTACGACACTACCCTCTGGGGAAGTAATATTATCTATGCAGTGTCTACATACAGTACCCCTATGGATTTCTGATAGGGAGCTTTTCGTCGACCTCATTGTGATGGACATGCATGATTACGATATGATTCTTGGGATGAATTTCTTGAGCAAGTACAATGCCTCTATTGAATGCCAGAAACGAAAGGTGATCTTCCATCTTGAAGGTGATCAGAAGTTCATTTATGTTAGAGAGTTCAAAAAGAAACCCAACATGTTTTTATCTGCAATGAAAGCAAGGAAGTTATTAGCAAGTGGCTGCATGGGCTATCTGGCAAACATTGTAGACAAAAGCCAAGAAGAAAGATAAGAATTGAAGATGTACCTATAGTTCATGAATATGCAGAAGTGTTTCCTGATGATCTGACAAGTCTACCTCCAGAAAGAGAAGTCCAATTCGAGATTGAGCTCGCTCCTAGCACCGACCTGATCTCAAAAGTGCCTTACAGAATGGCCCCGACAGAGTTAAAGGAGCTTCACATGCAATTAAAAGAGCTACTTGACAAAGGATTCATCAGGCCAAGTCACTCACCTTGGGGAGCTCCAGTCTTGTTTGTAAATAAAAAGGATGGCACTATGAGACTCTGCATTGACTACAGAGAGCTGAACAAGGTGACAATCAAGGACAAGTATCTGTTGCCTCGAATTGATGATTTGTTTGATCAGCTCAAGGGTGCATCTGTGTTTTCAAAGATTGATCTACGATCGGGATATCATCAGTTGAAGGTTAAAGAAGGAGATATCCCCAAGACTGCCTTTAGGTCGAGGTATGGTTACCATGAATTCATGGTTATGCCTTTCGATCTGACTAATGCACCTGCGGCGTTTATGGATTTGATGAACCGGGTATTCAAGGATTTCCTAAATAAATTTGTTGTTGTATTTTTCGATGATATTCTTGTCTACTCTAAGAATCAAGAAGAACATGAGGAGCATTTAAGGATTATGCTGGAAACTTTAAGAAGACACCAGCTATATGCAAAGTTCTCCAAATGCGAGTTTTGACTTGATAAAGTCTCTTTCTTGGGGCATGTTATTTCAAAGGAAGGGATTATGGTTGACCCTGCTAAAGTAGAAGCTGTTCTCAATTGGAAGCAACCGATGAATGCAAGTGAAATAAGGAGCTTCTTGGGTTTAGTAGGTTATTATCGGAGATTTGTAGAAGACTTCTCCAAGATAGCAACTCCACTTACGAACCTAACTCGCAAGGGAAAGAAATATGAATGGACAGATGCATGCGAGAAGAGTTTTCAAGAACTGAAGAAGAGGCTAACGACGGCTCTAGTATTGGCTTTTCCTGAAGGAAATGATGGATTTGTAATTTATAGTGATGCATCCAAGATGGGCCTCGGAGCTGTATTAATGCAAAATGAAAGGGTGATTGCTTATGCATCAAGACAACTAAAGGATTACAAAAAGAACTATCCTACTTATGACCTCAAGTTAGTAGCAGTCGTTTTTGCATTGAAGATTTGGAGACACTATTTATATGGGGTCCAATGCAAGATCTTCATTAATCATCAAAGTCTGAAGTATTTCTTCATGCAAAGAGACCTGAACATGAGACAACGAAGATGGCTAGAGTTGGTGAAGGATTACGATTGTGAAATCCTTTATCATCTTGAAAAAGCTAATCGAGCGGCTGATGCTCTAAGTAGGAAGTCAGTTGCCACGTTGATGTCAATACAAGCAATGTCTCTACCTTTAAGAAGGGAAATTCTAGACTCCGGTTTGGAACTTATAGCAGGCCAGCTATCAGCACTCTCTCTTGCTCCGACGATGTATGATGAAATTCAGAGAAAACAAGATGAAGATGTAAGTCTTGTAAGGATTAAGCAAGACATGAAAGAAGGAAAATGTCAAGAGTTTCGTATTGCAGATGACGGAACTCTATATCTCAAGGACCACTTATGTGTTCCCAATGTTGATGACTTAAGAGAAAAGATCTTGGCAGAAATTCATGACACTCCTTACTCTATTCATCCAGGTGCAACAAAGATGTATAATGATCTAAGGGGTAACTTCTGGTGGTTTGGAATGAAACGTGATGTTGCAATGTATGTGAAGAAATGTATGACATGTCAACAAGTAAAGGCTGAACACCAGAGACTTGGTGATGAACTGCAGTCTATCCAAATACCAGAATAGAAATGGGAGGATATAGCAATGGATTTCATTACCGGTTTGCCCAGAACTATGAACGGTTATGATGCCATTTGGGTAGTTATGAATCGACTGACTAAGGCGGCGCATTTCATTCCCATCAAGATCACTTACTCTATGGAACGGTTAGCGGAACTCTATGTTAAGGAGATTGTACGACTTCATGGAATTCTCAAGTCAATCATCTCAGATCGTGATGGCAGGTTCACATCTAAGTTTTGGAAGAGTGTATAGACTGCAATGGGAACCAGGCTACATTTCAGTACAGCTTTTCATCCTCAGACAGACGGCCAAACGGAGAGGATGAACTTGATTTTAGAGGATATGCTATGGGCTTGTTCTCTCAATTTTAAGACCAGCTGGTGTAAAATGTTGCCATTAGCAGAGTTTGCTTACAACAATAGCTTCCAGGCGACAATTGGGATGGCACCTTATAAAGCACTGTATGGACAAAAATGCAGGTCGCCTATATGTTGGCACGAAGCTGATGAAAAGAAGTTGATGGAAAGTGTTGATGTTGAAAGGACTAATTTTGTTAACGAAACTTCTGATATGATAAAGTTGATAAGAAGAAGAATAGAGACCGCTCAAAGCCGTTAGAAGAGTTATGCTGACAAGAGAAGAAGACCCTTAGAGTTCACCGTGGGTGAATCTGTGTTTTTGAAAGTTGCACCAATGAAAGGAGTTATGAGGTTTGGGAAGAAAGGCAAGTTAAGTCCAAGATTTATCGGTCCTTATGAAGTTGTTAAACGGATAGGCAAAGTAGCTTATCAGCTGAGGTTGCCTTCTGAAATGTCGACAACGCACGATGTGTTTCATGTCTCTATGCTTAAGAAAAATGATCCGGACCCTACGCATGTGATTGAGCCGCAAGTGATCGAGATATGAGAAGACTTAATTTATGAAGAAAAGCCAATGAAAATACTCGATCGGAAAACCAAGACCTTGAGGAATAAAGAAATTCCATTGGTCAAGGTGTTATGGCGAAATCATCAAGTTGAAGAAGCCACATGGGAACGTGAAGATGACATGAGATCTAAGTATCCGCAATTGTTCTAAGTTTCGAGGATGAAACTTTTATAAGGTGGGGAGAATTGTAACACCCACCTATTTTTATATAACGGATCACGTTAGATTAGTAACAATTTTAAGAAAATTTAATAACAATTTATGTTATATGTTATGATTTATGATTTTAATGTTACTAACCATTTATTTCAAGTTCTATGACAGGTGACGACCAAATGGAATCGTTGTACTTAAGTGTTCATGTTAAATTTAATGTATGTTTGATTATGATGCAATGATGATTTAAATGTATTAATGTATGGTATTTTAAGGACAGTTCGGCAGGCCGGACTTTCAAGTTCGGCAGGCTGAAAAGTCTACCAAGAATCGACAGGCCGATGGAAACCATCGGCAGGCCGAACTTCATGGAATCGGCAAGCCGAACTGTGTAGTGGGCAGGCCGATAACAGCTGACGAGCAGTCAGCAGAAATCTCTCCAAATTTATGGCTGAGATAATTACGTTATTTGGGTGATTAATTGGCATATTTATGGATTAATTTCCTGATTTAAGGAAATAAAATGTTTGACTCTGCATTGATTGGTATTGTTTTAAATGGTTTCTCATTTTTAGAGGGCAAAACATGGTAAGTGGTGAGATGATTTGTTTGACTTTCCCTCTTTGCTCTCCATTCTCCAAGCCAATTACTCAGCATTTAATTAAAAAATTCTGACTTAATGAAGAGTTTTGACTCTCCTTCTTTTTACGTTATGCCCATCAACATTACGTTAAAAATTTTTAATGTTCTTTTTCCCATCTTTCTCTCTTCCTCTCATGTCTCCTCTCGTTCATTTCTAAGACGTTTTTTTATTTCATCTCTTCTTCTTCTCTTCTCCACGAATTCTATTCCTCTCTCTCTCTCGAAAATTCTCTGCAAGAAATTGAAAGAAAAAGTTATATTTTCGTTGGTTGAATTCAAGGATTTTGAGAAGAAAATTTGTTAAGGTAAGAACTCATTTTTTTCTGGTAATTCTGAGAAGTATTTCTCCTCCTCAATTCGTCTACAGTATCTTTGGCTAGGTATTGTATTTTGTTTTGAATTTTTAATATGATGTTCATGTATGTGTTATGTAAAGTTCCTCCAAATTTCACGTTATTACGAATTTTTTATGATAAGTTATGAATTTTCTATCTTCTACCCCTCACAGTAAAATATTGTTGTTTAACTATGAAGCATGAAAATGTAATTTTTGTTCAAGGGGTGAATGAATGTTGTTTTTCACGAAATTTAGTAAGATTGTTCATGTATGTGTTATGTTATGGACTGCAAAGTTTGGTGATGATTTGTTGAGTAAATTATGAGTTATGAAATTTCTATGAGATTAGGATAAGAAAACTGTTTTAATAATGTTATTTTTGGATTTTCGTTTTATGAAATGTTTTATATGTTTAAATGATTTTATTGATGATAAAATAATTTTATGATATTGAAATGTATAATAATAGGATATAAGTATGAATATATGTATTTTAATTGTTAGAAAAATGTTTTCAAAAGATTACTCATCTACATTATTATTATTGTTGGCAGAATTTATGTTTTGATGATTATACTTAAGGATGTATGTTATGAATTATGTTTGTATGAGATGAATGTATATGTGATGTAATATGAATGAATGTTATATTTTATGATAGTAAGTATTAATTTTATTTTGTGTCTTTAAATAAATAAATGGCATGAACACGCAAAGGAACGAGCACATCGAGACCGCGGCGTCGTCACCAAATCTTATAAGGTTAAGTAAGCTAGCTTTAAGGTAAGTACATTCTCACCTGCAACATGATATGTTTTATAAGGTTTGATGTTATGATCATGATGATTTTATGATAATTTCCTTAAAGGGTTTCTTATGAAAGATTTTCATGATTTAAAGTTATGCATGTTTGATTATGGCAAATTTCAAAGCATGAAAGTTGTATATATATATATATGTATCACCTAATAAGTGTTGCACACCAATATTATGATATGATATGTTATGATGTCATATTTGGTTTAGGATTAGCTACCCTTCTTCTCCCATGACGGCGCGCCTACAATGATGAATATGGTGCAACACTTAGGCCCTTAAGATAAAATGAAATAAGTTTGAATATGGTCAAGTAATGAAAGATATGTTTCTATAAAATTGTGCTTAATGCACTTTTATAATATGATGATGATGAAGTATATGAAATGTTTTTAAATTGTGAGATTTATATGTACTTACTAAGCTTTAGCTTATTCAAGTTTATGTCATGTTGCAGATAAGGTTAAGAAAATCATGGATTAGGCGGAGGACATGGGAAGGCGTGTGAGCATAGAGAAGATGAATTGTAACCAAAAGAACGCCAAGAAGAAAGTTTATATGTTTTTAATCAAGTTCTATAATATGGACATATTTATTCGTTAAGTTTTAAGAATACATGAACTATGTTTTTATATTTTATTTCATCATTTTAAGGATTTTGATCTTCCGCATTTTTATGAAAAGTTAAATTTTGTCTTAAAATTTAGTTTTTTGAGAAGCTTTTGGCTCAGTTGGCCTGCCGAACATCATTGGTCGGCCTGCCGATGTTTGAAGGTTCGGCTTTCCGATCACATATTCGGCTTGCTGAACATTGATAAGTTTTTGAAGCTAGACTATAGAGCTTCTGTCGGCTTGCCGGATGATGATCTCCGGCCTGCCGACCATGATCAGCCTACTGAAGTCCCAAGTTCGGCCTGCCGAACT
Source organism: Artocarpus heterophyllus (assembly GCA_025403435.1). Classification (NCBI taxonomy): domain Eukaryota; kingdom Viridiplantae; phylum Streptophyta; class Magnoliopsida; order Rosales; family Moraceae; genus Artocarpus; species Artocarpus heterophyllus. The sequence continues at coordinate 29,188,405 of CM046350.1, read as the reverse complement.
GTGAGAGCAAATAACTTTTAAATGATGTTATGTTTTTATAAGTTATGATTTTACAACTTGGTATATCCATTTTATTAAAGCAAGTTTATGATTAATTTAAAGTGTAATTGAATAAATTATGGTATGGATTAAATTAATGATTGTTGTAAAAAATATATATATATTTCTATGGATCCTGGTTATGTTTTCCTTAATTATGTTTATATTTCAAATAAATATGAATGTATAAATATAACGACATCTGTGGCATCCGTAAGGGGGCGTTACAAGTTTGTTCTAAGTTTATTGTTAAGAATGCAAGTTTGATGATAAGTATGAGATTTAGTTGTTTAATGATAAATGCCATAGTAGTGAAATCCTCTCTCATAAATTAGAAGATTATTCCTAATTCCTAACCCTTTTAGGAAACCAGCAATGGACGACCGAAGAAGAATGCAAACTTGTGCTCAAACCAATGAAAGGCTAATGACAATGATCGCCGAGCTACAAAGGCAACTTGAGGAGCAAAGAAGGGAAATTGAAGAACTGAGGGCCAATGGTGAAGGTGGTGAACGATGAGGCAACGACATGCTGCCTCCTCCTCCTCCCAAGCCACAAGTAGTTGAGGTCTCAGCTTCTGCAGCAGAATCGACACCAGTCTACCAGGAACCTTTGTTAGTAGATGGAAGAGAGTTAAGCCAGCAGATTTTAAAGGTTCTAAAGAACCTCTAGTCGCTCAAGGATAGCTAAAGACAATTAAGGCCACTCTAAAACTCATGGGCTTTATAGATAATAAGAAGGTACTATGTGCTTCGTACTGCCTCACCATGGAGGCCAAAATTTGGTGGGACGGAATCGAACAGAGCAAGAATGTCGATGAGATGACATGGGCCGATTTCAATCATGAATTCAACACGAAGTTCTTCCACATGAACATTACTAGGAAGCATTACAATGAGTTCGAGAACCTGCGCCAGAGAGACATGTCGGTTACAGATGTGGTGGTAAAATTTGATCAATTAGCTCACCTTTGCCCAGGGATGGTTAGCAATGAGAGCAAAAGGGTCAAAAGACTTATTAGAGTCCTCAGGCCAGAGATTGTTGTAATTGTTGATGGGGCAAGTCTACCTAGAAACCAAGAGCAAGTTGTTTTGAGGGCCCAACGTGTTGAATTTCATTTGTTAAAGCTAAGAAGAAACCAGCCTCAGTCAGGTTAGCCAGCAAATAATACAAGCACCCAAAACCACCCCCAAAACAGGAACAACAACAACAACAACAACCACCAACATTGGAGGAACAACAAGAGGAAGGGCAACTCTAAGAACCCACAGAGTCAAGGTAGCAAGAGGCATAATGGTGGCCAGTCCAACAACAATAACAGGTAGATTCAACAATGCACCAAATGTGGGAAGAAACATGCTGAAGAATGTCGTTTGGGAATGAACCAGTGTTTCATCTGTAGGCGTGAAGACCACTTTACTAAGAACTACCCCAATCAGATGAATGCACAAGCTCAACAGAGAGTTCCTCATGCCCAACTCCATCAAATGCAAGCTACCTTAGAAGGGCCATTGATTAGCTAGGGAAGACTTGAAGCCCCACCTACTAATGCCCGCATCTATGCAGTGACGAAAGAACAGGTGGCTGTTGAAGCCTCTAATGTGGTTACAGGTCAGATTTCAAGTCTCTCTATTAATGCACACGTTCTCTTTGATACGGGTGCCACACATTCTTTTGTATATCATCCTTTGCTAAGAAGCTAGGGGTTCATTTAGAACTAATGAGATAGGGATTCACTACAACACTACCCTCCGCGGAAGTGATGATATCTACGCACTATTTGCGTCTTGTTCCTCTATGGATTTCTAAAAGATAACTCTTCGTCGATCTTATTGTGATCGATATGTACGATTATGACATGATTCTCGGGATGGATTTTCTGAGCAAATATAATGCTTCCATTGAATGCTGGAAATGAAAGGTAATCTTCCGTCTAGAAAGTGACCGAAAGTTCGTGTATGTGGGCGAATCTAGAAGGAAACCAAGCATGTTTTTGTCAGCCATGAAAGTAAGGAAGTTATTAGCAAGCAGTTGCATAGGTTACTTAGCAAACATTGTAGAAAAAAGTCAGGAAGAAAAGACAAGGATTGAAGATGTTGCAGTAGTGCGACAATTCTCAGAGGTGTTTCCAGATAATCTGTTAAGCTTACCCCTTAATAGAGAAATTGAATTTGAGATCGGGCTCGCTTCAGGCACCGACCAGATTTCAAAGGCACCCTATAGAATGGCCCTAGGAAAGTTGAAGAAGCTTCATTCTCAATTAAAGGAACTGCTCAACAAAGCCTTCATCAAGCCTAGTCACTCACCTTGGGGAGCCCCAGTCTTATTGTCAAGAAGAAGGATGGATCTATGAGACTCTGCATCAACTATAGAGAGCTGAACAAGGTGACGATCAAGAACAAGTACCCGTTACCCCAAATCAATGACTTGTTTGATCAACTTAAAGGTGCATTTGTGTTCTCAAAGATCGACCTACGATTGGGATATCACCAATTGAAGATTAAAGAAGGAGACATCCCAAAAATAGCCTTTAGATCAAGCTATGGTCACTATGAATTTGTGGTCATGCCTTTCAGTTAAACGAATATGTCTGTAGCCTTCATGGACCTGATGAATTGGGTATTCAAGGATTTCCTTGATAAATTTATCATTGTGTTTATCGATAATATCCTTGTTTATTCAAAAAATTGGGAAGAACATGCTAAGCATATGAGAATTATACTGGAGACATTAAGGAGACACAAGTTGTATGCAAAATTCTCCAAGTGTGAGTTCTGGCTCAATCGAGTGTCTTTCTTGCGGCATGAAGTATCAAAGGAAGGGATAATAGTAGATCTTGCCAAAGTAGAGGCTATTCTTAACTAGAAACAACCGACGAATACAAGTGAGATAAGGAGCTTCTTGGGCCTAGCGGGTTATTATCGGAGATTCGTGGAAGACTTCTCTAAGATAGCAGCACCAATCACAAATCTAACCCACAAAGGAAAGAAGTTTGAATGGACAGATGCATGCAAGAATAGTTTCCAAGAACTAAAGAAAAGGTTAACTATAGCTTCAGTGTTAGCCATTCCTAAAGGAAGCGATAGATTTGTGATATACGGTGATGCTTCTAAGATGGGCCTTGGTGCAGTTTTGATGCAGAAAGATAGAGTAATTGCTTACGCATCAAGACAATTGAAGGATTATGAGAAGAACTCTCCTACTTATGACCTCAAGTTAGCGACCGTTGTTTTTGCACTAAAAATATGGAGACATGACTTGTATGGGGTCCAATGCAAGATCTTCACCGATCATCAAAGTTTAAAGTACTTCTTCACTTAGAAGAACCTAAACATGAGACAGCGAAGATGGCTAGAGTTGGTGAAGGATTATGATTGTGAAATCCTTTATTATCCAAAAAAGGCTAATCGAGTAGCTAATGCTCTAAGTAGGAAGACTGTTGCCACGTTGATGTCATTACAAGCAAAGTCTCAGCCTTGATGGAAAAAAATTATGGACTTCTGTTTGGAACTCATAACAGGCCAGCTTTCAGCACTCATTCTTACTCCAATGCTATTCGATGAGATTCGGAGTAAGCAAGACGAAGATGAAAGCCTCGCAAGGATTAAGCAGGAAATAAAAGAAGAAAAATGTGAAGAGTTTTGAATTACGGATGACGGAACTCTATATCTCAAGGACCGCTTATGTGTTCCCAACGTTGATGGCTTAAGGAAAAGAATCTTAGCAGAAATTCACGACACTCCTTATTCAATTCATCCAGGTGCAACAAAGATGTACAACAATCTAAGGGATAACTTTTGGTGGTTTGGAATGAAACGTGATGTTGCCATGTGTGTGAAGAAATGCTTGACATGCCAACAAGTTAAAGCTAAACACTAGAGACCTGGGGTGATTTATAGTCAATTTAGATACTGGAATGGAAATGGGAGGATATTGCAATAGATTTCATTACTCGTTTCCCAGGACTATGAATGGTTATGATGTTATTTGGGTTGTTGTCAACCAACTGACAAAGATGACGCATTTCATTCCCATCAAGATCACTTACTCTATGGAGCGGTTAGCAAAACTCTATGTCAAGGAAATTGTGTGACTTCATGGAATCCCTAAGTCTATCATTTCTAATCGTGATGGCAGGTTCACGTCCAAGTTCTAAAAAAGTGTACAGACTACAATGGGAACAAATTTGCACTTTAGTACAGCTTTTCATCCTCAGACAGACGGCCAAACAGAGTGGACAAACTTGATCTTAGAGGATATGCTTCGGGCCTATACTTTGGACTTCAAGACCAGCTGGTGTAAAGTGTTACCGTTAGCAGAATTTGTTTACAACAACAGCTACCAGGCGACGATTAGGATGGCACCTTATGAGGCCCTATATGGGCGAAAATACAGGTCGCCTATATGTTGACATGAAGCTGGTGAAAAGAAGTTGACAGAAAGCGTTGACGATGAAAAGACCAATTTTGTTAATGAAACCTTCGACATGATTAAGTTGATACAAAAGTGAATAGAGACTGCTCAAAGCCGTTAGAAGAGTTATGCTGAAAAACGAAGAAGGCCCTTAGAATTCGCTATAGGCAATTCGATGTTCCTAAAAATTGCGCCTATGAAAGGAGTTATGAGGTTCGGAAGGAAAGATAAGTTGATCCTGAGATTTATCGAACCTTATGAAATTATGAAGCGGATAGGCAAAGTAGCTTATCAGTTGAGATTGCCATCATAAATGTTAGCTATGCATGATGTGTTCCATGTTTTAATGCTCAAGAAGTATGTCCCAGATCTTACACATATGATCAAGCTGTAGGTGGTCAAAATTCGAGATGACCTTAGCTACGAAGAAAAGCCCGTGAAGATCTTAGATCAGAAAACTAAGACCTTGAGGAATAAAGAGATTCCTTTGGTCAAAGTTTTATGGCGAAATCACAAAGTCAAAAAGGATACATAGGAACGTGAAGATGAAATGGGAGCCAAGTATCCACAATTGTTCTGAGTTTTGAGGATGAAACTCTTATTAGGTAAGGAGAATTGTAACAACCGCCATTTTTTTAATGTAACGGTTAATGATAAATAATTAACAATATTAAGTATTTTATTATGAAATAATGTTACTAATTATATTATTTTAAGTATGATGACAAGTGACGGTTACATGGAATTGATGTGCTCAAGGTGTTCATGTCATTTATGATGTTGATGATTAATTTGATTGGATGAAATATTCTAAATGATTGGCACGTTTTGTTCCTTTCCTTATTTTAGGTGAGTGGATAATTGACTTTTATGATGATTTAGGACTTTGATAGAGTTTCCTATTTTGAAAGCATGAAATTAGGTAAGTAAATTAAGTCAATTGGACCTTCCCTTATTTCTCTCCCTTTTTCCACATGAAAGCAACCTTTTTTTTTAATTTTTTGCTGCAAATATAGAGAGCCATTTGACCTAATTCACTACATTTTCCAATTACGTAAATTTCCTCTCTCTCCCTATATCGTTCTCCATCTTCTCTCTCCTTTTTTTCTCAGACACTTCCTTCTTCTTGATAGACATGTATGCCCTAAGGAGTAAAAATGTAATACGTTTTTTGAAACATTTTTATCAATAAAGAATTTATTCATTTATATATACCAAATCTTGTCCTCTTTACGTTCATATTTGTTGAATGTATGTTAAGCAAACAATAGTCTAAGACTGTCAATCTAAACCTTAAGAATTGGGCATATGTGGACTGATTATGCGGAAGACACAATTCTTAAGGTGATGGTCTAAAACATATGATACGCAATCGAGAGAATAAATTTGGGCGCTTTATTCATAAAAAGATTATTATGTTGTCTATATCCCTTTTGGTAGATGGTTTGTCTTGGCCATTGGAGTTGGACTCCGTGAATAGAAACATTGGCACGTTGTCATTGGTGACGATGTGTTGGATCGGGACATAAAGTGAATTGATTTGGATTAATAATTCTATCTTGGCAAATCGATGCTAAAACTCAGATGACTATGGTCTTTGAGACTCTGTCTAAGGAATTTATTTCGTTTAGAGCTACTTTTAATTTAAGCAATAGATGGGATATGACCTTGACAAAACTGATGAAACAGTTACAGGAGTTTGAACTACTGATCAGGGAGTCTCCTGTTGGTGGTGAGGCCAACATGGTAGCTACTTCTAGTTCCAATCCTAACTCAGGAAATGGAAAGAAGTAACGGGCCAAGAATGGGAAGTCTTCTATTTCTGCTACTACCAAGAGCAAGAAAAAGAAGAAGAAGAACCCAAAGAAGCTTAAGTGCTTCTTCTATGGAAAGGTCGAGCATATCAAGAAGAATTGCAAGGACTTCCTTTCCAAAGGAGGTAGGTGTGATCTTCTATTTTTAGAAACTTGTTTGGTTGAGGAATCCAGTGACATCTGGCTCATAGATTCCGGTGCAACTAATCATGTTTGTGTTTCTCTACAGGGATTCAAAGAAACGAGAAGTCTGCTACATGAGGACTTCACGCTTTGGATGGGCGATGGATCCTTGGTCTCAGCAGAAGCAGTGGGAGATGTCTATCTTTACTTTAATAATTATAGGAATTTAATTTTGCGAGATTGTTTTTATGTTCCTAAATTTAAAAGGAATTTAATTTCTGTATCTTGTTTAGTTAAAGACTCCTACGTGGTATCTTTTAATGAAAAAGTGGTGATTCGTAAAAGCAAATCTTTTATCTATTCTGGATGGATGCAAAATAATCTATATTTTATCAAACCTAAGATGGACTTATTGGTTAATGCTGAGATAAATGATAATTACTCAAAAAGACTTAAAACTTCTCACTCTAATAAGACTTATCTTTGGCATTTGCGCCTTGGCCATATTAACTTGAATAGGATTCAAAGGTTGGTAAGGGATGGACCTTTAAGTCACTTAAAGGTGGAATCTATACCTCAATGTGAATCTTGTTTGGAGGGTAAAATGACCAAAAGACCATACGGGTCTAAGGGCAATAGGGCCGAAAGGGTTCTGGAATTTGTGCATAGTGATGTTTGCGGATCGATGAACATCCAAGCATGAGGAGGGTATGAGTACTTCGTCACTTTTATTGACGATTACTCAAGATATGAGTATGTGTACCTGATGCACCACAAAAGTGAAACTTATGATAAATTCAGGGAGTTTCGGGCTGAAGTGGAAAAGCAATTGGGTAGACCCATAAAGGCACTTCGATCTGATCGAGGTGGACAATACCTTTCTGATGAGTTCTTGGGACACTTGTTAGAGAATCGGATTTTATCCCATTTGACTGCGTCGGGCACTCCGCAGCAGAATGGCATAGCAGAGAAAAGGAATAGGACTTCGTTGGACATGATTAAGTCCATGATGAGTTATTCATCATTGCCTTTATCCTTTTGGGGATATGCACTACAAACCGCATGTTATCTTTTGAACAATGTGCCTTCAAAATTGATCTCTAAAACTCCTCACGAGTTGTGGACAAAAAGGAAGACATCCTTAAACCATATTCGCATATGGGGATGTCCAGCTCATGTCCTGTTTAAGGATCCGAATAAGTTGGAAGCATGTTTAGAAGTTTGTGTGTTTGTAGGATATCCAAAAGGGACTAAAAGGGGTTATTTTTATAACCCAAAGGAAAATAAAGTCGTGGTTTCAACTAATGCAACTTTCCTTGAGGAGAGTTACATGGACTACTTTAAACCTCGAAGCAAAGTGGTGCTTAAGGAGTTAAGGGGTGATCCGTTTACTCCGGAGGTTCTAAACGAAACCATTTCGATCAGTGTAGAAAAACCAAACAAACATGAACAACAATCCCAGGGGTTTCGACGTAGTGGGAGGATCGGGTGTCAACCTGAAAGGTATATGTTCAATGGAGAGGTCTTTTTGGCTGAACCAGATGAACATGACAGGGATCCTTATACTTACGTAGAAGCTATGGAGGATGTTGATTCAAGACTCTGGACAGAGGCCATGAATATAGAGATGAAGTCTATGGAGACTAATCGGGTCTAGGAGCTTGTGGATCTTCCCAAAGGGGCAAAACCCATAGGGTGTAAGTGGATCTACAAGAGGAAAAGAGGAGTGGATGGAAAGGTCAAAACCTTTAAGGCTAGACTGGCTAGACTGGTAGCTAAGGGTTATACGCAAAAGGAAGGAATCGATTATGAGGAAACCTTTTCGCCTGTAGCCATGCTTAAGTCCATCCGGATTCTCTTGTCCATAGCTGTCGCTCTCGACTATGAGATTTGGTAGATGGACGTCAAGACGGCTTTTCTGAATGGCTATCTTGATGAGTCCATTTATATGGAACAACCAGACAGGTTCAAGGTCGCAGGTCAAGAGGGTAAGGTTTGTAAGCTACTAAAGTCAATTTATGGACTTAAGCAGGCTTCCTATTCTTGGAACATAAGGTTTGATCAAGTGATCAAGACTTATGGGTTCTCACAAAATGTGGATGAACCATGTGTTTACAAATACATTAAAGATGGAAGGTGGTTTTTCTACTGCTCTATGTAGATGACATTCTGCTGATTGGCAATGACGTTGGGGCATTGTCATCGGTCAAAATATGGTTGACCAAGCAGTTTGACATGAAGGACTTAGGTGAGGCTAATTTGATTCTCGGTATCCAGATCTTTCAGGATAGGAAGAACAAAATGATAGCTTTGTCACAGGCTGGCTACATAGATAAAATTCTCCGGAGGTTTGCAATGCAGGATTCCAAGAAAGGTGGGCAACCATCTAGGTCTGGAATTACTCTTTCTAGGAAAGACTCTCCAATGTCTTATGAAGAAAGAGAATACATGAAGAAGGTGCCTTATGCTTCGGTAGTAGGTAGTCTCATGTATGCCATGCTTTGCACACGGCTGGATATTAGCTATGCTGTCGGAATTGTAAGTCGATTTCAGGCAGATCTAGGACCGAACCATTGGGTTGCGGTAAAGCATATTTTCAAGTACCTGAGAAGGACTCGAACGTATATGCTTGTGTATTTGGGTGAGGATTTAACTCCTCTAGGATACACTGATTCGAATTTTCAATCCTGTCTGGATTTTAGGAAATCGACTTCGGGGTTTGTGTTTACTCTGGGCGGTGGTGCCATCAGTTGGAGAAGTGCGAAGCAAGATTGCACTTCAGATTCAACGATGGAAGTCGAGTATGTGGCGGCTAGTGATGCTTCAAAAGAAGCAATGTGGCTCCGCAAGTTCCTTGGAGATCTTGAGGTAGTTCCTGGTATGGATAAAGCGGTATCACTGTACTGTGATAACAGTGCAGTGGTAGCTAATGCTAAGGAACCAAGATTTCACAAGAAGAGTAAGCATATTGATCGGAAGTATCATGTGATAAAGGACTTCGTTGAGGGCGGGCATGTCATAGTGTGCAAGATTGTGTCAGAGGACAATTTAGCTGATCCATTTACGAAGACGCTTACTGGTAGAGTCTTCGAGAGGCATGTGGATGCTATGGGGATGCAAAATTTGTTGTATTTACTCACTTAGTACAAGTGGGAGATTGTTAGACATGTATGCCCTAAGGAGTAAAAATGTAATACGTTTTTGGAAACATTTTTATCAATAAAGAATTTATTCATTTATATATACCAAATCTTATCCTCTTTACGTTCATATTTGTTGAATGTATGTTAAGCAAACAATAGTCTGAGACCGTCAATCTAAACCTTAAGAATTGGGCATATGATGGATTGATTATGCGAAAGACACGATTCTTAAGGTGATGGTCTAATACATATGATCCGCAATCGAGGGAATAAAGTTGGGCACTTTATTCATGAAAAGATTGTTATGTTGTCTATATCCCTTTTAGGAGATGATTTGTCTTGGCCATTGGAGTTGGACTCCGTGAATAGAAACATTGGCACGTTGTTATAGGTGACGATGTGTTGGATCAGGACATAAAGTGAATTGATTTGGATTCATAATTCTGTCTTGGCAAATTATTTTACTTTAGACAGCCATTTGTATTGTATCTTAATCCTGAGATGAATAGTGGGCTCGTTATCTCGACTTACGTCTTTTGATGTACCAAAGGGTGACACCCACATCTCAATAGTGGTATGCATGCCGGTACGTTGGAGGCATGACTCTTGATAGCGTAGACTTGTTATTCATAGATATGGAATCTATAGCTCCTCTTTAGGAGTAATGATATCCTCTTATATGCGTTGTCCTGTAATTGGAAAACTGAAGCGCTCAACCATTTGGATACATAGGTGTAACCGAATGGTATACTATCTTTGGATGGTAAGTTTTCTAATGGTGAGACAATGGAACGTAAGATAAAAATAATCGGGAAGGTAAGACAGAACTTGTCCTTAAGCCGATTATGGATGATCATATGGGGATACGATACACTATGATATGTCATGGAGACTTAGCTATACGAGCTTCGTAATTCTATATAAGTTTGAGAGTGCAGCTCCAAGCTTTTAGTGGAGTAGCGTTGGAGTTGATAATTGTTAAATGTATATCTGGGATATTGGGTTTCATAATTATCATGAGCTTGAACTTTATAGGTCCATTTTGGTCCCTTTGCTAGCTCACAAAATCCTGTAGCGACACGGCGTGCTTTTTTAATAATTGGTGACTTATGTCGGATTTATCAGATTGGTTTAAAATTTGGAAGAATTAAATAATTCATTTTTGTTTATCGGTTGAATTAATTTTGTAAGAAATTAGTTCAAGAAAAACTTGTTGAATTATTACGATCAGATAAGTCTTGTCTGTTTATCGGTTGATTTAATTTTGAATAAATTAGATCACGATAAACCTGTAGAATTATTGTGAATTGATTTATTTTCTTAGAGATTGTCTTGATAAAGTTTGTTTTGATCAGATAACTTCTCTATTGGGTTATTTGAATCAAAACTAAGACTTTATCCTTTAGAATCTCGGGTCAAAAATAAAAGATTCATGGAGATTTTTTCTCGGGAGTTTCGGCCCGCCGATCAGGCTGTTCGGCCTGCCGATCAGCGGGTGATAAGATTACGTGTTTTCATGTAGATCTTATCAGATATTGATCTGAACTTGATTCTGTTTTGAATTTTTGAGACCTATTCTGATAAGGACTAACCCTAGGACCAATAGCTATATAAAGGGAGTAAGTCTCATGATTTACTTAGATCAATAGAGATTAATTGAGAGATTAAAAGTGATACTCTTCTAGTGAGCATCTAAAAACTCTCTGAGAGCTTTTGTTCATAAATCACGAACACTAGCTTTGGGTTCTCTCTCTTGGTTGGAAGGAGAGTCACCGGTGGAAGATCTTGACGTGTGAGCCCACACTCACTCCGGTTGTGGATAGAGAATAGCAAAGAAGACCAGTTGGTTGAGGCTCTTTTGGAACGTTACTTCTCTACACAGGTTACGGAGGTTCTTCACACAAAGGTTAGTAAAATTTGTCTAATTTATACATATAGCATATAAAACTTGTGTTTTGGAAATTACTTTGATGAAATTTTTTTTAAAATTCCGCTGCGCACCGTGTTTCCAACACTTCTCTCTACGTTCTTTTCTCCTTCTTTGCACTTTTTTTTTCTCTTTCTCTCCCTAATTTTCTGCAAATATTTGAATGAAATATTGAATTTTCTTTGGGCGAATTCGAAGGAAGCTTGAGAAGAAATTAGTTTTGAGGTAAGAAACTCTATCTCAGCAATTCTGAAATTTTGATCACCCTATAATCCAACTGCTATATCTTTGTCTACAAATGTCCATTTGCTCAAAAATTTCAATATGATATTTATGTATGTCTTATGTAATACCCCATAAAATTTCACGTTCTTTAGAGTTTTCTATGCTGAGATATAGAATTTTTAGTCTCTGCCACTCATAGTTAATTAATGCTGATCAATAACATTGTATTTTTCTTGTAATCCTACTGCTATATCTTTGTCTACAAATCTCTGTTTAGTTTGAAATTTTAGTATGATTCTCATGTATATGCTAGGTGATTTTGCTCCTAGTTTCGCGACATTTGGTGTTGTCTATGCTGAGATATGAAATATTCAGGCTCTACACCTCATAGTCGCAATGTTACTGATTGGTATATCCTTGTATAAACATGGTTTTTGTTCAAGCAACAAATGTGCTTTGATTTTTACGAAATTTGGAAGAAATGTTCATGTAATATTAGGTTGTGAACTAGAAAATTTCATGGTAATATCATGTGTATTTTGTGAGTTATTAAACTTCCTTCAAACTAGGTTTTTATGGCTGTGAACTTGCAAACTTTGGACCTCTTGTTTCTCTGACTTTTTATTGCATCTCAATGATTTTGTTTGGTCACGGGAATTTTTGTAGTAGATATTATTATGTATATAGATTGTCACAAAAATTTTGAGGTCAAAATTATTTTCGTGATATTTTTCTTAAATGCTAGTTTGAAAGGTGTTTGCTGCCCAAGTTTGTAAAACTAGTTTTACTACTGATTTCAATTGTGTATTTTGACCTACTACAATTTTTGTTGAAGCCAATTTTTGGATATGTTATAGTTGTATGTGTCTATTATATGTGTTAATTTTTGTAGATTTTTCTACGACATCAATAATGTAATAAACGGATTTGAGCTGAGGGTTGTTCACTGCCTAACTATGGCTGGCAGATTTTGTGTCATGAAATTTGTGACTTGTTTTAAATAAGAAATGGAATTTTATGGCCAATAAAAAATCATGGTATTATGTTTATATGTTAACTTTGTCCCTGCCAAGTTTGATGCTTGAATTATGTGCAAATTATGAGATATTGGGCTATGAATTCATACGGGTCAGACAACATTTGTATTGGCAGTTTTGCTAAAATGTTTTTTTAAGATAGATAAAATTTATTTTGAATTATGTCCTTAAGAGAAGCATGTATGAGTATATTGTGTGGTGTTGAATGATATCATGGGGATGAATGTTAATTTCTTGTGTATATGAATGGTTGACATGAACATTCCAAGAGGCGAGCACATCAAGACCGCGACGACGCCATCTAAATTAAGGTGTAGTAAGCAAGCTAGTCAAGTAAGTATAGTCTCACCTGCAACATGATAAAGTTTATGTAAAGTTTGAAATCTATATTCATGACAGTTTTATGATAATTTCTATGATGATTATATATGATGTTTCATTATGAAAGTTTGGAGGTATAGAAAGTTTATGCATGTTTCAATGATGACGTATTTCAAAGTATAAAAGTATATATATGTATATATATATCACCTAAATAAGTGTTGCACACCTCATGTTATGTTATGCTTATGTTTATGATGTCATGTTTGGTTTAGGATTAGCTACCCCTCTCCTCTCATGGCGGCGCGCCTACAATGATGACAATGGTGCAACACTTGGGCCCTTAAAGATAAAATGAATGGAGTTTAACATGGATAATGTAACGAAAGATATGTTTTATATGAAACGGTGCCTAGTGCACTACTATGTTGGTGATGATTATGATTTTGATGTTTCATAAAGATGTTCATAAATTGTTTTATCTTGTGAGATTGTAAAGTGTTCTTACTAAGTGTTTTGCTTACTTAGTTTTACATCATGTTATAGATAGCGGTAAAAAGATCATGGATTAGATGGGTGGCAAGGAAGGGCGTGTAAGTTATGCACGATGAATTGAAAACAGAAGACGCCAACAAAGAAGTTTAAAAATTCATGAACTATGTTTATTTTCTGTGTATGTTTATTTTTCCGCACTTTGAGATATTGGGAACTATGTTTATTTTCTGTGTATGTTTATTTTTCCGCACTTTGAGATATTGGGACTTGTTTTAATTTATTTTAATTTTTGATTTTGACAGTAGATCGGCTTGCCGACCATTACTGGTCGAACTGCCGATGCAATGATCGGCATGTTGATTACCCTATATCGGTTTGCCGATCCTAGTATTTTAAAACTCTGATTTTGCAAGGCCTCGGACGGCCTGCCGGTGGCGAAAGTTCGGACTATCGGTGTCCAAAGTTCAGCCTACAAAATTGTGAACAGAAGTAAGTGATGATTTTAAATTCTATTTGCTTTATGGCTTCGTTAATTTGGTATTGATAAACTATTTAAACAAATATAAGAAGTTTTGAAATATTGAAATTTAGAAGAAAAAAAAAATGCATGGATCCTGGGATAAGTTTAATAAACTTTACCTTATTTAAATAGTTAATTTTAAAAGTAATAAAAATAGGAATGAATGTAACGATATCTGTGACATCTGTAAGGGGGCGTAACATCAGTTGTGGTATTTATGGCCAAGAACGACAAAAGTGGTAGTCAAAGTGAACACATTGACATTAAGTAGAAAAGAAAGTGGTCATTGAACATGTTAGCACTAAGTTGATGATTGTTGATCCTTTAACTAAAGGCATGCCACCAAAGTTTTTAAGGATCATGTAGTATGAATGGGATTTCGTTCCATGATGTGAATTTCATTGTACATATATTTTGTTATTTTTATGAAACTTTTATTCAGTTGTAATGGTTTCTCATATTTAGTTGTGTACATATTGAGTTATTTTGAGAAAATCAATTAAATTAGACCTAGAATAAACACAAGGTCTATTTATTAAGTTACGTTACCATATATGAGTTGGTATTAAGGGATATAATGTATTGCAATACATAGAAGATAATACTCATTCTAAAAGGACCTATCGTTATGGTTTATATCTTTATTCCTTAAGTTTGAGATTGATTGACTTGGTTATCTAGAAAATATATATGGACTAAGTGGGAGAATGTTATTTTAATTTATTTATTTAGTTTTTTAAATGATAATAAATAAATAAAAATAAATTTAAGTGATCCAATATACACATATTTTTTAAAAGGTGTCAACTAAATAATACGTCTAAACTGTTATAATGCTTAAAAAAAAAAGGGCCTTGTTTCAACATATATGCATGAATTCAAATAACCTCTAAAACCGCTACAAAATAACCTCTAAGAAGTATATAAACAATTAATTTTATAAACCACCACAAAGAGCAAGAACACTTTTGATTTGCTGCATGACAAAAACATTCAATTTCTCGCACTCTTTATTTCTGTACTCGTCTACTGGACTACACAAAGCACTCTAAACTACATTAAGGCTTATGCCTTTGTTCTATTGTGCTCAAATGCAAAAGAGGAGGCATTTATTTATACTGGAGGTGGGTAAATAGAAAAATCTTGTTTATCCTTGTTAGATTAAAACTCTAGTACTTATAAAATTATGAATTTCAGTCTAGTATGTAGCATTTTTTAAAATTAAATCTTACTATTTTATTAATTATAGGTTGTAACTGAATGAAGTTAAATAAGATTGTTTGGGTAAATAATGTCCACATAAAACAAACCTTCTTTGATTAAGAACCATACGTGTGCTTGCAAAAACGTAAGCAATAACGTAATTTAGTCCATGGGCTTAGGCTTTGTTTGGGCCGAAAGCAGGTGTTGGTCAACAAAAATTATCTCATTATTTTCTGTGGCTATGAATTAAATCGCAAATTTAAAACTGTTATCCGAAAACGACAGGGAAAAAAAAAACTAGATAGCTGCTGCACTCTTCCTTTCTTGAAAAAAATAGAAAATAAATAAAAAAAATAAATCATCAAAACACAGTCTATAAATGATCTAGCGATCAAAACCTCAAGCTCAACCTGTTTCACTCATTTCCCATCACCAATGTCAGGAGGTAGTACAGAAAGGTAGTTGACACTTTTTTTACACTGTTTCTGGTTTGTTGTTGTCGGTTCTTTTGGTGAATTACTTTTTAAATTTTTTTTTCTCTGCAGATATGCTGTTGTGACAGGGGCAAATAAAGGGGTTGGATTTGAGATAGTTAGACAGTTGGCGTCAAATGGGGTTACTGTGATCTTAACTGCAAGAGATGTGAAAAGGGGTGTTGAAGCTCTTGACAAATTGAAAGGGAGAGGCCTCTCTGATAAAGTGATTTTTCATCAGCTAGACGTCGCTCATCCTACTAGCATTGCTTCTTTCGCAGATTTTGTCAAGACCCGGTTCGCGAAACTTGATATCTTGGTAATATACAGTCCTATTTCTACATAGTCCTCTTTCTAGGTAAATTTTTATGTTAAATTATAGACTCTGATATTGTAGTTTAATGGACTTAAAACCGTTCTTTTCTTTCTTTTCTTATCAAGACAAGGTTGGAGAATTCTATAATATGAGATATTCTATATTCTGTTCCCAGGTTGGATACACAGTCGAAAGATGCTGTATTGTCACTTTGATAGAGAAAACCTGATCTGATTAAATGCTTTTAAAGCTATATTTCTTTCAATTAACTAACAAATAATTTTGGAAATAAAGTTCTAAAAAATCCCATGTCTTCCTTCAATCTGGTCAATTTCTTTAGGCCCCTTTTTTGTATTATTGTTTTATTCGACTTCATTTTAGTCTGATAATTATGTTTAGTGATTTCTTGGTGTTATGTTGCTAGAACTGACCAACAAGATTCGTTTTATAATTTCTATCATCTTTTTATACACACAGATAAACAACGCAGGAATTGCTGGAGTCAAAGTAGATGTTGATAAGTTTTTAGCTTCAGCAAATTCTGCAGTAAGTCTTTATGGCGATTTCATTTGTTGAGTCTAAGTATATTTTTGTTGTTTAATCGCTCAATAGTTAAATATCATAACTACAACGCAAAACAATTTTCTTCTTTTTTTTTTAATTTATAAAAACCCTTCTTTCGGAGGGTGAAAGAGCACATGGGAAAAACTATTAATGAATACTCAACCTTACATTTTAAACGTTTTTTTTTTTTTTTTTGCTCATGAGAGTTTAGACCTTTATTATTACTTGAGATTTATATTTCTCTCTTGCAACTGATGTAGGAAAGATCCCCAGAGAATATGAGTAAAGCAATGACTCAAACTTTCGAGTCAGCTGAAGAATGCTTGCAAATAAATTACTACGGTGTCAAAAGAACGGTTGAAGCACTTATTCCTTTCCTTCAGTTATCTGACTCTCCAAGAATTGTTAATGTTTCTTCTTCCATGGGAAAATTACAGGTATGCAAGTTATATACACAGCTTTTATTGATTGACCATTAATAAATAAATCGTGTGATGAGAAAATTTGACAAAGATATATTTTATCTTTGCATAAATGGTTAATCTTAGTTCATTTATCTTGTTATTTCAGAGCATACCAAATAATTGGGCTAAAACAGTTCTTAGTGATGCTGAAAGCCTTACAGAAGATAGGATAGATGAGGTACTGAGAGAGTTTATGAAAGATTTCAAAGAAGCTTCATTAGAAAGCAAAGGTTGGCCTCTGTTTCTGTCTGCATATACCGTGTCGAAAGCCGCTCTGAATGCCTACACAAGGGTTTTAGCAAAGAAGCACCCTAGTTTTCTCATCAATTCTGTCTGCCCCGGCTTTGTTAAGACAGATATAAACTTCAACACCGGCATCTTATCTGTCGAAGAAGGCGCTACAAGTCCAGTAAGGTTAGCATTGCTCCCAAATGATGGCCCATCAGGCCTCTTCTTCGTTCAGTCAGAAGCGTCATCATTTTGACTGGAGACTATCTATTGAAAAAGCAATATGCTTCTTTTTTTTTTTAAAATTGGGATTTCTGTTTTCATGTTTAGTTTTGGGCAAGTTACCATCCCCATGAGTCGTCAATATTGTTGTTGTTGTTGCGTATGTTTTAAGAGAACACTAATTAAGAAGCTTTATTTAAATTTCAGTATTGGAATAAGCTTGTGTCTGCATAGTAGGAAATATTTATGAGTGTGCTTTATTAACATTAATGTTTCATAACAAATATTAATTAATAAAATAATTATTATCACAATATTCCTATTAGCCTCTCCAATCGGCCAGATAAACTTACTTGGGACTTCTCCAAGAACGGAGACTACTATGTCAAATCATGGTACGAAACTGCTCAGGAGTAAGTCTCCTTGCGCTACTTCCTCGTGCAACAACATGATAGTTGCGCCCCTACAATTCAAAATGCCACAAGATTGGCCCCCCACTTTGAGAAATTTATATTACGTACCACACATTTTGTATCACCATTCGATTGATTTATGCCACTCATCCAAAAACCATCTGAAAATATGCCACAACGACATAATTGAACTTCAATGTCTGGATCAAAACACATTATCTAGACCTAGGGTTTTTTTTCCCTTTTTTTTTTCTTCTTTTTCTGTCTTCCTAGCTATCTCCCTTTCTTCCCTTGCCTTCTTCACCCGTCTGCCCCCACTCCCTCGCTTCCTACGACTACATCCTTGCCTTCTTGATGGCAACAATTCGTCACCGACGACGCCATGATCTGGTTCTATGCAACTACGTAGAGCTGTCTCTCTCTCTTCCTCTTCTCTCTCAATTATTTCTTCAATTTACTCGTCTGCTACGCCTCCACAAAGATTGCCGATCTTCTCGCTGCACTACCAGAAGTTCATCTCCTCAGTGCTCGCAACCACAGCGACCACGGAAACAGTCACGATTTGATGCCAACAAAGGAGACAGTCTCGGATTTGTGTAGTTAGAGAGATTTATACTCCCGCAAGTGGTGGCCAGGGTGATTGTCGATTAGAGCTTCTCTGCGGGCAAGGAGATCCATAGTCCCATAGCGGTGGCCACGGAAGGTGCCGAAGATATCTCCCCCACGCTGGGAGATCGATGAATTTTTTTCTGTTGGATCTTCAGATTTTTTTAGAGAACATTGGATCATTAGATTTTGGAAATATTTATGTGATTGTTTTATGTATTATTTGTGGCTTTTTATTTTTCTTAATTTTGAGTCTGTTGTATAAATCTTTTTATTTTTTTTCCTTTTTCATGCATTATGTTGGTTCTCACCACAAAAAATAGCGGTTTCCGACGGATCCAAGTTGTCGTGCTGCCGGCCATGGTGGTTACCATCTGGTGATCGTTTAGATGCCAATGGTGACCACAGTAAATGTCAAATGCTGGTGTGCAACTGTGCGGATACTAGAGGGTTGTAGGAAACAAAGTGCGCAGCGGAATTTTTTAAAAAAAATTTCATCAGAGTAATTTCCAAAACATAAGTTTGACATGTTATATGTATAAATTAAACAGATCTTACTAACCTCAGTGTGCTGAAGAACCTCCGCAATCCGTGTAGAGAAGTAACGTTCCAGAATAGCCTCAACCAACTGCTCTTCTTTGCTATTCTCTATCCACAACCGGAGTGAGTGTGGGCTCACAAGTACAGCTCTTCCACCGGTGACTCTCCTTCCAACCAATAGAGAGAACCCAAAGCTAGTGTTCGTGATTTGTGAACAAAAGCTCTCAGGGAGTTTTTAGAAGCTCACTAGAAGAGTATCACTCTTAATCTCTCAAATTGATCTCTATTTTTCTTGAGTAAATCATGTGACTCACTCCCTTTTTATACCTATTAGTCCTGGGGTCAGTCCATATCAGATTAGGTTTCAAAAACTCGAAACAGAATCAAATTCGGATAAATATCTGATAAGATCTGCATGAAAACGCGTAATCTTATCTCCCGCTGATCGGCAGGCCGAACACGTCATCCGGCAGGCCGAACTCACGAGAAAAAATCTCCGCGAATCTTTTATTTTCCACCCGAGATTCTAAAGGATAAAGTCTCAGTTTTGATTCAAATAACCCAATAGAGAAGATATCTGATCAAAACAAACTTTATCAAGATAATCTCTAAGAAAATAAATCAATTCACAACAATTCTACAAGTTTATCTTGATCTAATTTATCCAAAATTAAATCAATCGATAAACAGACAAGAATTATCTGATCGCAATAATTCAACAAGTTTATCTTGAACTAATTTCTTGCAAAATTAATTCAACCAATAAACAGACATGAATTATTTGATTCTTACAAATTTTAAACCAATTTGATAAATCCGACATAAATCACCAATTATTGGAAAAGCACGCCGTGTTGTTATAGGATTTTGTGAGCTAGCAAAGGGGACCAAAATGGACCTATAAAGTTCAAGCTTATGATAATTATGAAACCCAATATCCCAGATATACATTTCACAATTATCAACTCCAACGCTACTCCACTAAAAGCTTGGAGCTCCATTCTCGAACTTTGTAGAATTACGAAGGTCGTGTAGCCAAGTCTCCATGACATATCATAGTGCATTATATCCCCATATGATAATCCATAATCGGCTTAAGGACAAGTTCTGTCTTACCTTCCCGATTATTTTTATCTTACGTTCCATTGTCTCACCATTAGAAAACTTACCATCTAAAGATAGTATACCATTCGGTTACACCTATGTATCCAAATGGTTGAGCGCTCCAATTTTCCAATTACAGGACAACGTATATAAGAGGATATCATTACTCCTAAAGAGGAGCTATGGATTCCATATCTATGAATAATAAGTCTACACTATCAAGAGTCATGCCTCCAATGTACCGACATGCATACCACTATAGAGATGTGGGAGTCACCCATTGGTACATCAAAAGACATAAGTCGAGACAATAGGCCCACTATTCATCTCAGGATTAAGATACAATACAAATGACTGTCTAAAGTGAATCGATTTGCCAAGACAGAATTATTAATCCAAATCAATTCACTTTATGTCCCGATCCAACATGTCGTCACCTATGACAACACGCCAATGTTTCTATGCACGGAGTCCAACTCCGATGGCCAAGACAAACCATCTCCCAAAAGGGATATAGACAACATAACAATCTTTACATGAATTAAACGCCCAACTTTATTCCCTCGATTGCGGATCATACGTTTTAGACCGTCACCTTAAGAATCGTGTCTACCGCATAATCATCCCATCATATGCCCAATTCTTAAGGTTTAGACTGACAGTCTTAGACTACTGTTTGCTTATCATACATTCAACAAATATGAACGTAAAGAGGACAAGATTTGGTATATATAAATGAATAAATTCTTTATTGATAAAAATGTCTCCAAAAACGTATTACATTTTTACTCCTTAGGCCATACATGTCTAACAAGGGTATCGGTGAAAGACATCTAATACTGGTCGGCATCTATGGTGGATACCTTGAGAGCATACGTGCTATTTCAAAATGATGTGATGATGTGATGTGGCCTACAATTACTTTTTTTTTTTGTTGGTGGCATAAATTAATCCAAGTTTTAATACTATAACATTCTTGTAAAGAGCCGCCAATCTTTTTAAAAGTGTTAAAGACTAGTGTCAAAAGATTAAATATTTTGGTGGTATTTATGACATTTTTGTTTAAATAGTTAATAATGAGATTATTTTATGTATTAGTAATGATCTTCAATAGACATTCATATTGTTGATTAGTCATTAAGCAAATTGTTGATTCATGACAATTAGAACTATATCTTTGAATTGTGCAAGTATGAGATTTGTAGTGGAAAAAACAATTGCAAAGTTGGTCTAAATATATAGCCTGTAATTTGTAGAATAAAGTTGGGCACTTCATATCTAATAAGATTGTATTAAGCATCTACGGTCAATTGAGAAGCCAGCTTATGTTGGCCATCAGAGAAGATTGACTTTATTATAGACCAGTATATTAGACCTAGTGGTGGTATATATCAGACTGGAGTTAAAGTGTAATTTATTTAATATTAATTTTCTTTATCTAAATCAAATACTTTGTCTATATCCCTTTAGGGAGATGGTTTGTCTTGACCATCTAAGGCGGACTCTGTGAATAGAAACATTAGCACATTGTCATAAGTGACGATGTGTTGGATCGGGACATAAAGTGAATTGATTTATATTAATAATTCTGTCTCGGCAAATCGATTCACTTTAGATAATCATTTGTGTTGTATCTTAATCTTGAGATGAATAGTGAGCCCATTGTCTTGACTTGTGTCTTTTGATATACCAAAGGGTGACACCCACATCTTAATAGTGGTATGCATGCCGGTACGTTGGAGGCATGACTCTTGATGGCGTAGACTTGTTATTCATAGATATAGAATCCATAGCTCCTCTTTAGGAGTAATGAAATCCTCTTATATGCGTTGTTCTGTAATTGGAAAACTGGAGCACTCAACCATTTGGATACATAGGTGTAACCGAATGGTATACTATCTTTGGATAGTAAGTTTTCTGATGGTAAGATGATGGAACGTAAGATAAAAATGATCGGGAAGGTAAGACAGAACTTGTCATTAAGCCAATTATGGATTATCATATGGGGATACGATACACTATGATATGTTATGGAGACATAGCTATACGAGATTCGTAATTCTATATAGTTCGAGAGTGCAGCTCCAAGCTTTTAGTGGAGTAGCATTGGAGTTGATAATTGTGAAATATATATCTGGGATATTGGGTTTCATAATTATTGGAAGCTTGAACCATATAGGTCCATTTGGTCCCCTTTGCTAGCTCACAACATCTTGTAACGACATGGCGTGCTTTTTCAATAATTGGTGACTTATGCCGGATTCATCAGATTGGTTAAAATTTGAAAGAATTAAATAATTTATGTCTGTTTATAGGTTGAATTAATTTTGTGATAAAATTAATTCAAGGTAAACTTGTTAAATTATTGGATCGGATAATTCTTTTCTGTTTATCGGTTGATTTGATTTTGGATAAATTAGATCAAGATAAGCTTGTAGAATTATTGAGAATTCATTTATTTTCTTAGAGATTATCTAGATAAAGTTGTTTTGATCAGATAACTTCTCTATTAGGTTATTTGAATTAAAACTAAGACTTTATCCTTTAGAATCTTGGGTGAAAAATAAAAGATTCGCGGAGATTTTTTATTCGACAGTTCAGCCTGTCGATACACGTGTTCGGCCTGCTGATGGGCGTATTCGGCCTGTCGATCAGTGAAGGATAAGATCACACAGTTTAACACGGATCTTATCAAATATTGATCCAAATTTGATTCTGATCCAAGTTTTGAGACTTAATCTGATAAGGACTGACCCTAGGACCAACCTTTATAAATAGGGAGTGATTCTCACAAGTTACTAAGATCAATCGAGAGATTAAGAGTGATACTCTGCTACTGCAAATCTGCAAACTCCCTGAGAGCTTTTGTTCACATATCACGAACACTTGCTTTGGGTTCTCGCAATTGGTTGAAAGGAGAATCACTGGTGGAAGAGCTGTGCGTGTGAGCCCACACTCACTCCTGTCGTGGATAGAGAATAGCAAAGAAGACCAGTTGGTTGAGGCTCTTCTGGAACGTTATTTCTCTTTGTAGATTGCGGAGGTTCTTTGGCATACAAAGGTTACTAAGATCTGGTTAATTTATACATATAGCATGTCAAACTTGCATTTTGAAAATTACTTTGATATATATAAAATTTTTAAAATTCTGTTGCGCCCTCTTTTTCCAACAATTAGTATCAAAGCCATAGTTTTTACATAAATTTATAAGTTTGTGATCATGTTATGTGTAAATTTTATGATCTTAATCTCTCTTATGCTTGAATTTAATTTTATAGAGAGTTGGAACTCTAGGTTTCTATATATTATATATGTTGTCATGGATTATGTGATAAATGTTTATTAATTAATTAATTATTAATTAATTAATTTATGTGGGTTATGGTTCTTTAGAGGTTAGAATGTGTATCTAGGTTTTTCATGTAATTAGATGGCAGACTATCATCTCCATCTAGGAATTATTGTTTAATTTTAAATTTGTAAGAATTTTGTAATTAAATAATTATTCGAAGAAGACGGATCTAGAAGAATGTTGATGGCACTTCTAGGTATTTCTTGAGTCTCTAATTTTATGTTTTTGAATTATTGAAAATAAAATTGATAAATTGCATTAAAAATTGTATTTTCTGGAATAAGAGATTTCTGCTCGGTCGACATGCCGGCGGGCCGGACATATGGTTCGACAGGCCGTCACTGGGGCAGAAATCAGCTGGCTCTACCAATAGGCCAAACTTTCATGGGTCGACAGGCCGATCTAATTGATCGGCATGCCGATGAAACATGACCGGCAGGCCGATCACCCAGATCGGCCTGCCGATCGAGAGCTGGAAAAGTTTGCAAAAAAGGTACAGTTTTTTAGGTGCAGTTTTAATTTTATTTTTGAGACGATTCTGAGAAACATTAAATTTAGATATGACTAGAAATATGAAGTATTTGATTCATGCGGGATTGAAGACTTGAAGATGGATATTACATAAAGAAGGATACAACTTGAGGATTCAAGGATGAAGAATCGATAATATGTCTCGATTATTCTCTTGTAATCTTAGTTTTCTGTTCTCTAGGATGGAACCATAATATTACGGTTATTTATTATTTTGCTTGTTTGCATTATAATATGATTTGTCATGTATATTGATAACATGTCATATAGAATAGGGAGTGCCGCTCATATTAAAATTGTTCATGCATCATTTTATAATAAAACCTTGATTTCAAAAGATTGAGTGGGAGAAGGTTTTCGAAAAGAGAACCTAAGGCCTCCATCGTTGGTTCATAGGCAAAACATGGTGGTCCCGACCCCTAGGAAGGGATTTCTATCATGTATCATATTGGATCTCTGAGAGGATAAGGTATTTTAGTATGATTTATGGTTGCACACCCCTAGGTGGTGATTATAAATCATGGATAAAATATTGAAACGATGGTTATACACTCACGTTAATTTTATTATTAACCTCCCCTAGGAGCTCTGTTAATAAAATTAATGGCCAAAGAAACGATTATTAATATATGTTGGATCATACGGGTCCTAGATGACATATATTAATCAAGAGGGGATTTGCATTCTTGATTGAATTTGGCATGACTCCTCTAGGAGCTTGTTGAATTCTGAGTTGGGAATTATCGTTGTAAGGTTGTGATATTTTCAAGGTTTTGACACATAAACACATTTGTATGATTTTTACATGATTGTGTTATCTTACTAAATTATTGTTATGTGTTTGCTTATATTTGGTATATGATTCTTTATTGTAGATTAAAAATGTCTAAAAATGCTTTATCATCGATACTTGACAAAAACCTATTAATCAGTGAAAACTATAACGATTGGAAATGAAACCTGGATATCGTCCTGTCCTTTGAGAAACTAAAATATGTACTGACAACCCCTTGTCCTCCTGAGCCTACGGGAGACTCAAGCAATGAGCAATTCCAAGTGTATGATCGCTAGAAATATGCTAATGATTAGGCCCTGCTGCTATGTTATGGCTAGCATGAACAATGTGCTGCAGGCTCAACATCAGGATAATAAGACTGCAAAGCAGATCTTGGATAATCTTGAGGATATGTTTGGAGGCCAAGCCATAACAAAGCAGCAAGGGGCGCTTCAGAAACTCTTAAATTATAGACAGAGGCTGGGGACATCTGTAAAGGAGCATATGATGTTGGTCATGGGTTACTTCGCTGAGGCTTAAACCAATGGAGCCAACATTGATGCTGAAACTTAGATGACTATGATCTTTGAGACTCTGTCTAAAGAATTTATTTCGTTTAGAGCTACTTTTAATTTGAACAATAGACGGGATATGACCTTGACAGAACTGATGAAACAGTTACAAGAGTTCGAACTGCTGATCAGGGAGTCTCCTGCGGGTGGAGAGGCCAACATTGTAGCTGCTTCTAGTTCCAATCCTAACTCTGGGAATGGAAAGAAGCAACGGGCCAAGAACGGGAAGTCTTCTATTCCTGCTACTACCAAGAGCAAGAAGAAGAAAAAGAAGAACCCAAAGAAGCTTAAGTGCTTGTTTTGTGGGAAGGTCGAGCATATCAAGAAGCATTGCAAGGACTTCCTTTCCAAAGGAGGTAGGTGTGATATTCTATATTTAGAAACTTGTTTGGTTGAGGAATCTAGTGACATATGGGTCAATCATGCTTGTGTTTCTCTGCAGGGGTTCAAAGAAACGAGAAGTCTGCTACATGAAGACTTCACGCTTTGGATGGGCGATGGATCCTTGGTCTCAGCAAAAGCAGTGGGAGACGTTCATCTTTATTTTGATAATTATAGGAATTTATTTTTGCAAGATTGTTTTTATGTTCCTAAATTTAAAAAGAATTTAATTTATGTAGCTTGTTTATTTCAAGACTCCTACTTAGTTTCTTTTAATGATAAAATGGTGATTCGTAAAAACAAATCTTTTATCTGTTCTGGATGGATGTAAAATAATCTATATTTTATCAAACCTAAGATGGACTTATTGCTTAATGCTGAGATAAATGATAATGACTCAAAAAGACTTAAAACTTCTCACTCTAATAAGACTTATCTTTGGCATTTGCGCCTTGACCATATTAAATTGAATATGATTCAAAGGTTGGTAAAGGATGGACCTTTAAGTCACTTAAAGGTCCATCCTTTACCTCAATGTGAATCTTGTTTGGAGGGTAAAATGACCAAAAGACCATATGGGTCTAAGGGCAACAGGGCCGAAGGGGTTCTAGAACTTGTGCATAGTGATGTTTGCGGACCAATGAACATCAGGGCACGAGGAGGGTATGAGTACTTCATCACTTTTATTGACGATTGCTCAAGATAAGGGTACGTATACCTGATGCACCACAAAAGCAAAACTTTTGACAAGTTCAAGGAGTTTTGGGCTGAAGTGGAAAAGCGATTGAGTAGACCCATAAAGGCAGTTTGATCAGATCGAGGTAGGGAATACCTTTCTGATGAGTTCTTGGAACACTTATTAGAGAATGAGATTTTATCCCATTTGACTGTGCCGGGCACTCCGCAGCAGAATGGCATAACAGAGAGAAAGAATAGGACTTTATTGGAC
This sequence comes from Artocarpus heterophyllus, assembly GCA_025403435.1. NCBI lineage: Eukaryota > Viridiplantae > Streptophyta > Magnoliopsida > Rosales > Moraceae > Artocarpus > Artocarpus heterophyllus. The sequence goes on along the minus strand of CM046350.1, from coordinate 29,161,655 downwards.
ATGATCAGGTCCATGATGAGTTATTCATCATTGCCTTTATCCTTTTGGGGATATGCACTACAAACCGCATGTTATCTTTTGAACAATGTACCTTCAAAATCGGTCCCTAAAACTCCTCACGAGTTGTGGATGAGTAGGAAGACATCCTTAAACCATATACGCATATAGGGATGTCCGGCTCATGTCCTGTTTAAGGATACGAATAAGTTAGAAGCACGTTCAAAAGTTTGCGTGTTTGTAGGATATCCAAATGGGACTAAAGGGGGTTATTTTTATAACCCAAAGGAAAATAAAGTTGTGGTTTCAACTAATGCAACTTTCCATGAGGGGAGTTACATGAACGACTTTAAACCTCAAAGCAAAGTAGTGCTTGAGGAGTTAAGGAGTGATCCGATCGCTCTGGAGGTTTCGAATGAAACCGTTTCGATCAGTGTAGAAAAACCAAACAAACCTGAACAACAACCTCAGGGGCTTCGGCGTAGTGGGAGGATTGAGCATCAACCTGAGAGGTATATGTTCAATGGGGAGGTCTTCTTGGCTGAACCGGATGAACAAGACAGGGATCCTTATACTTACGCAGAGGCTATAAAGGATGTTGATTCAAAACTCTAGACAGAGGCCATGAACACAGAGATAAAGTCTGTGGAGACTAATCAGGTATGGGAGCTTGTGGATCTTCCCGAAGGGGTAAAACCCATAGGGTATAAGTGGATCTACAAGAGGAAAAGAGGAGTGGATGGAAAGGTCGAAACCTTTAAGGCTAGACTGGTAGCTAAGGGTATTACGCAAAAGGAAGGAATCGATTATGAGGAAACCTTTTCGCCTGTAGCCATGCTTAAGTCCATCCGGATTCTTATGTCCATAGCTGTCGCTCTCGACTACGAGATTTGGCAGATGCATGTCATGACGGCTTTTTTGAATGGCTATCTTGATGAGTCCATTTATATGGAACAACCAGATAGGTTCAAGGTCACGGGTCAAGAGGGTAATGTTTGTAAGATGCTGAAGCCAATTTATGGACTTAAGCAGGCTTCTCATTCTTGGAACATAAGATTTGATCAAGTGATCAAGACTTATGGGTTCTCACAAAATGTGGATGAACAATGTGTTTACAAACACATTATGGATGGGAAGGTGGTTTTTCTACTGCTCTATGTAGATGACATTCTGCTAATTGGCAATGACGTTGAGGCATTATCATCGGTCAAATTATGGTTGACCTAAGCAGTTTGACATGAAGGACTTGGGTGAGGCAAATTTTGTTCTCGATATCCAGATCTTTTGGGATAGGAAGAACAAAATGATAGCTTTGTCCCAGGTTGGCTACATAGATAAAATTCTCAGGAGGTTCGCAATGCAAGATTTCATGAAAGGTGGGCAACCATCTAGGTCTGGAATTACTCTTTCTAAGAAAGACTCTCCAAAGTCTTATGAAGAAAGAGAATACATGAAGAAGGTGCCTTATGCTTCGACAGTGGGTAGTCTCATGTATGCCATGCTTTGCACATGACCGGATATTAGCTATGCTATCAGGATTGTAAGTCGATTTCAGGTGGATCTAGATTCGAACCATTGGGTTGTGGTAAAGCATTTTTTCAAGTACCTGAGAAGGACTCGAGGGTATATGCTTGTCTATTCGAGTGAGGACCTGACTCCTCGAGGATATACTGATTCGGATTTTAATCCTGTCTGGATTCTAGAAAATCGACTTCAGGTTTTATGTTTACTCTAGGCGGTGGTGCCATTAGTTGGAGAAGTGCTAAGCAAGATTGTACTTCAGATTCAACGATGGAGGCCGAATATGTAGCATCCAGTGATGCTTCGAAAGAAGCAGTGTGGCTCCACAAGTTCCTTGGGGATCTTGAGGTTGTTCTTGGCATGGATAAGGTGGTATCACTGTGCTGTGATAACATTGTGGCAGTAGCTAATGCCAAGGAACCAAGATTTCACAAGAAGAGTAAACATATTGATCAGAAGTATCATGTGATAAAAGACTTCGTTGAGGGCGAGCATGTCACGGTGTGCAAGATCGCATTAGAGGACAATTTAGTTGATCCATTTTTGAAGACACTTATTGGGAGATTCTTCGAGAGGCTTGGGGAAGCTATGGGGATGCGATATTTGTCATATTTACTCACTCAGTGTAAGTGGGAGATTGTTAGACATATATGCCGTAAGAAGTAAAAATGTAATAAGTTTTTGGAGACATTTTTATCACTAAAGAATTTATTCATTATTTATATGCCAAATCTTGCCCTCTTTACATTCATATTTGTTGAATGTATGTTAAGCAAACAATAGTCTGAGATTGTCGGTCTAAACCTTAATAATTGGGCATATGATGGACGGATTATGCGGAAGACACGATTCTTAAGGTGATGGTCTAAATCATACGATCTGCAATCGAGGGAATAAATTTTGGGGCTTTATTCATGCAAAGATTGTTATGTTGTCTATATCCCTTTAGGGAGATGGTTTGTCTTGACCATCGGAGGCGGACTTCGTGAATAGAAACATTGGCACGTTGTCATAGGTGACGATGTGTTGGATCGGGACATAAAGTGAATTGATTTGGATTAATAATTCTGTCTCAGAAAATTGATTCACTTTAGACAATCATTTGTGTTGTATCTTAATCCTGAGATGAATAGTGAGCCTATTGTCTTGACTTGTGTCTTTTGATGTACCAAAGGGTGACACCCACATCTTAATATTGGTATGCATGCCGGTACGTTGGAGGCATGACTCTTGATGGCGTAGACTTGTTATTCATAGATATGGAATCCATAGCTCATCTTTAGGAGTAATGATATCCTCTTATATGCGTTGTCCAATAATTGAAAAACTGGAACGCTCAACCATTTGGATACATAGGTGTAACCGAATGATATACTATCTTTGGATAGTAAGTTTTCGGATGGTAAGATGATGGAATGTAAGACAAAAATGATCGGGAAGGTAAGACAGAACTTGTCCTTAAGCCAATTATGGATTATCATATGGGAATGCGATACACTATGATATGTTATGGAGACTTAGCTATACGAGCTTCGTAATTCTATATAGTTCGAGAGTGCAGCTCCAAGCTTTTAGTGGAGTAGCGTTGGAGTTGATAATTGTGAAATATATATCTGGGATATTGGGTTTCATAATTTTCAGAAGCTTGAACCATGTAGGTCCATTTGGTCCCCTTTGCTAGCTCACAACATCTTGTAACGGCACGGCATGCTTTTCTAATAATTGGTAACTTATGTCGGATTCATCAGATTGGTTAAAATTTGAAAAAATTAAATAATTTATGTCTGTTTATAGGTTGAATTAATTTTGTGATAAAATTAATTCAAGGTAAACTTGTTAAATTATTGGATCGGATAATTCTTGTCTGTTTATCGGTTGATTTGATTTGGATAAATTAGATCAAGATAAGCTTGTAGAATTATTGAGAATTCATTTATTTTCTTAGAGATTATCTAGATAAAGTTGTTTTAATTAGATAACTTCTCTATTATGTTATTTGAATTAAAACTAAGACTTTATCCTTTAGAATCTCGGGTGGAAAATAAAAGATTAGTGGAGATTTTTTATTCGACAGTTCAGCCTGTCGATACACGTGTTTGGCCTGCCGATCAGTGAAGGATAAGATCACGCCGTTTCACGCGGATCTTATCAGATATTGATCAGAATTTGATTCTGATCCAAGTTTTGAGACTTAATCTGATAAGGACTGATCCTAGGACCAACCTCTATAAATAGGGAGTGATTCTCACAAGTTACTAAGATCAATTGAGAGATTAAGAGTGATACTCTGTTACTGAGAATCTACAAACTCCCTGAGAGCTTTTGTTCACATATCACGAACACTTGCTTTGGGTTCTCTCGATTGGTTGGAAGGAGAATCACTGGTGGAAGAGCTGTACATGTGAGCCCATACTCACTCCGGTCATGGATAGAGAACAGCAAAGAAGACTAGTTGGTTGAGGCTCTTCTAGATCGTTATTTCTCTTCGCAGATTGCGGTGGTTCTTCGGCACACAAAGGCTAGTAAGATTTGGTTAATTTATATACATATAACATGTCAAACTTGTGTTTTGAAAATTACTTTGATATATATAAAATTCTTAAAATTCTGTTGCGCCCTCTTTTTCCAACAATTGGTATCAGAGCCATAGTTTTTACATAAATTTACAAGTTTGTGATCATGTTATATGTAAATTTTGTGATCTTAATCTCTCCTATGCTTGAATTTAATTTTATAGAGAGTTGGCGCTCTAGGTTTCTATATATTATATATGTTGTCATGGATTATGTGGTAAATATTTATTAATTAATTATGATTGATTAAATTATTATTTAATTATTTATTAATTAATTAATTTATGCAGGTTATGGTTCTTTAGAGGTTAGAATGTGTATCTAGGTTTTTCATGTAATTAGATGGCAGACTATCATCTCCGTCTAGGAATTATTGTTTAATTTTAAATTTGTAAGAATTTTGTAATTAAATAATTATTCAAAGAAGATGGATCTAGAAGTATGTTGATGGCACTTCCAAGTATTTCCTGAGTCTATAATTTTATATTTTTGAATTATTAAAAATAAAATTGATAAATTGCATTAAAAATTATATTTTCTGGAATAAGAGATTTCTTCTCGGTCGACATGCCGGACCTCACAATTCAGCAGGCCGATGGGGATAGATCGACGGGCCGGACATATGGTTCGATAGGCTATCAGTGGGGCAGAAATTGGCTGGCTCTGCCGATAGGCCGAACTTCCAGTTCGGCATGTCGAACTTTCATGGGTCGACAGGCCGATCTAATTGAGTCTATAATTTTATGTTTTTGAATTATTAAAAATAAAATTGATAAATTGCATTAAAAATTATATTTTCTGGAATAAGAGATTTCTTCTCTGTCGGCATGCCGGACCTCACAATTCAGCAGGCCGATGGGGATAGATCGACGGGCTGGACATATGGTTCGATAGGCTGTCAGTGGGGCAGAAATTGGCTGGCTCTGCCGATAGGCCGAACTTCCAGTTCGGCATTGTCGAACTTTCATGGGTCGGCAGGCCGATCTAATTGATCGGCATGCCGATGAAACATGTTAGATTGGCATGTCGATGAAACATGACCGGCACGCCGATCACCCAGATCGGCCTGCCGACCGAGAGCTGGAAAAGTTTCCAAAAAAGGTACAGTTTTTTAGGTGCAGTTTTAATTTTATTTTTGGGACGATTCTAATAAACATTAAATTTAGATATGACTGAAAATATGAAGTATTCGATTCATACGGGATTGAAGACTTGAAGATGGATATTAAGATGGATATTATATAAAGAAGGATACAACTTGAGGATTCAAGGATGAAGAATCAATAATATGTCTCGATTATTCTCTTGTAATCTTAGTTTTCTGTTCTCTAGGATGGAACCATAATATTACGGTTATTTATTATTTTGCTTGTCTGTAGTATAATATGATTTGCCATGTATATTGATAACATGTCATATAGAATAGGGAGTGCCGCTCATATTAAAATTGTTCATGCATAATTTTAAAATAAAACCTTGATTTCAAATGATTGAGTGGGACAAGGTTTTCGAAGAGAGAACCTAAGGCCTCCATCGTTGGTTCATAGGCAAAACATGGTGGTCCCGACCCCTAGGAAGGGATTTCTATCATGTATCATATTGGATCTCTGAGAGGATAAGGTATTTTAGTATGATTTATGGTTGCACACCCCTAGGTGGTGATTATAAATCATGGATAAAATATTGAAACGATGGTTATACAATCACGTTAATTTTATTATTAACCTCCCCTAGGAGCTCTGTTAATAAAATTAATGGCCAAAGAAACAATTATTAATATATGTTGGATCATACGGGTCCTAGATGGCATATATTAATCAGGAGGGGATCTGTATTCTTGATTGAATTTGGCATGACTCCTTTAGGAGCTTGTTGAATTCTAAGTTGGGAATTATCGTTGTAAGGTTGTGATATTTTCAAGGTTTTGACACATAAACACATTTGTATGAGTTTTACATGATTGTGTTATCTTACTAAATTATTATTATGTGTTTGCTTATATTTGGTATATGATTCTTTATCGTAGATTAAAAATGTCTAAAACCGCTTTATCATCGAAACTTGACAAAAACCTATTAACCGGTGAGAACTATAATGATTGGAAATGGAACCTGGATATCGTCCTGTCCTTTGAGAAACAGAAATATGTACTGACAACCCCTTGTCCTCCTGAGCCTACAGGAGACTCAAGCAATGAGCAATTCCAAGTGTATGGTTGCTAGAAAGATGCTAATGATCAGGCCCGCTGCTATGTTATGGCTAGCATGAACAATGTGCTGCAGGCTCAACATCAGGATAATAAGACTACAAAGCAGATCTTGGATAATCTTGAGGATTTGTTTGGAGGCCAGGCCATAACAAAGCGGCAAGGGGTGCTTCAAAAACTCTTAAACTATAGACAGAGGCTGGGGACATCTGTAAAGGAGCATATGATGTTGGTCATGAGTTACCTCGCTGAGGCTCAAACCAATTGAAACGCCCCTTAATTCGGACGTCACAGATATCGTTACATACTTACATTCGTACATGCATAAACTTTAAAATTATAAATAATAACAAACTTAATCATTACTATGGATTTTAAAAGTGCTTAAACTTACGTTACCAGGATCCATTCATACGTTTTTTTTTTTTTTAAAAAAAAAAACTTAACATTGTTTCAAAAAGCATTGTTTAAATTATTCATTATCATAATTTATTCATTTATACACTAAATTAATCATGAACTTATATAATAATATAGGTTTATCAATTTGTAAAATCAGGACTTATAAAAATATCACATTAAAACTCTTTGATCATCCTATCATTAGAAATCCATTTATTCCCACATTTCGGCAGGCCGAACTTGGGACTTCGGTAGGCCGAACATCATCGGCAGACCAGAATTCCCTCAACCGGCAGGCCGGTAGAGGCTTTGCAACTCGATTAAAATTCCTCCATGTTCGGCAGGCCAAAAAATTAGATCGGCAGGCCAAACTTCTGGTCTTCGGCAGGCCGGCCACAGAGTTCGGCAGGCCATCCGAGACCAAATTCCTTCGAAAAACTTAATTTTAAACATACCAACTTTACGTAAAATATAGCGGAAGTCCATAATTCATAAGAAAATAACTTATAAAACCATAATATAAGTGTTCTTAAAAACTTAACACAAAAACATGTTAAAAAAAATATAAAACTTGATTAAATCATAAAACCATTTTCTTGGCGTGCTTCTGGTTACAATTCATCGTTCATGTTGCTCACACACCTTCCCATGTCCTCCACCTAGTCCATGATTCTCTTACCCTTATCTGCAACATGACATATAAAACATGATTAAGCTAAAGCTTAGTAAGTATATATATTCTCACAATTTAAAACATTTTATAAACGTCATCATCATCATCATCATTGTCATCGTATCATAAAAGTGCCATAAGCATAATTTCATAAAACATATCTTTCGTAACGTTAACCATTTTAAAACTTAATCCCTTTTATCTTAAGGGCCCAAGTGTTGCACCATAAACATCATCATAGGCGCGCCGTCATGAGAGGAGAAGGGTAGCTAATCCCAAACCAAACATGACATCGTAACATAACATTTCATAACATTGGGTGTGCAACACTTATTAGGTGATACATATATACATACTTTTCATACTTTGAAACATGTCATCATTATACATGCATATCTTTAAAAATCATGAAAATCTTTTATAAGAAATCCTTTAAGGAAAAATCATCATAAAATCATCATGAATATCCTTGTAAAACATATCATCAATCCTTGTAAAAGGTGTCATGTTGCAGGTGAGATTGTACTTACCTTAACGATAGCTTACTTAACCTTAAAAATGCACTTGGTGACAATGCCGCGGTCTCGATGTGCTCGCTTCCTTGAGTGTTCATGCCATTTATCATTTAAAGATGCAATAAAAATCAATACTTATCATGAACTATCCATACACTCATCTCATATTATAAACATAATTCATAACCATAAAATCGTCATCACATAAACATGTTTATTATGATTTTTCTTAAATCATAAAAATTACCTTAAGCATATAAAACAAACCATACATTTTGAATATAATTATCTTTTAAATAAAACATTTTCGAACCATTAATATATTTATATTTTAATTTAAAACTTCATACAAACATCATATAATCATGCATGAAATTATTTCATTATCATAAAATCATATATATATATATATAACATATAGCATTTCATATCATAAAATACATTCATCATACATACTCATACATATGCATATTTTAACAACTTTTCATGAAAACATCATATTTACCCCTTGAATGAATATTACGTTTATTCATCAAAATTAAACAGTAACATTACTGTAAAGGGTAGAAGACAGAAATATCCATTTTTCATAAAACATTCATATGACATGAAACGTGAAGAAACATCACATGAACATCATAATAAAAACTCAGAACAAAAATACAATTCCTAGAGAGGATATTGTAGACGAAATGAGGAGAAGCATTTCTTTTCAAAAATACCAGAAAACTAAATTCATGCCTTGAAGTTTCTTCTCAAAATTCTAGAATTAACCAACGAAATAAGATTTTTCTTTCAATGTACTTAGAAAATTTTCGTGAGAGAGAAAGAGAGAAATTTCGTGAGAAAGGGAAGAGGAAGAGAAATGAAAGTACGTCTCAGAAATTTTTGAGAGAGAGAAAGCGTGAGAGGAGAGAAAATAATGAAAAAGGAAACGTTAAAAATTTTTAACGTAATAAACACCATTATGGGAATTCAATTCCCTTCATTAAGTCAGAAAATTCTGACTGTTAAGGGCTGTTGGCGTGGAAGGAAAGAAGAGAAAGAAAAGGAAAGTCAAATCACTTCATCAATCCTACCATAATTTTCCCTCTTAAAATTGGAAACCTCTTAAAATAATACAAATTAATACAAGTTAAATCCTTTAATTTCCTTAACCGATAAAAACATTCCATTATTATGCCAATTAATCACATTAATTCTCCCAATTAATGTAATTAACTCAGCCATAATTTTGGAGAAATTTCTGCTGACTGCTTGTCAGCCGTGTTTGGCTTGTCGGTTTTCCCCTTCGGCCTGCTGGTTCCAGCAAGTTCGGCTTGCCGGTGGGGTTCTTCGGCCTGCCGTTCTCGGGCAAGAAGTTTGGCCTGCCGATCTGTCATTAAATGCCATAACATAAAACATTCATACATCATTGCATCATAAATAATCATATGCTTAAAATTTCACATGAACACTAGAGCACAACGATCCCATGCGGTCGTCACCTCGTCACAAAACTTGTCATAAAAAGTTAGTAACATGCACATCACATATCATATCATATAACGTTATTATTAATAACATTCCTTATTAACGCTACTAACTTAATGTGGTTCGTTACATGAAATAGGCGGGCGTTACAATTCTCCCCACCTTATAAAAGTTTCATCCTCGAAACTTAGAATAAATGCAGATACATAATTTTTATGTCATCTTCACGTTCCCATGTAGCTTCTTCAACTTGTTGATTTCGCCATAACACCTTGACCAATGGAATTTCCTTATTCCTCAAAGTCTTGGTTTTCCGATCGAGAATCTTCGTTGGTTTTTCTTCATAACTTAAATCTTCTCGTATCTCAATCACTTGTGGCTCAATCACATGCGTAGGGTCCGAAACATACTTCTTAAGCATGGAGACATGAAATACATCGTGCATTGTAGACATTTCAGAAGGCAACTTTAGCTGATAAGCTACTTTGCCTATTCGTTTAGCAACTTCATATGGACCGACGAATCTTGGGCTTAGCTTGCTTTTCTTCCTAAACCTCATAACCCCTTTCATTGGTGCTACTGTCAAGAACACATATTTGCCTACAGCAAACTCTAAGGGTCTTCTTCTTTTGTCAGTATAACTCTTTTGACGGCTTTGAGCGGTCTCTATCCTTCTTCTTATCAACTTTATCATCTCAGATGTTTCATTCACAAAGTCTGTTCTTTCAGCATCTACGCTTTCCATCAATTTCTTTTCACCAGCTTCATGCCAACATATAGGCGACCTGCATTTTCGTCCATACAGCGCTTCATATGGTGCCATTCCAATTGTCGCCTGAAAGCTGTTGTTGTATGCAAACTCTGCTAACGGCAACATTTTACACCAGTTGGTCTTAAAATCGAGAGAACACGCCCGCAGCATATCTTCTAGAATTAAATTCGTCCTCTCTGTTTGGCCGTCAGTCTGAGGATGAAAAGCCATGCTGAAATGAAGCCTGGTTCCCATTGCAGTCTGGACACTCTTCCAAAACTTAGATGTGAACCTGCCATCACGATCTGAGATAATCGACTTGGCAATCCCATGAAGTCGTACAATCTCCTTAACATAGAGCTCCACTAACCATTCCATAGAGTAAGTGATCTTGATAGGGACAAAGTGCACCGTCTTTGTTAGCAGATCCACAACTACCCAGATTGCATCATAACCGTTCGTAGTTCTGGGTAAACCGGTAATGAAATCCATTGCTATTTCCTCCCATTTCCATTCCAGTATTTGGATAGATTACAGTTCACCACCAGGTTTCTGATGTTTAGCCTTTACTTGCTGACATGTCATACATTTCTTCACATACTTTGCAACATCACGTTTCATTCCAAACCACCAGAAGTTACCCTTTAGATCATTATACATCTTTGTCGCACCTAGATGAATAGAGTAAGGAGTGTCATGAATTTCTACCAAGATCCTTTCCCTTAAATCATCAACATTGGGCACACATAAATGGTCCTTAAGATACAGAGTTCCATCATCCACAATACGAAACTCTTGACATTTTCCTTCTTTCATTTCTTGCTTGATTCTTACAAGGCTTACGTCGTCATCTTGCTTACTCTGAATTTCATCATACATCGTCGGACCAAGAGAGAGTGCTGATAGCTGGCATGCTATAAGTTCTAAACCGAAGTCTAGAATTTCCTTCCTTAAAGGTGGAGATATTGCTTGCATCGACATCAACGTGGCAACTGACTTCCTACTTAAAGCATCAGCTACTCGGTTAGCTTTACCAGGATGATAAAGGATTTCACAATCATAATCCTTCACCAGCTCTAGCCATCTTCGTTGCCTCATGTTCAGGTCTCTTTGCGTGAAGAGGTATTTCAGACTTTGATGATCAGTGAAGATCTTGCATTGGACCCCATACAAATAGTGTCTCCATATCTTCAACGCAAAAACAACTGCTGCTAACTTGAGATCATGAGTAGGATAGTTCTTTTCGTAGTCTTTCAGTTGTCTTGAAGCATAAGCAATCACCTTTTCATTTTGCATCAATACAGCTCCAAGGCCCATCTTGGATGCATCACTGTAAATTACGAACCCATCATTACCTTCAGGAATTGCCAATACAGGAGCCATCGTTAATCTTTTCTTCAATTCTTGAAAACTCTTTTCACATGCATCCGTCCATTCATACTTCTTTCCTTTGCGAGTCAAGTTTGTGAGTGGAGCTGCTATGTTGGAGAAATCTTCCACAAATCTCTGATAGTAACCTGTTAGACCCAAGAAGCTCCTTATTTCACTTGCATTCATCGGTTGCTTCCAGTTGAGTACAGCTTCTACTTTGGTAGGGTCCACCATAATCCCATCCTTTGAAATAACATGCCCCAGAAATGACACTTTATCAAGCCAAAACTCGCATTTAGAGAACTTAGCATATAGCTGGTGTCTTCTCAAAGTCTCCAGCACAATCCTTAAATGTTCCTCATGTTCCTCTTGATTCTTAGAGTAGACAAGAATATCATCGATAAATACAACAACAAATTTATTAAGAAAATCCTTGAATATCTTGTTCATCAAATCCATAAAGGCAGTCGGTGCATTCGTCAGACCGAAAGGCATAACCAAAAATTCATGGTGACCATACCTCGACCTGAAAGCTGTCTTGGGGATATCTCCTTCTTTAATCTTCAACTAGTGATACCCTAATCGTAGATCAATCTTGGAGAACACCGATGCACCCTTGAGCTGATCAAACAAATCATCAATTCGAGGCAACGGATACTTGTTCTTGATTGTCACCTTGTTTAGTTCTCTGTAATCGATGCAGAGTCTCATAGTACCATCCTTCTTTTTCACAAACAAGACTAGAGCACCCCACGGTGAGTGACTTGGCCTGATAAATCCTTTGTCAAGTAGCTCCTTTAATTGCGTGTGAAGCTCCTTTAATTCTACCGGGGCCATTCTATAAGGCGCTTTAGAGATTGGTTCAGTGCCTAGAGCGAGCTCAATCTCAAATTCAACTTCTCTTTCTAGCTGGTAGGCTCGTTAGATCGTCAGGAAACACATCTTCATATTCATGAACAACATGAACATCTTCCATTCTTGTCTTTCCTTCTTGGCTTTTGTCTACAACGTTCGCCAGATAACCCATGCAGCCACCTGCTAAAAGCTTCCTTGCTTTCATTGTCGATAGAAACATGTGGGGTTTCTTTCTGGTCTCGCCAACATAAATGAATTGCTGATCACCTTCTGGATGGAAGATCACCTTTCATTTCCGGCATTCGATTAAGGCATTATACTTACTTAGGAAATCTATCGCAAGAATCATGTCATAGTCATGCATGTCGATCACAATGAGGTCGATGAAAAGTTCCCTATCAGAAATCCGTAGGGGTACTTTATGCAAACAATGCGTGGATATTATCACTTCCCCGGAGGGTAGTGTCGTAGTGAATCCCTGTCTCATAGGCTCTAAACGAACCCCTAACTTCTTAGCATGTGACATAGATACAAAAGAATGTGTGGCACCCGTATCAAAAAGAAAATAAATATCATTACATAAGCTTGTTATCTGACCTGTGACCACATTGGAGGCTTCAACAGCCACTTGTTCTTTTGTCATGGCATAGATTCGGGCGTTGTTCGGTGGGGCTTCAAGTCTCCCTTGACTAATTAGTGGCCCTTCAAGGGAGGCTTGCATCTGATGCAGCTGGGCTTGAGGAGGAGGTCTCTGCGGGGCATTAGCATTCATCAGTTTAGGGCAATTCTTAATGAAATGATCTTCACGCCCACATATGAAACATTGGTTGGTCCCCAATCGGCATTCCCCTGGATGTTTCTTTCCACATTTGGCACATGGTTGGAATCGCCTATCATTGTTGTTGCGCTGACCATCATTATGCCTTTTGTTATCTTGGCCCTGCTGTTGTTGAGGATTACCCTTCCTCTTATTGTTCCTCCAGTTCTGGTTGTTGTTGATGCTGCTGCTGCTGCTGCTGCTGTTGTTGTTCCTGTGGGGAGGGCGGTTCTGGTTGTTAGCATTGTTGGCTTGCTGGTTGGGCTGAGGCTGGTTCCTTCTTAATTTTGACAGATGGAACTCAGCACATTGGGCTCTCATCACAACCTATTCTTGGGTCCTTGGCGGACTTGCCCCATCAACAATTGTAGCAATGTCAGGTCTAAGGGCCCTGATCAACCTTCTGACCCTTTCATCTTCGTTCATAACCATTCCTGGGCATAGGCGAGCAAGCTGGTCGAATTTTGTCACCACATCAGTGACTGTCATATCCCCTTGGCACAAGCTTTCGAATTCCTCATAATGTTTCCTTGTAACATTCATATGGAAGAACTTTGTGTTGAACTCTTGAACAAAATTAGCCCATGACATCTCTTCAACATTTCTACTCTGTTCGATGCCATCCCACCAAATTCTGGCCTCCATAGTAAGGCAGTACGAGGCACAGAGGACCTTTTCATTGTCCGTGAAATTCATGAGTCGTAAGGTGGCCTCAATTGTCTTTAACCATCCTTGTGCGATCAACGGGTCCTTTGAACCCTCAAAGTCAGCTGGCTTGACTCTCTTCCATCTGACCAGAAGAGGTTCCTGATAAGCCGCTCTTGGTTCAGCAGCAGGAGCTGGGACTTCATTTACTTGGGCTTGTGGCTGCGGAGGAGGAGGAGGCACATCATTGCCTTGTGATTCACCATTCTGGCCATTGGCCCTTAATGCAGCAATCTCCCTTCTTTGATCCTCCAACTTCCTTTGCAGTTCAGCGATCATCGTCATAAGTCTCTCGTTAGTCTGAGTGCAGGTCTGCATTCTTCTGTAGCCATCCATCGTAATTTCCTAAAATAAATAGGACTTAGAAAAATCTTCCATTTATGAGACAGGTTTTCACTACTCTATCATTAATCATTAATCATTCAAACCTTAATCTTATCATCATACTTGCATCTATATATCTAACTTAATAACATACTTACTTGGAGGACTTGGATCGACGTGTGGCGATATGAATTGTAATTGGAAGATTCGCTCTGATACCAAAGCCTGAAACGCCCCTTAATTCAGACGTCACAGATATCGTTACATACTTACATTCGTACATGCATAAACTTTAAAATTATAAATAATAACAAACTTAATCATTACTATGGATTTTAAAAGTGCTTAAACTTACGTTACCAAGATCCATTCATACGCTTTTTTTTAAAAAAAAAAAAAAAAAAAACTTAACGTTGTTTCGAAAAGCATTGTTTAAATTATTCATTATCATAATTTATTCATTTATACACTAAATTAATCATGAACTTATATAATAATATAGGGTTATCAATTTGTAAAATCAGGACTTATAAAAATATCACATTAAAACTCTTTGATCATCCCATCATTAGAAATCCATTTATTTCCACAGTTCGGCAGGCCGAACTTGGGACTTCGGCAGGCTGAACATCATTGGCAGGCCAGAATTCCCTCAACCGGCAGGCCGGTAGAGGCTTTGCAACTCAGATTAAAATTGCTCCATGTTCGACAGGCCGAAAAATTAGATCAGCAAGCCAAACTTTTGGTCTTCGGCAAGCCGGCCACAGAGTTCGGCAGGCCGTTCGAGACCAAATTCCTTTGGAAAACTTAATTTTAAACATACCAACTTTACGTAAAATATAGCGGAAGTCCATAATTCATAAGAAAATAACTTATAAAACCATAATATAAGTGTTCTTAAAAACTTAACACAAAAACATGTTAAAAAAAATATAAAACTTGATTAAATCATAAAACCATTTTCTTGGCGTGCTTCTGGTTACAATTCATCGTTCATGTTGCTCACACACCTTCCCATGTCCTCCACCTAGTCCATGATTCTCTTACCCTTATCTGCAACATGACATATAAAACATGATTAAGCTAAAGCTTAGTAAGTATATATATTCTCACAATTTAAAACATTTTATAAACGTCATCATCATCATCATCATTGTCATCGTATCATAAAAGTGCCATAAGCATAATTTCATAAAACATATCTTTCCGTAACGTTAACCATTTTAAAACTTAATCCCTTTTATCTTAAGGGCCCAAGTGTTGCACCATAAACATCATCATAGGCGCGCCGTCATGAGAGGAGAAGGGTAGCTAATCCCAAACCAAACATGACATCGTAACATAACATTTCATAACATTGGGTGTGCAACACTTATTAGGTGATACATATATACATACTTTTCATACTTTGAAACATGTCATCATTATACATGCATATCTTTAAAAATCATGAAAATCTTTTATAAGAAATCCTTTAAGGAAAAATCATCATAAAATCATCATGAATATCCTTGTAAAACATATCATCAATCCTTGTAAAAGGTGTCATGTTGCTGGTGAGATTGTACTTATCTTAACGATAGCTTACTTAACCTTAAAAATGCACTTGGTGACGACGCCGCGGTCTCGATGTGCTCGCTTCCTTGAGTGTTCATGCCATTTATCATTTAAAGATGCAATAAAAATCAATACTTATCATGAACTATCCATACACTCATCTCATATTATAAACATAATTCATAACCATAAAATCGTCATCACATAAACATGTTTATTATGATTTTTCTTAAATCATAAAAATTACCTTAAGCATATAAAACAAACCATACATTTTGAATATAATTATCTTTTAAATAAAACATTTTCGAACCATTAATATATTTATATTTTAATTTAAAACTTCATACAAACATCATATAATCATGCATGAAATTATTTCATTATCATAAAATCATATATATATATATATACATATAGCAT
Source organism: Artocarpus heterophyllus (assembly GCA_025403435.1). Lineage (NCBI taxonomy): Eukaryota > Viridiplantae > Streptophyta > Magnoliopsida > Rosales > Moraceae > Artocarpus > Artocarpus heterophyllus. Next base: position 29,145,492 of record CM046350.1, on the reverse strand, counting down.
TTCATATCATAAAATACATTCATCATACATACTCATACATATGCATATTTTAACAACTTTTTATGAAAACATCATATTTACCCCTTGAATGAATATTACGTTTTTATTCATCAAAATTAAACAATAACATTACTGTGAAGGGTAGAAGACAGAAATATCCATTTTTCATAAAACATTCATATGACATGAAACGTGAAGAAACATCACATGAACATCATAATAAAAACTCAGAACAAAAATACAATTTCTAGAGAGGATATTGTAGACGAAACGAGGAGAAGCATTTGTTTTCAAAAATACTAGAAAACTAAATTCATACCTTGAAGTTTCTTCTCAAAATTCTAGAATTAACCAACAAAATAAGATTTTTTTTTCAATGTACTCAGAAAATTTTTGTGAGAGAGAAATAGAGAAATTTCGTGAGAAAGGGAAGAGGAAGAGAAATGAAAGTACATCTCAGAAATTTTTGAGAGAGAGAAAGTGTGAGAGGAGAGAAAATAATGAAAAAGGAAACGTTAAAAATTTTTATCGTAATAAACACCATTATGGGAATTCAATTCCCTTCATTAAGTCAAAAAATTCTAACTGTTAAGGGTTGTTGGCGTGGAAGGAAAGAAGAGAAAGAAAAGGAAAGTCAAATCACTTCATCAATCCTATCATAATTTTCCCTCTTAAAATAGGAAACCTCTTAAAATAATACAAGTTAAATCCTTTAATTTCCTTAACCGATAAAAACATTCCATTATTATGCCAATTAATCACATTAATTCTCCCAATTAATGTAATTAACTCAGCCATAATTTTGGAGAAATTTATGCTGACTGCTTGTCAGCCGTGTTCGGCCTACCGGTTTTCCCCTTCGACCTGCCGGTTCCAGCATGTTCGGCCTGCCGTTCTCGTGCAAGAAGTTTAGCCCGCCGATCTGTCATTAAATGTCATAACATAAAACATTCATACATCATTGCTTCATAAATAATCATATGCTTAAAATTTCACATGAACACTAGAGCACAACGATCCCATGCGGTCATCACCTGTCACAAAACTTGTCATAAAAAGTTAGTAACATGCACATCACATATCATATCATATAACGTTATTATTAATAACATTCCTTATTAACATTACTAACTTAACGTGGTTCGTTACATGAAATAGGCGGGCGTTACACCAATGGAGCCAACATTGATGCTGAAACTCAGATGACTGTGATCTTTGAGACTCTGTCTAAAGAATTTATTGCATTTAGAGCTACTTTTAATATGAGCAATAGACGGGATATGACCTTGATAGAACTGATGAAACAGTTACAAGAGTTCGAACTGTTGATTAGGGAGTCTCCTGCGGGTGGAGAGGCCAACATGGTAGCTGCTTCTAGTTCCAATCCTAACTCTGGGAATGAAAAGAAGCAACGGGCCAAGAACGGGAAGTCTTCTATTCCTGCTACTACCAAGAGCAAGAAGAAGAAGAAGAAGAAGAACCCAAAGAAGCTTAAGTGCTTATTCTGTGGGAAGGTCGAGCATATCAAGAAGCATTGCAAGGACTTCCTTTCCAAAGGAGGTAGGTGTGATATTCTGTATTTAGAAACTTGTTTGGTTGAGGAATCCAGTGACATATGGGTCATAGATTCCGGTGGAACTAATCATGTTTGTGTTTCTCTGCAGGGGTTCAAAGAAACGAGAAGTCTGCTGTATGAAGACTTCGCGCTTTGGATGGGCGATGGATCCTTGGTCTTAGCGGAAGTAGTGGGAGACGTTCATCTTTATTTTGATAATTATAGAAATTTATTTTTGCAAGATTGTTTTATGTTCCTAAATTTAAAAAGAATTTAATTTCTATAGCTTGTTTATTTTAAGACTCCTACTTGGTTTTTTTTAATGATAAAATGGTGATTCGTAAAAATAAATCTTTTATCAATTCTGGATGGATGCAAAATAATCTATATTTTATCAAACCTAAGATGTACTTATTGCTTAATGCTGAAATGAATGATAATGACTCTAAAAGGCTTAAAACTTCTCACTCTAATAAGACTTATCTTTGGCATTTGCGCCTTGGTCATATTAACCTGAATAGGATTCAAAGGTTGGTAAGGGATGGACCTTTAAGTCACTTAAAGGTGGAATCTATACCTCAATGTGAATCTTGTTTGGAGGGTAAAATGACCAAAAGACCATTCGGGTCTAAGGGCAATAGGGCTGAAGGGGTTCTACAACTTGTGCATAGTGATGTTTGCGGACCAATGAACATCCGGGCACGAGGAGGGTATGAGTATTTCATCACTTTTAATAACGATTGCTCAAGATATGTGTATGTGTACCTGATGCACCACAAAAGCGAAACCTTTGACAAGTTCAGGGAGTTTCAGGCTGAAGTGGAAAAGCGATTGGATAGACCCATAAAGGCAGTTCGATCAGATCGAGGTCAGGAATACCTTTCTGATGAGTTCGTGGAACACTTATTAGAGAATGGGATTTTATCCCATTTGACTGCGCCAGGCACTCCGCAGCAGAATGGCATAACAGAGAGAAAGAATAGGACTTTATTGGACATGATCAGGTCCATGATGAGTTATTCATCATTGCCTTTATCCTTTTGGAGATATGCACTACAAACCGCATGTTATCCTTTGAACAATGTACCTTCAAAATCGGTCTCTAAAACTCCTCACGAGTTGCAAATGAGTAGGAAGACATCCTTAAACCATATTCGCATATGGGGATGTCCGGCTCATGTCTTGTTTAAGGATCCGAATAAGTTAGAAGCACGTTCGAAGGTTTGCGTGTTTGTAGGATATCTAAAAGGGACTAAAGGGGGTTATTTTTATAACCCAAAGGAAAATAAAGTCATGGTTTCAACTAATGCAACTTTCCTTGAGAAGAGTTACATGAACGACTTTAAACCTCGAAGCAAAGTGGTGCTTGAGGAGTTAAGGAGTGATCCGATCACTCTGGAGGTTCCGAATGAAACCGTTTCGATCAGTGTAGAAAAACCAAACAAACCTGAACAACAACCTCAGGGGCTTCGGCGTAGTGGGAGGATCGGGCATCAACCTGAGAGGTATATGTTCAATGGGGAGGTCTTCTTGGTTGAACCAGATGGGCAAGACAGGGATCCTTATACTTACTCAGAAGCTATGAAGGATGTTGATTCAAAACTCTAGACAGAGGCCATGAACACAGAGATAAAGTCTATGGAGACTAATCAGGTCTGGGAGCTTGTGGATCTTCCCGAAGGGGTAAAACCCATAGGGTGTAAGTGGATCTACAAGAGGAAAAGAGGAGTGGATGGAAAGATCGAAACCTTTAAGGCTAGACTGGTAGCTAAGGGTTATACGCAAAAGGAAGGAATCGATTATGAGGAAACCTTTTCGCCTGTAGCCGTGCTTAAGTCCATCCTGATTCTTTTGTCCATAGTTGCCGCTCTTGACTACGAGATTTGGGAGATGGATGCCATGACGACTTTTTTGAATGGCTATCTTGATGAGTCCATTTATATGGAACAACTAGATAGGTTCAAGGTCACGGGTCAATAGGGTAAGGTTTGTAAGATGCTGAAGTCAATTTATGGACTTAAGCAAGCTTCTCATTCTTGGAACATAAGATTTGATCAAGTGATCAAGACTTATGGGTTCTCACAAAATGTGGATGAACCATGTGTTTACAAACACATTAAGGATGGGAAGGTGGTTTTTCTACTGCTCTATGTAGATGACATTTTGCTTATTGGCAATGACGTTGGGGCATTGTCATCGGTCAAATTATGGTTGACCAAGTAGTTTGACATGAAGGACTTAGGTAAGGCTAATTTTGTTCTCGATATCCAGATCTTTCGAGATAGGAAGAACAAAATGATAGCTTTGTCCCAGGCCGGCTACATAGATAAAATTCTCAGGAGGTTTGCAATGCAGGATTCCATGAAAGGTGGGCAACCATCTAGGTTTGGAATTACTCTTTCTAAGAAAGACTCTCCAAAGTCTTATGAAGAAAGAGAATACATGAAGAAGGTGCCTTATGCTTCGGCAGTGGGTAGTCTCATGTATGCCATGCTTTGCACACGACCGGATATTAGCTATGCTATCGGGATTGTAAATCGATTTTAGGCGGATCCAGAATCGAACCATTGGGTTGCGGTAAAGCATATTTTCAAGTACCTGAGAAGGACTCAAGGGTATATGCTTGTATATTCGAGTGAGGACCTGACTCCTCGAGGATATACTGATTCGGATTTTCAATCCTGTCTAGACTCTAGGAAATCGACTTCAGGTTTTGTGTTTACTCTGGGCGACGGTGCCATTAGTTGGAGAAGTGCTAAGCAAGATTGCACTTCAGATTCAACGATGGAGGCCAAATATGTGGTAGCTAGTGATGCTTCGAAAGTAGCAGTGTAGCTCCACAAGTTCCTTGGGGATCTTGAGGTTGTTCCTGGCATGGATAAGGTGGTATCACTGTACTGTGATAATAGTGTGGCGGTAGCTAATGCTATGGAACCAAGATTTCACAAGAAGAGTAAACATATTGATCGAAAGTATCATGTGATAATGGACTTCGTTGAGGGCGAGCATGTCACGGTGTGCATGATCGCGTCAGAGGACAATATAGCTGATCCATTTACGAAGACACTTATTGGGAGAGTCTTCAAGAGGCATGTGGAAGCTATGGGGATGCAAGATTTGTCATATTTACTCACTTAGTGTAAGTGGGAGATTGTTAGACATGTATGCCCTAAGAAGTAAAAATGTAATAAGTTTTTGGAGACATTTTTATCAATAAAGAACTTATTCATTATTTATATACCAAATCTTGTCCTCTTTACGTTTATATTTGTTGAATGTATGTCAAGCAAACAATAGTCTGAGACTGTCAGTCTAAACCTTAATAATTGGGCATATGATGGACGGATTATACAAAAGACACAATTCTTAAGGTGATGGTCTAAATCATACGATCCGCAATCAAGGGAATAAAGTTGGGCGCTTTATTCATGCAAAGATTGTTATGTTGTCAATATCCCTTTAGGGAAGATAGTTTGTCTTGACCATCGGAGGCAGACTCCGTGAATAGAAACATTGGCACGTTGTCATAGGTGACGATGTGTTGGATCGGCACATAAAGTGAATTGATTTGGATTAATAATTCTGTCTCGACAAATTGATTCACTTTAGATAATCATTTGTGTTGTATCTTAATCCTGAGATGAATAGTGGGCCCGTTGTCTTGACTTGTGTCTTTTGATGTACCAAAGGGTGACACCCACATCTTAATAGTGGTATGCATACCGGTACGTTGGAGGCATAACTCTTAATGGCGTAGACTTGTTATTCATAGATATGGAATCCATAGCTCCTCTTTAGGAGTAATGATATCCTCTTATTTGTGTTGTCCTGTAATTAGAAAACTGGAGTGCTCAACCATTTGGATACATAGGTGTAACCGAATGGTATACTATCTTTGGATAGTAAGTTTTCTAATGGTGAGATGATGGAACGTAAGATAAAAATAATCAATAAGGTAAGACAGAACTTGTCCTTAAGCCGAATATGGATTATCATATAGGGATACGATACACTATGATATGTCATGAAGACTTAGCTATACGAGCTTTGTAATTCTATATAGTTCGAGAGTGGAGCTCCAAGCTTTTAGTGGAGTAGCGTTGGAGTTGATAATTGTGAAATGTATATATGGGATATTGGGTTTCATAATTATCGAAAGCTTGAACCATATAGGTCCATTTGGTCCCATTTACTAGCTCACAACATACTGTAACGACACAGCGTGCTTTTCCAATAATTGGTGACTTATGTCAATTTATCAGATTGGTTAAAATTTGGAAGAATTAAATAATTTATGTCTGTTTATAGGTTGAATTAATTTTGTGATAAAATTAATTTAAGGTAAACTTGTTAAATTATTGGATCGGATAATTCTTGTCTGTTTATCGGTTGATTTGATTTTGGATAAATTAGATCAAGATAAGCTTGTAGAATTATTAGGAATTCATTTATTTTCTTAGAGATTATCTAGATAAAGTTGTTTTGATCAGATAACTTCTCTATTGGGTTATTTGAATTAAGACTGAGACTTTATCCTTTAGAATCTCGGGAGGAAAATAAAAGATTCACGAAGATTTTTTATTTGGCAGTTCAGCCTACCGATACACGTGTTCGACCGATGGGCGTGTTCGGCCTTCCGATCTAGCTGTTTGGCCTACCGATCAGTGAAGGATAAGATCACGCAGTTTCACGTGGATCTTATCAGATATTGATCCGAATTTGATTCTGATCCTAGTTTTGAGACTTAATCTGATAAGGACTGACCCTAGGACCAACCTTTATAAATAGGGAGTGATTCTCACAAGTTACTAAGATCAATTAAGAGATTAAGAGTGATACTCTGCCACTGAGAATCTGCAAACTCCCTGAGAGCTTTTGTTCACATATCACGAACACTTGCTTTGGGTTCTCTCGATTGGTTGGAAGGAGAATCACTGGTGGAAGAGCTGTATGTGTGAGCCCACACTCACTCCAGTCGTGGATAGAGAATAGCAAAGAAGACTAGGTGGTTGAGGCTCTTCTGGAACGTTATTTTTCTTCACAGATTGTGAAGGTTCTTCGGCACACAAAGGTTAGTAAGATCTGGTTAATTTATACATATAGCATGTCAAACTTGTGTTTTGAAAATTACTTTGATATATATAAAATTTGTAAAATTCCGCTGCGCACTCTTTTTCCAACAGATTTAGTTTTTTAGCTTGTGTCTTTTGATATGCCAAAGGCATCGATGAGCGAAGGTTCCATTGAGCATAATCTAGAAAGATAAAATCCATAGCCCACAATCTAGAGTTATTATTGTCCTTTCAAAGACATTATTCCAGACTTAAAAAAAAAAAACCTCAATTGTCTAAATATATATTGCAATTGGATGACATTCCATACATGTTCAAAAATGAATGTTTTTCAATAATAAAATAATGAAACTTTAAGATAAAATAATCAAAAGGTAAAATGGAACTTGTTCTTAAATCAATTATGGATAACTCATAGGAACACATATAACAAGAAAGTTCATGGACATAATTAATGAGAATATTATAATATGATATATTATGAAGAGCACACCTTCATATCTTTAATGAAATGATATTAAAGTTAATAATTGAATAGAAAATTAATCATGGATTTAATCTAGGAAAATAATGGATACTATCGCCAATATAAAGGTACACGCAAAACAAGCCACTAATCTTGTTGGAATGTGCCGCCATAGTCTAGTTGGACTATAGGCATTAGATGCAACCCATCTAGAGTGTGAGTGCCAACTAATAATGATTTTTCTAGAGAATTAATGTTTGTTTAATTAATTTGAGGAAAATAATTATTGTTCAAATTTATAATTGAAATTTTGAAATATTTATATTTAAATTCGTATTTGAATAATTAATTTAATTCTTGGTTGTATTTAAATTAAAGAAAACTATTTATACTAGATGATTATTAGGATAATATTATTCTTGTTTAAATCAGATGTTTGAGTTACAATTATTTTAGATGATGCAAGAGGTCACAAAATCCTACATTGTAATTAGCTGAAATTCGAATACCTACATATTGGTAGGGATCGGTATAGACCATTGTGATATACTCCCTATGGTTGGCGTGTGGAAAAGAGAGAGAAAATTTTCTCTTAATTTCTAATAGGCTTCTAACTCCTCCTATCAGTTCTATAAATAGGTTCTTAGAGCCCTCATTTATTATCAAACTTAGCCAAAGAGAAAGAGAGAGACAATGCTTTGATCACTCACCTTTATTGATAAGCCATTCTAGAGTACTATATTGATTGGAAGAAGTTTAGTGTGGAGATTTGTTGTGTTGTATTCATGCACACAATGATTTGAGTGAAGGAATAAAAATGATAGCCAGTTGGTGTAGTTCATCTCGAAGCCTAATATCTGTTAGAAATGTAGATTTTAGTCATAAATATGTGCAATAACCTAGATATAATTTATAGTTTATAGCAACATGCATTAGATATCAGGTGATCAAATAAATGTTTTAAAATTTATGTTGCATCATTAGACCAATTTTTTTAACAAGAGGTTGTATATTTAATGCCTATTTAGGAGAGCTTTTTAAAAGTTGTTTTTGGCTTTTTGAGTTCAAAAACCTTCTAAAAGTATTTGAATGATTTGTCAAAAGTGATTTTGCTCTCCAAAATAATTTTCAATCAAAGCCAAAAAATATGACTTCTAAAAAAAGTACTTCTGAAATAGACTTTAAAACTTATACTAGACTTTTAACAAGACATTATAAATTTCATTGTAATATTTTTATTGTTTTGAACAAATTTTAAAGCCATTTTGACCTATTTGTCTCGTATAAACATTGCTCTACCTTTCTTTCTTTCTTTATCTCTTTATCTTTTTCTTTCTTTCTTTTTATTTATTTATTTTTTATGCTTTATCTTTCTTTTTTTCCTTTCTTTTTTTCTCTTTTTTTTTTTTGCTCTATTTTATGCACCGGAGTCTCTTACACCAATGTTCCGATAACCACCCATAAAGCCAACATAGGCCCAGTAAGCCCCCACTCATTTTTTTAAAATGTTATATATATATATATATATATGGATTTATCAATGCATGACCAATAATAGCCCCTTCTCAAATATAACCTTCAAATTCCAGCTATGAATTTTGTGAAGAATCGATTACATAATCGAATAGGAGATTAATTTATGAATGACAATTTACTTGTATATATTGAAAAAGACATTTTCAACAGCCTTGATAATTAAGTTAATATGAAATAGTTTCAAGTCATGAAAACCAGTCAAGGACAATTGTAGGGCAGTGATATATATTGATTTTGATTTAATTTTTGTTTTAGTTATTAGCCCCTACTAACAACAATTTCTAGCTCTGTCCTTACCCATAACTTTTCTCTTTCTTTTTTTAATCCCTATTTCAACTTTATCGCCTCTTTTTGTAGATTTAAAAAACTCACATCTCAACTTTCTTATCAAAATAATCCCCTTGCTTGTGAAAAGTTCTAACTTCTATTACTGTTAGCTTCTTTCATTCCTTTCATGCTCAAATTAGCTAATAAATTGAATATTTCATGGATATGAGAACCAATAGACCGTAAAAGTAGATATCCGCAGGTCAAATACAAAAAAATGCATATCTTTTAAGTTATTTGTGAAAATAACCTTTTTTGTTAATCACTGTATACTACCAACGATTAAATCATTCTTCCAAGACTAATAATTAGTCATTGGAGACGAGAGGAGCAACAAGCTGGCAGAATCAGATTTCAAAATTGTGTTTACGTTGCATGTAAATTGGAAACATTTTTTTTTTCTTATCGTGCTTAATTAGTACGCTTTGATATTAATACCGAATATATGTGAGTATACATAGTTGCAAATTAACATGGTTACGTGTTCGCTTTTAGACTACACTTTTTAGTTTAAATAATTATAATTTTGGTATCACCAAGTATATTCTAGAGTGACAAACAAACCTATAAAACAAAACAAAACATAATTAATCTTGTATGAAGAATTAGATGCTTTAATCTTTTTTGTGGAGTGTAAAAAAATATTTAATACAAACAAAATATTATTATAATTGTTGGGGGTATGCTTGGCACCATTTCTCGTACAACTTATCTCTGTTGTCTGACCATCCTGCTCAGACAAATGTCATTTCTGACGCTCACACAGCTCCCTTTTTATTGGCACTTCTTCCCAAGGTGATCCTTAGTGCCCCCTTTGGCCGCCACATCGGATATTGCCTCCTCAAGAGGAACATGTGCTTGGGATGGACAAATACAACCTGAAAACCAGGTAGCAACTCATTTCCAAGGCTAACACATGGCCTCATAACAGCCTTTAAACGAAGGGTTGACCACCTTTTGGGATTGTGACATTTGTCACCTACCCCTTGACACCTCCTAATGGGACACCCAGGTCATGGGTCAAGTCCGCCTTACACCTGCTCCAAGTAGTGGCCTATAAATAGAAAGCATTCGTTCCACCTGAGAGGTACGTGGACTTTTTCTCACTTAACCCTACTCTCGATCGTAGCCAAATACATACCTGACTTAAGCGTCGAAGAGCCTTGGCCGGCACCACACCGATGTCCCATTAACATCCGAAGTGTACCCTCTTCTTGTTGTAGGTATTCCTCAGGAAGTCGAGACGAGTAGAGCAGTTAGTCCGAGCATTGTGCGTAGTATATGGTGTTGATCAGCAACAAAGCATCAACAGTTTGGCGCTAGAAGGAGGGCCTCATGCCTTTCTAGCATTGCCATTGATAGCATCCCCATTCAACATGGCTATAAGAGGAAATACTTAGGATGATGCTCCCAGACAGAAGGGGTTAGGGAACGCCTAGAACCAAAACCAAGCCAGACCTAGAGGCAAGCCGTGAGTAGCCCGCCCCCAATTTGGCTTGTACATCAGCATGGTTAGAGCTGCCCTAGCCATTGAAGACCCCATCTGAGAATTGACTATTGTAGTACACCTTCTCACGCAACAGATGGCACAACAACAAGCACAACAACTGCCCTCTGCTCTTCTTCTGCTTCCCCGGGAAGATAAGGTAGGTGGTCGAGTAGGGCCGAGGGACGGTTCCCACCACGAGGGAGACTCCGAACAAGTCAAAACCCAAGCCACGGAGAGTGTCTCCTAAAGCAATCGTTTAGTCCAAGATGCTCAACTAGGGGCCCAAGACGGCTGCGACCGCTCCCTATAAGATTCACTAGCTCAATCTTTAACAGGTCAGGAGTTAAGGCTTGCCTCATTCAGGACAGACCAGAGTCTATGGTTATCAACTTTGGGTGGAACATTCAAATCAAAAGAATTAGCCAAATTAGCCAAAGGATTAACAAATGTTCCAGAAGTACTGCTCTCAACAAAGTTCACTTCACACTTTCCAGAGGGTGATTGTGCCATGTTAAAAACGGTGAATACTAAAGTCATATTCCCAAAAGAAAATTTTAGTATTCCATTTCTACAATTAATCAAAGCATTAAAAGTTGCTAGAACTGGACGACCTAAAATGACAGGAATTTGAACATTTGAATTTGTGACAAGTTGTGTATCCAAAACAATGAAATCTACTGGGTAGTAAAATTTATCAATTTGGACTAACACATCCTTGACAACACCTCTTGAAATTTTTACAGATCGATCAGGTAGTTGAAGTGTGACAGAAGTTGGCTTTAGTTCACCTAAACCTAATTGCTGATAAACAGAATAAGGTAAGAGGTTGACACTAGCACCAAGGTCTAACAAAGCATGTTCAATTTAAGTATTTTCGATGATACAAGAAATTATGGGACAACCAGGATCTTTGTATTTTAATGATGAATCATGTTGAATGATGGAACTAACATTCTCAGTTAAAAATGCAGTTTTACTCACATTATGCTTTCTTTTAATTGTACAACAATCTTTCAAAAATTTAGCATAAGATGGGACTTATTTGATTGCATCTCAAAAAAACTTGATCTCACGTCTATTTACGCATTCTAAACTAACCCCAAGTATAAGGTTATCTCAAGTAATATTTACTCCGTGAATCCGAGGTCGAACCCACAGGGAAGGATTTATTCAGTTCTAGTACATATATTATATTAACTTTTTCTTTTTATTTAAGCTAAAAAATTTAAGGATTAATATTTATTATTCACATAGTGTATTTACAATATTTACACATTTTTACAACATTTTTTCATCTTTAAATTTTGATAATTTGGAACTTTAATAGCAAGAAATGCAAATAATAACTTAAGCAGAGTAACAACAATAATAACGACAATTTAAAGAAGTAAAACAATAATAATAACAGGACTAAGGTTCAAAGGTTCTGTTCTAACAATTATCTTCAATATATTTTAGTTTCTCTTTTTATTTATTAGTTTGTTTAAGTATATACTGTGTCATCTTATGTCGACAATAAATCAAGATTTACCAAGCATTTACTGTGCCATTCCATGTCTATAATGTAGCAAAAACACAACTTAATAAATAAGCAGCATTTCAACATAACTTAACTAAAATAACAACCAAGATAGCAAGTTAAGCATTTACCGAGCCATTCTCTGTCTACGAGTAATCAAGGTCCTCCCAAGCATTATCCGTGCCAGTCTATGTCATCGATAAATCAGAACCGTAATTTTGACAGAGTTTTAGCTAAGAAAATATTGAAATTCTAAGTTTTCTAAGAAAATATTTTGGCATTACAACAGCTTAGAAAACTAAGAAAAAATAAAAAATATTTAAGATAATTTTGCCAGAATTTCCCCCTCTCCCCTCAGCTAAAATGAAACTTAGAAAGACATAATTAATAAAGTACTACCGATATTATTGAGCATAATTTTTACAACAAAAACTAGAAAATATTTTACAAGAAACTGGACTGAAAACTAAAATAAAAACTAAACTATAACTACTACAACAGCATTGTTATACTGCAAAAGGGGTACCGAGACTTGAAGGATAGCTCGGTATTTATAGGCATGAAAGGGTAACTATTTTTCAATCATTTCTACTATTCAAGCGTTGAAATTTTCCCCCTTTTTTTCTGCGCGCTGGCCTTTCTTAAAGTGTGAGAATCTCGCTGAGATCCTCTATGGCGCTACGGGTGGAAGTATTAAAACAGGTTGATCGTGGCCATTGAAGATGCAATCCAGCGGATTCCAGATGAACATGAAAATGGACCCAGGTGGGGCCATGTGGGACCGAGATTCGAGGCCGTCAGATTGGTCTTTGTCAGCTGATAGAACGGCTAGGAAGACAGATGCACGTGGAGTCGACCGGAAGATGGATGCACTTGGAGTCGACCGCACGGGATCCAACGTGGCCTGAGATGCTCCTCTGACACGTTTGTAGCGTGTCGACGCATGTGTGCACGCGTCAATCAGAAAATGACACGTGGAGAGTACTGCGAGATTCTACTGACGCATCGGATGACTCGATAACACATGTCATTTATTCGATGGCTGAGATCGTTCTATCAGTTGATCCGATAGTCAAAAAAGTGCCACGTGTCCACCAAGATGCATTTCAAATTTTCTTTCTCTTTTTGATGCATTTGATGTCCAATTTTGTCCTTTTTACATCGTTTTGTTTCGTTTTTCCTCCAGATTTCAAATCTAAAATTCACAGACATACAAAAAATAAATATTTTACAAACATAATATTTACATTAACATTAAAAATATTTATTTTACATTAAAACACATAAAATTAAAAAAAACTCCTAAAATTTCCAGTCTCTTACGGTTTGACACAGATATAATTTTTATGACTTGAAAATATTTTTAGAAATTACTAAAAATATAATAAGACATATTTACAAACTTAAAATACACTATTAAACACACTAAAACTCAAAATAAAATAACCGCATTACTTTTATGGTTTTAACTATTTACAAACTAAACACACATTTAACACACCAAAATGACTTTAAAAATTACTAAATATATTATTAAACATAAAAACATACTAAAAATACAATTTTGAACATATTTACTCACTAAGACATTAAAACACTATTTATCATTGAATTGCTATAATTGAGGAGTTTTATGAGAAATATTAATGCAAAATGCTTGATTTCATCGTTAAGAAAAGTGCACTTTCTAAGTCTCATCACACCCCCCAACCAGCTTATTGCTAGTCTCGAGCAATTAAAGCAAAAAAACTTAAAACAGACAAAAGGTTTTTTTTTTTTTTTTAGCTTGTGATTCCTCACTGATTTTTCTCAGGATTTATCTGATATTCATGTCTCAAAGTAAAGATGTAAACATTAATTAAGTTATGATTCATTTCTAGAGTTCGTCAAATATTTAAGATGAATTTTCCTCTATGTGTGTGTGAATTTCTATTACTAATCAATGCATATTAACCAGATAAATTTATATTAATACATCTTAATTTATTTAAATAAATTATTATAAATTTGTTTTTCATCCCTCTCTCCATTAATGCATAATAACACCTTGTTAAAGACTTTTAGGACTTTATTCGGCTTGTAATGTAAGGCTTGAGTTAAAGGTATGATGGAAGATATATTTGAGGGTCAGTTCACCTATAAGACACTTACAAAAATCCTGAACCTTTAAAAATGTACAATCCAATTCTCAAAGTTTACAATCCCAAACTCGAAATGAAATTTCCTTTGTCAACCACTTTTTATTTAACTTTCTTTTTTTCTTTTTTTGTAACCTTTTTTTTTATTGAAATACAAAATAACTAAAGAGTTACAATAAATGTACATATTTTACAGAGGTAACAGATATTCCAAACTCATCCTAACCTCATAAATCCGATTTCACTTGAAAGAACATATGCCTAATGAGTGAAAGGTACAAGAAAAGGATTATGAATTTATTAAAAAGGCTAGACTAAATATATGGGTAACAAAGAAAATAGAACATTAAGCACAACAAGATAACTAGAGATATAAAATGTAAACAAGTTAGCTTCAAAGGCTCAAACGATCCAAAGATGGCCTAAATTATATCTATAAATTAGTGTTATCTAGGATTTCACCTGAAGAGGGATTTAAACAAGTTATAAGATTTTATAAAAATAAACCAAATTATACTAACATAAACAGTCTCTAAATTAATTTAACAAATCATAGTGCAAGATAAAGTGTTTAAATTTTGGGAAAATTTCATCCTAAACATATGGCAAACTAAAGAAACTAACATAAACTTAAATAATATTTAAAATTTACCTTAAGTCATGGAAATGCTATAATCTTGATGTCATCATTGGACAGGAGGCAAATCACCGAAAATATTTTTAGATTTTTATTTTTTATTATTTTTTTAAGTTTTTTTTAATTAATAAATGCAATGCAAACATACAGTTTTTACAATCATGTAGAAATACGTTTCAAGAATGCTAGTCACTCTATTACTCAGCTATTTCTACCAAGGTGAAGATGCGTTTCAAGAATATCAAATACTCCTTACCTCAACCATCTTCAAACTTGCATGCTACAAAAGAAATATGCAGAGATGAGAATTTACAAACACAAAGGACTTCATTTTCGGACCATTATCGAGACGCGTTACAAGACAAAACCTTTACTCAGCCATCACGACCTATGAACACATGAATCTTAAAGTCTTACAAACAGCACACTTTTTTTATTTTTAAGGTTTTTTTCTTTTTTTTCGCTTGGTTTTTAAAACTAGTCCCAGATTTAATCACAAAAGAAAAAAAATTGACACAACCTTCTCCCCCCAACCTAGATTGAACACTGTTTCAAAGTTTAACAAGATTAAGTAAGAAGAGTAAAAACATATACTCACAAGAGCAGTTATTCAAAGAAAAAAACAATAATGCTATAAGTAAAACTAAAAGAGGTAGAGTTTAGAGAGAAAGATCCCAATCTCATTTGCGTATTCTGCAGAACTTTGATGTTATAGTGTCTGTTTTAGGATTAATGACGTGCATTTTTTCGAGCAATTCCTCTACAGTAGTGGCAGAGATAAAAATCTTTTTTCCTGACTCCTTAAGAAACTTTTGTTCCATAGCACGATCTAAAAAACCAAGCAAACTGTCAAAATAACCATTTATATTTAACAAACCAATAGGCTTAGAGTGTAGTCCTAACAATTTCCAACTAGCAATGGCAAAAAGTTCTTCTAGAGTTCCTAAACCTCTAGGTAAAGCAATGAAAGCATCAGAAGCAAACTCCATGTCTCTTATTCGCTCAGGCATACCTGTAACTATTTTTTCAACACTAATGGTAGGACCACATAAACGAATTTGAGCGAGGACACCTGGAATAATACCTAAAGCTCCAGTACCTCCAGAACTTCTTCCAGCAGAGACAGTACCCATTAAACCTAGACTACCTCCTCCATAAACACTAAGACTGGGATGAGGAACACACAAATAATGTTGAACTTTAAAGATGAATGGGACGAGGAATCCATGATAATCACTAAGACTAAGACTCTTTTTTTTTTGACTGACTCTATCTTGCAAATTCGCTCTGAGAAAAACTTAAGAAGTAAAAGGATTTATAGACACCTAAAGAGAACGTTGGGTAAAAGTAAATAGAGACAACTATGATGATAGACAAGGACAGATAAATGTGACACACCTGTAGAATTTTTTTACAACCTGTTCCCAACAACACTATTTACCTTTTGACAAACTAGACTTTACTGTACAACTTTTGACAAATGGGACTAAATTTTAAAATTTAAAGCACAGCTTATCTTACATGACACACAAGATACCTACCGAAGAAAATTATGCATCTGGCAAAAGAAGAAAAATCAAGATATTATTATTATAAGATAAATGGTACAATCACAATTATTAAACAACAGCTGTATAAATCACAAAAAAATAAAAATCTTTTTGTTGATGAAATTTTATTCGAGAATGAGTTGAAGAAAACTTTTGTTCATCAAATGCGTTTCCAAAAATTTCATTACTCAGCTGTTTTGATGATTTTTCATTAAAACCATGATCATATCTCGAATAAATTTTCAAATTTTTTTTTGATGATTTTTTTTTAAAAGACAAACACACAAAGAAACAAAGAAAAATACTTTACAAACCTTGTTCTGAAGTAGAAGGATCTTGAGTCTATTTTACATCTAACATTCTCGCAAACTAAACAGTTGGGTCTTTTAGCGTTAGATTCCCAAGACATTCTTTTTCTACATGAAATTGAGGCCAGCGTTATTTCATAGCCCCCCAGACGTATCCACTTGGATAGGACTCAAGAGAAACTCGGAGATTTTTTAAGTTTTTATTCCTAAGACCATTTTTACAGAACTGAATTTTATCTTCTCTATTTCTAGATATGAAACCAAGTGAGGGACATTTTCCAGAACAAGTTTGACGAGAACATTTATGACATTTTGACTCCATATGACGAGTTCTTCTTTTCCTAGCACATAGACTTGTACCCATACCAGGAAAACCTACATTATTTACATCACTTGAATGAACAAGACCATCTATGTACATCTTAATATTAGTAGGAAGCTTAAAACATGAAAGTACCCAAAGACGAGTGACCCTAGTTTTGTACTTCTTTCTGATTTCTCTTTGAGAAAGTGAAGGGAAATATTTCTTTACGTGCTCATATTTCGGATCCATGATTGAGGAATTGAGATTCTTGAGAGTGAATTGAAAGCTTTAAGAGAGAGTTTGAGAGAGAATTGTGAAGATTTTTGTGGAAACAGAAGAAAAGGAGATTGAAGATTTTCTGGAAAAAGTGTTTGAAAGATTAAAGCACTTTGAAAGAGTTTTGAAGAATTTCTTGGAGCTTTAGTGAGAAGACAGAGAGAATTCGAGAGAGAGAACAAGAAATTTAGAAAGATAAAGAACAAAGATTTTTGAGCTTAGATGCACAGTAACAGATTTTATAGACAAGGGGTGGATCTCTGTTTAGACGCGGGGAAGACTGTACAGACGCATGCAGGAATAATGGGCTGAACTAAGATGGGCTAAAGAAAGGTAACCTAACAGATTACTCAGAAATGAAAATATTTTTTGTGTTTTTGAGTTTTTCAAATTTTTTTTTTACAAAGATCTAAAATTCAAAAAAATTCATTGAAAATTATTTCATTAAAATGCGTTTCTAGATGCCGTTGATACAAAAATACCAACTAATCGTGCTGATCATAACCTCCATAATTTTTGTCATTTTGATAAATTTTTGAAATTATTTTTTTTGATTTTTAGGAAAAACAAGGAAAATAAAGATACAACAAACAAATACAAAAACATAAATACAATACAAACATTAATCTATAACTATAATTTTAGTTTCTGGTTCGGAGTCAGAATCATCAATGTTGATGACTGTTGGAAGAGTTGCTCTAAACCTTCCCAAAAGATAGCACTCCCAAAAAGTTAAGTTGCCAGCAGCTACAAAAAATCTTTGCTGAAATTCTTCTTCATCCATGAGATCATACATGAGGTCTTCCATAGTGTCACCCATCACCTCATCCTCAGGTTCTTCTTCAAAAACTTCATTTTCACATTTAGCTTCAAAACTTGAATTTTTTGCTTCAAGAGATTGGTCAAAAATATTCATAGGATAGTTATCAACTTTGGGTGGAACATTCGAATGAAAAGAATTAGCCAAATCAGCCAAAGGATCAACAAATGTTCCAGAAGTACTGCTCTCAACAAAGTTCACTTCACACTTTCCAGAGGGTGATTGTGCCATGTTAAAAACGTTTAATTCTAAAGTCATATTCCCAAAAGACAATTCTAGTATTCCATTTCTATAATTAATCAAAGCATTAGAAGTTGCAAGAAATGGACGACCTAAAATGACAGGAATTTGAACATTTCTATAATTAATTAAAGCATTAGAAGTTGCAAGAAATGGACGACCTAAAATGACAGGAATTTGAACATTTGAATTTGTGACAAGTTGTGTATCCAAAACAATGAAATCTACTGGGTAGTAAAATTTATCAATTTGGATTAACACATCCTCGACAACACCTCTTGGAATTTTTACAGATCGATCAGCTAGTTGAAGTGTGACAGAAGTTGGCTTTAGTTCACCTAAACCTAATTGCTGATAAACAGAATAAGGCAAGAGGTTGACACTAGCACCAAGGTCTAACAAAGCATGTTCAATTTGAATATTTCCGATGATACAAGAAATTGTGGGATAACCAGGATCTTTGTATTTTAATGATGAATCATGTTGAATGATGGAATTAACATTCTCAGAAAAAATGCAGTTTTAGTCACATTATGCTTTCTTTTAATTGTACAACAATCTTTCAAAAATTTAGCATAAGATGGGACTTGTTTGATTGCATCTAAAAGTGGAATGTTAATTTTGACTTGTTTGAACAGTTCAAAAATTTCATCATTTTTATCAAACTTCTCTTTTGAAAGCAAAGCTTGAAGAAAAGGAATCTTTGGAACAAATTTCTCTCTTGAAACACTCTTTTCTTTTTCAGAATTTTTCTCATCACTATTAATTTTATCACCACTTTTCAAAGTTGAATTAACTTTCTGATCTTTTAAAAGATTAGTCTTATCAACATTTTTTCCACTTTGAAGAATTGTAACAAAATTAACAGTTTCTTGTTGTGACTGTGAACTAGAAGAGGCAATTTCATTTGTAGATGGATAATGTACAGGTTGAGCAGGAAATTTGCCTTTTTCTTGAATGCGAAGGGAAGAAGTGAGTTTAGAAATGGATTCTTTAATTTCATGAATGTCTTGAGAAGTGCGAGTGTTATGAACTTCCTATTTTTGAATGAATGATTTTTGAGCTTGAATGAAAGTTTGCAAAGTGTCTTCAAGAGTTTTGACTCGAGATATGAGATTTTTAGAAAAATATTGTGGAGGCCTTTGAAAATTTTGAGAATTTGATGAAAATGGTGGATGGCCTTGAGAATTTTGTGGTAGAAGTGGTGGTGGTGGTTGATATTGCTGTTGTGGTTGATTATTTCTCCAACTGAAATTGGGATGGTTTTTTCATTGTGAATTGTATGTGTCAGAATGTGGGGATAGAAATGGCTTTCTAGGTGGGTCCAATTGATTTGTGTAATTCACCTATTCATGGGACTCTTCCTTAAAAATTGGGCATTCATAAGTTGAATGTCCTAGAGTTTGGCAAACACTACACAAAATTTCAATTTTGGGTTCTTGGACATTCCTTCGTTCCATGGCTTCAATCTTTTTAGCCAAACATGCAATTCTAACACTTAGATCATTTTCTTGACTAAGTTGATGGACACCTCTTTAAGCATTAGCAAGATTAGATCTAATTGAGCCTTCAAAATTACTATGTTGCCAGTATTGAGAGTTATCAGCCAAATTATCAAGGAAATCTAATGCTTCATCAGATTCTTTATCAAGGAATTCTCCATTACACATTGTTTCAATAGATTGATGGGTTTTAGGAGTTAATTTTTAATGTTAATACCGAGCTATCCTTTGGGTCTCGGTACCCCTTTTGTAGTATAAAAATGCTGCTGTAGTAGTTATAGTTTAGTTTTTATTTTAGTTTTTAGTCTAGTTTCTTGTAAAATATTTTCTAGTTTTTGTTGTAAAAATTATGCTCAATAATATCAGTAGTACTTTATTAATTATGTCTTTCTAAATTTGTTTTTAGCTGAGGGGAGAGGGAGAAATTATGGCAAAATTATCTTGAATATTTTTGGTTTTCTTAGTTTTCTAAGCTGTTGTAATGCCAAAATATTTTCTTAGAAAACGTAGAATTTTAATATTTTCTTAGCTAGAACTCTGCCAAAATTACGGCTTTGATTTATCGACGACATAGGCTAGCACGGATAATACTTGGGAGGACCTTGATTACTCGTAGACAGAGAATACACTCTGTAAAAAATAAATATTAGTCCTCAAATTTTTTAGCTTAAATAAAAAGAAAAGGTTAATATAATATATGTACTGGAACTGAATAAATCCTTCCCTGTGGGTTCGACCACGGATTCACCGAGTAAATATTACTTGAGACAACCTTATACTTGGGGTTAGTTTAGAATGCTTAAATAGACGTGAGCTCAAGTTTTTGGCGCCGTTGTTGGGGAACGGTATTGTTTTCAGTGCAGTATAATATTGTGTAATATATTTTCTTTTTCTTTTTATTTTTCTTTTATATATTACTAACTTTTCTTTTCTTTTGTTAGTATCTTCTGTTTTGTAGGTATTAAGTACTGTTCATATAGAAATCTGTATGCATTTTCTGTAAGTTACTATTTGTAGTAGTTACTATTCATGTCACTATTTTAATATAAAAAATATATATAAAAAATAAAAATAAAAATAAATCAAAAATCATAAAAAAATATTTTCTCCCATTTCTTCTGTAAAATATTTATTTTGCTAGTTTTAGGTTTTTGCCTTAGAAATAAAACTTCATAAAATTTTAGATTAGGTTTTCCATAATACTTAATAAATAAATTGTGTTTTTGTGAAAAGTAATTTTTTAGAAAGTTTTGTTTGGGGACTGGTACTGGTTCGGAATTCTTTCCCATAACCGATTCACTTTTGGAGATTCTCCCAACACCAGCCATTCCTGGAATGTTGTTCTGTCAAGGAGATTGGTTCTTAAGGAGCCTTAGCACAACCAATCTTTCCTAGGGACATTCTTGAAAAATATAATTCGCAAACTTCACAAATCAATAAGGCAGATACTTTTCATTCACTATTCTACTCTCCCTGAGTGGAGAAAAGCTTAGTATTTGTCTATAAAATTTTGTAAATATTTAAATAATTTGTATGCTAGTTTGGTTTCGTGAGTCTAATAGTCGTAGTTTAGTTAGGAAAAGTTTAGAACCACTTTTTGTCTCTATTGTGTCTTCAAATTCACCAAAAATGGCTGATGATGAAAGTGTTCATAATGAAAATATTGTTAATCAACAAATCATCAATCCTATTATTCGCTCAATGAGAGATTATTTGCAACCACCCCGTGAATCCACTTCATCATGTTTGGTTTTTCCTCTCAATGCTCGTCACTTTAGGTTTAAACCTGGGATGATAAATTTGCTTCCCAATTTTCATGGCTTAGAATCTGAAAATCCATATCTACACCTTAAAGAGTTTGAAGATGTTTGTGCTACCTTCACTGACCAGGAAGTTTCAAATGAAATTGTTAAGCCTAAGCTTTTTCCTTTTTCCTTAAAAGACAAAGCTAAAACTTGGCTTACTTCTTTAAAACCTAGGTCAATAGGTACATGGCAAGAAATGCAAACTGAGTTTCTGAAAAAATTCTTTCCAACACGTAAGACTAATGCTTTGAAAAAACAAATTCAAAATTTTTCCCGAAATGCAAAAGAAGTTTACTTCCAAAGCTGGGAACGATTTAAAGATTTGTTGAATTCTTGCCCACGTCATGGTTTTGAAAAATGGCGTTACATTAGTTTTTTTTATGAAGGCTTAACTCCTAAAACCCGTCAATTTGTTGAAACAATGTCTAATGGAGAATTCCTTGATAAAGAACCTGATGAAGCGTTAAATTTCCTTGATAATTTGGCTGATAACTCTCAATACTGGCAACATAGTAATTCTAAAGGCTCAATTAGATCTAATCTTGCTAATGCTCAAAGAGGTGTCCATCAACTTAGTCAAGAAAATGATCTAAGTGTTAGAATTGCATGTTTGGCTAAAAAGATTGAAGCCATGGAACGAAGGAATGTCCAAGAACCCAAAATTGAAATTTTGTGTAGTGTTTGCCAAACTCTAGGACACTCAACTTATGAATGCCTAATTTTTAAGGAAGAGTCTCATGAACAGGTAAATTACACAAATCAATTGGACCCACCTAGAAAGCCATTTCTATCCCCACATTCTGACACATACAATTCACAATGGCAAAACCATCCCAATTTCAGTTGGAGAAATGTTCAACACAATAGCAATATCAACCACCACCACCACTTCCACCACAAAATTCTCAAGGCCATCCACCATTTCCGTCAAATTCTCAAAATTTTCAAAGGCCTCCACAAAATTTTTCTAAAAATCTCCAATCTCGAGTCAAAACTCTTGAAGACACTTTGCAAATTTTCATTCAAGCTCAAAAATCATTCATTCAAAAATAGGAAATTCATAACACTCGCACTTCTCAAGACATTCATGAAATTAAAGAATCCATTTCTAAACTCACTTCTTCCCTTCGCATTCAAGAAAAAGGCAAATTTCCTGCTCAACCTGTACATTATCCATTTGCAAATGAGAGTGCCTCTTCGAGTTGACAGTCACAATAAGAAACTGTTAATTTTGTTACAACTCTTCGAAGTGGAAAAACTGTTGATAAGACTAATCTTTTGAAAGATCAGAAAGTTAATTCAACTTTGAAAAGTGGTGATAAAATTAATAGTGATGAGGAGAATTCCGAAAAAGAAAAGAGTGTTTCAAGAGAGAAATTTGTTCCAAAGATTCCATTTCCTTAAGCTTTGCTTTCAAAAGAGAACTTTGACAAAAATCCTAAAATTTTTGAACTGTTCAAACAAGTCAAAATTAACATTCCACTTTTAGATGCAATCAAACAAGTCCCATCTTATGCTAAATTTTTGAAAGATTGTTGTTCAATTAAAAGAAAGCATAATGTGACTAAAACTGCATTTTTAACTGAGAATGTTAGTTCTGTCATTCAACATGATTCATCATTAAAATACAAAGATCCTGGTTGTCTCACAATTTCTTGTGACGCCACGGTTCTGGAACATTTGTTGATCCTTTGGCTGATTTGGCAAATTCTTTTGATTCGAATGTTCCACCCAAAATTGATAACCATCCTGTGAATCTTTCTGACCAATCTCTTGAAGCAAAAAATTCAAGTTTTGAAGCTGAATGTGAAAATGAAGTTTTTGAAGAAGAACCTGAGGATGAGGTGATGGGTGACACTATGGATGACCTCATGTATAATCTCATGGATGAAGAAGAATTTCAGCAAAGATTTTTTGCAGCTGCTGGCAACTTAACTTTTTGGGAGTGCTATCTTTTGGGAAGGTTTAGAGCAACTCTTCTAACAATCATCAACATTGACGATTCTGACTCCTAACCAGAAACTAAAATCATAGTTATAGTTTAATGTTTGTATTGTATTTATGTTTTTGTATTTGTTTGTTGTATCTTTATTTTCTTTGTTTTTCCTAAAAATCAGAAAAATAATTTCAAAAATTTATTAAAATGGCAAAAATTATGGAGGTTATAATCAACACGATTAGTTGGTATTTTTGTATCAACGGCCTCTAGACACGCATTTTAATGAAATAATTTTCAATGAATTTTTTTACATTTTAGATCTTTGTAAAAAAAAATTAAAAAACTCAGAAACACAAATATTTTCATTTCTGAGTATCTGTTAGGTTACCTTTCTTTAGCCCATTTTAGTTCAACCCATTATTCCCGCATGCGTCTATACAGTCTTCCCCGTGTCTAAACGGAGATCCACCCCTTGTCTATAAAATCTGTTACTGTGCATTTAAGCTCAAAAATCTTTGTTCTTTCTCTTTCTAAATTTATTGTTCTCTCTCTCAAATTCTCTCTTTCTTCTCGCTAAAATTCCAAGAAATTCTTCAAAACTCTTTCAAAGTGCTTCAATCTTTGAAACACTTTTTCTAGAAAATCTTCAATCTCTTTTTCTTCTGCTTCCACAAAAATCTTCACAATTCTCTCTCAAACTCTCTCTTAAAGCTTTCAATTCACTCTCAAGAATCTCAATTCCTCAATCATGGATCCGAAATATGAGCACGTAAAGAAATATTTCCCTTCACTTTCTCAAAGAGAAATCAACAAGAAGTACAAAACTAGGGTTACTCGTCTTTGGGTACTTTCACGTTTTAAGCTTCCTACTGATATTAAGATGTACATAGAAGGTCTTGTTCATTCAAGTGATGTAAATAATATAGGTTTTTTTGGTATGGGTACAAGTCTATGTGCTAGAAAAAGAAGAGCTCGTCGTATGGAGTCAAAATATCATAAATGTTCTCGTCAAACTTATTCTGAAAAATGTCCCTCACCTGGTTTCGTATCTAGAAATAGGGAAGATAAAATTCAGTTCTGTAAAAATGGTCTTAGGAATGAAAACTTAAAAGATCTCCGAGTTTCTCTTAAGTCCCATCCAAGTGGATACGTCTGGGGGGCTATGGAACAACTATGGCCTCAATTTCATGTAGAAAAAGAACTTCTTGGGAATCTGACGCTAAAAGACCCAACTGTTCAGTTTACGAGAATGTTAGATGGAAAATAGACTTAAGATCCTTCTATTTCAGAGTAAGGTCTTTAAAGTATTTTTCTTTGTTTCTTTGTGTGTTTGTCTTAAAAAAAAAAAAAAAAACTCATCAAAAAAAATTGAAAATTTATTTGAGATATGATCATGGTTTTAATGAAAAATCATCAAAACGGCTGAGTAACGGAATTTCTGGAAACGCGTTTTGATGAACAAAAGTTTTCTTCAACTCATTCTCGAATAAAATTTCATCAACAAAAAGATTTTTATTTTTGTGTGATTTATATAGTTGTTGTTTAATAATTGTGATTGTACCATTTATCTTATAATAATAATATCTTAACTTTTCTTCTTTTATCAGATGCATAATTTTATTCGGTAGGTATCTTGTGTGTCGTGTAAGATAAGCTTTGCTTCAAATTTTAACATTTAGTCCCATTTGTCAAAAGTTGTACAGTAAAGTCTAGTTTGTCAAAAGGTAAATAGTGTTGTCGGGTACAGGTTGTCAAAAAATTCTGCAGGTGTATCACATTTATCTGTCCTTGTCTGTCATCATAGCTGTCTCTATTTAATTTTATCCAACGTTCTCTTTAGGTGTCTATAATATCCTTTTAGTTCTTAAGTTTTTCTCAGAGCGAATTTGTAAGATATAGTCAGTCAAAAAAAAAAGTCTTAGTCTTAGTAATTATCATGGATTCCTTGTCCCAGTCATCTTTAAAGTTCAATAATATCTGTGTGTTTGTGGTTCTAAATCAGGAAAAGGCATTGATTACACAGAAACTGCATTTCAATTAGGCTATGTCTTGGCTAAGAAAAAAATAAACCTTGTCTATGGAAGAGGTAGTCTCGGTTTAATAGGTACTGTCTCTGCTGGAAGACGTTTTGGAGGTACTGGAGCTTTAGGTATTATTCCAGGTGTCCTCGCTCAAGGTCGTTTATATGGTCCTACCATTGGTGTTGAAAAAATAGTTGTAGGTATGCCTGAGCGAATAAGAGACATGAAGTTTGCTTCTGATGCTTTCATTGCTTTACATGGAGGTTTAGGAACTCTAGAAGAACTTTTTGCCATTGCTAGTTGGAAATTATTAGGATTACACTCTAAACCTGTTGGTTTGTTAAATATAAACGGTTGCTTTGACAGTTTGCTTAGTTTTTTAGATCATGCTGTGGAACAAAAGTTTCTTAAGGAGTCAGGAAGAAAGATTTTTATCTCTGCTACTACTGTAGAAGAATTGCTCAAAAAAATGCAAGTCATTGATCCTGAAACGGACACTGCAACATCAAAGTTCTACGAAAAATGTAAACGAGATTGGGATCTTTCTCTGTAAACTCTACCTCTTTTAGTTTTACTTACAGCATTATTGTTTTTGTCTTTGTTTATGCGTTTGTCTTTGAATAACCGCTCTTGTGAGTATATGTTGTTACTCTTCTCACTTAATCTTGTTAAACTTTGGAACAATGTTCAATCTAGGTTGGGGGGAGAAGGTTGTGTCAATTTTTTTTTCTTTTGTGATTGAATCTGGGACTAGTTTTAAAAACCAAGTGAAAAAAAAAAAAGAAAAAAAAACCTTGAAAATAAAAAAAAGTGTGTTGTTTGTAAGACTTTAAGATTCATGTGTTCATTGGTCGAGATGGCTGAGTGAAGGTTTTGTCTTGAAACGCATCTCAATAATGGTCCGAAAATCAAGTCCTTTGTGTTTGTAAATTCTCATCTCTGCATCTTTCTTTTGTAGCATGTAAGTTTGAAGATGGCTGAGGTAAGAAGTATTTGATATTCTTGAAACGCATCTTCACCTTGGTAGAAATAGCTGAGTAATAGAGTGACTAGCATTCTTGAAACGTATTTCTACATGATTGTAAAAACTGTGTGTTTGCATTGCATTTATTAATTAAAAAACTCAAAAAAATAAAAAAATAAAAATAAAAATCTAAAAATGTTTTCGGTGATTTGCCTCCTGTCCAATGACGACATCAAGATTATAGCATTTCCATGACTTAAGGTAAATTTTAAATATTATTTAAGTTTATGTTAGTTTCTTTAGTTTGCCATATGTTTAGGATGAAATTTTCCCAAAATTTGAACACTTAATCTTGCACTATGATTTGTTATATTAATTTAGACATTGTTTATGTTAGTATAATTTGGTTTATTTTTATAAAATCTTATAACTTGTTTAAATCCCTCTTGAGGCGAAATCCTAGATAACACTAAGTTATAGATATAATTTGGGCCATCTTTGGATCGTTTGAACCTTTGAAGCTAACCTGTTTACATTTTATATCCCTAGTTACCTCGTTGTGCTTAATGTTCTATTTTCTTTGTTACCCATATATTTAGCCTAGCCTTTTTAATAAATTCATAATCCTTTTCTTGTACCTTTCACTCATTAGGCATCTGTTCTTTCAAGTGAAATCGGATTTACGAGGTTAGGATGCGTTAGGAATATCTGTTACCTCTGTAAAATATGTACGTTTATTGTAACTCTTTAATTATTTTGTATTTTAGTAAAAAAACTGGTAAAAAAAAAAGAAAAAAAGGAAGTTAAATAAAAAGTGGTTGACAAAGGAAATTTTATTTCGAGTTCGGGATTGTAAACTTTGGGAATTGGATTGTACATTTTTAAAGGTTCGGCATGTTTGTAAGTGTCTTATGGGTGAACTGAGCCTCAAATATATCTTCTATCATACCTTTAACCCAAGCCTTACATTACAAGCTGAATAAAGTCCTAAAAGTCTTTAACAAGATGTTATTCTACATTAGTGGAGAGAGGGATGAAAAAAAAATTTATAAGAATTTATTTAAATAAATTAAGATATATTAATATAAATTTATCTGGTTAATATGCATTGATTAGTAATAAAAATTCAAACACATAGAGGAAAATTCATCTTAAATATTAACTCTAGAAATGAATCATAACTTATTTAATGTTTACATCTTTACTTTGAGGCTTGAATATGAGATAAATCCTGAGGAAAATCAATGAGGAATCCCAAGTTAAAAAAAAAAAAACCTTTTGTCTATTTTAAGTTTTATCGCTTTAATTGCTCGAGACTAGCAATAAGCTGGTTGGGGGGTGTAATGAGACTTAGAAAGTGCACTTTTCTTAACGATAAAATCAAGCATTTTGCATTAATATTTCTCATAAAACTCCTCAATTATAGCAATTCAATGATAAACAGTGTTTTAATGTCTTAGTGTGTAAATATGTTTAAAAATGTATTTTTAGCATGTTTTTATGTTTAATAATATTTTTAGTAATTTTTAGAGTCATTTTGGTGTATTAAATGTGTGTTTAGTTTGTAAATAATTAAAACCATAAAAGTAATGCGGTTATTTTATTTTGAGTTTTAGTGTGTTTTAAGTTTGTAAATATGTCTTATTATATTTTTAGTAATTTCTAAAAATATTTCCAAGTCATAAAAATTATATCTGTGTCAAACCGTAAGAGACTGGAAATTTTAGAAGTTTTTATTTAATTTTGTGTGTTTTAATGTACAAAAATATTTTTAATGTTATTGTAAATATTATGTTTGTAAAATAATTAATTTTAGTATGTCTGTGAATTTTAGATTTGAAATCTGGAGGAAAAACGAAACAAAACGATGCAAAAACGAACAAAATCGGACATCAAATGCATCAAAAAGATAAAGAAAATTCAAAATGCATCTTGGTGGACACGTGGCACTTTTTTGACCGTCGGATCAACTGATAGAATGATCTCAGTCGTCGAACAGAGGGACGCGTGTTATCGCGTCATCCGGTGTGTTAGTAGAATCTCGCAGTACTCTCCACGTGTCATTTTCTGATTGGCACGTGCACACATGCGCCGACACGTTGCAAACGCGTTAGAGGAGCATCTCAGGCCACGTTGGATCTCGTACGGTCGACTCCACGTGCATCCGTCTTCCTAGCTATTCGATCAGCTGACAAAGACCAATCGACGGCCTCGAATCTCGGACCCACACGGCCCCACCTGGGTCCATTTTCATGTTCATCTGGAATCCGTTGGATTGCGTCTTCAACGGCCACGATCAACCTATTTTAATACTTCCACCCGTAGCGCCATAGAGGATCTCAGCGAGATTCTCACACTCTGAGAAAGGCCAGTGTGCAGAAAATAAGGGGAAAAATTTCAACGCTTGAATAGTAGAAATGATTGAAGAATAGTTACCCTTTCATGTCTATAAATACCAAGCTATCCTTCGGGTCTCGGTACCCCTTTTGCAGTGTAAAAATACTGCTGTAGTAGTTATAGTTTAGTTTTTACTTTAGTTTTCGGTCTAGTTTCTTGTAAAATATTTTCTAGTTTTTGTTGTGAAAATTATGCTTAATAATATCGGTAGTACTTTATTAATTATGTCTTTCTAAATTTCTTTTTAGCTGAGGGCAGAGGAGGAAATTCTTGCAAAATTATCTTAAATATTTTTGGTTTTTCTTAGTTTTCTAAGCTGTTGTAATGCCAAAATATTTTCTTAGAAAACTTAAAATTTCAATATTTTCTTAGCTAGAACTCTGCCAAAATTACGGTTCTGATTTATCGACGACATAGACTGGCACGGATAATGCTTGGAAGGACCTTGATTACTCGTAGACAGAGAATGGCTCGATAAATGCTTAACTTACTATCTTGGTTGTTATTTTAGTTATGTTATGTTGAAATGCTGCTTATTTATTAAGTTGTATTTTTGCTACATTATAGACATGGAATGGCACAGTAAATGCTTGGTAAATCTTGATTTATTGTCGACATAGGATGGCATAGTGTATACTTAAACCAACTAATAAATAAAAAGAGAAACTAAAATATATTGAAGATAATTGTCAGAACAAAATCTTTAAACCTCGGTCCTGTTATTATTGTTGTTACTCTGCTTAAGTTATTATTTGCATTTCTTGCTATTAAAGTTCCAAATTATCAAAATTTAAAGATGAAAAAATGTTGTAAAAATGTGTAAATATTGTAAATACACTCAGTGAATAATAAATATTAACCCTCAAATTTTTCAACTTAAATAAAAAGAAAAAGTTAATATAATATATGTACTGGAACTAAATAAATCATTCCCTGTGGGTTCGACCTCGGATTCACCGAGTAAATATTACTTAAGACAACCTTATACTTGGGGTTAGTTTAGAATGCGTAAATAGACATGAGATCACTACCCAAAAATGACAATATCCAGCAGTTGCAAGACTTGCAGAGGTAGATTGATCAGATTAGAAATAGCTACTATGGGGTAGACGAGGGTGGCATACCTAAACTATTCTATACTGATGCAATCATGAGGGTCCCTATGCCGACCAAATTTATGGTGCTGTAAATCAAGGCTTATGATGGAACAACAGATGCAAATAAGAATCTCGAACTCTATTGGGCCACATGATGCTGCAAAACACCAGTGATGCCGCAATGTGCAAGACATTCTCATTAACGTTGGCCTACTCTGCTAGGCAATGGTTTAGGCGTACAGAGCTGGGCACTAGGAGCTCTTTTTGATAGCTGTCTGATGTGTTCTTGATAGCTTTCGCTCCGTCTAGGACAAGAAGGAAGGAAATAACTCCTCTCTCCGCTGTAAAGCAAATAGATGAAGATGTGCATAACTATATCAACCACTTCACCCAAGTAGCCTGATGTGAAGCAAATCAAAGATGAGAGCCTCAAGCACACCTTCTCCCAAATGCTTGCATACTCCTAGAGGCACATGGATGCGTGCATCGAAGGTTCCACCTAGCCAAGGTGGGCCTAATTAGAGCAAGAAGCCAAAGGTGGACAAATCGAAGGTTCCAACAAGGAAATTCCAAAGCTATGCACCCTTGGTCGCCACTATTGATGAAATGTCGAACTAGGTAAGCAACCGTAATATGCTAGTAAACCTACCTCCACTAAAAGAAACAGAGCAAAATGAGACCAGAGTAAGTATTGTAACTTCCTCAAGGACATCAGGCATAATAACCAAGATTGCATTTAGTTGAAAGAAAAGATTGAGAAACTTGTCCAAGACAGACACCCCAATTAGTTCATCAAACGAGTTCTCAGCCCCAACAATAACGCTAGAAGAAACAATCAGCTGGCTAGGGAAGGCAAGCTGAGGACATAAAACATTGACAGTATGAATGGCCCAGACCTGTCGAATATTGTGCATATGTTCTTCGACAAGCCAGTTACTGGGGATACTGCTAGTAGTCGACAAGCCTATGCCTTAAAAGCTCTCTAGGTTGAGAGGGGTGACTTAATGAATATGTCTAAGCATATCAATAAGATATGTTGGCAGAAAGGCATTGCAATCACCTTTATTGAGGAAGAGGCGGATAGGCTTATCCACCTGCATAATAATGCCTTAGTGTGCAAGCTCCAGATTGTGAACAAGATAGTTTATAGGGTGCCAATTGACAATCACAGTTCAATAGACATTCTATTCAAGCAAGCCTTCAACAAATTGAAGATCAACAAGGCTATGCTTGTCCTAGTACGAAACCCTTTGTATGGCTTCTTGGAGGAGTGTGTCTGAGCAGTGGGCAACATCTATTTTCTGGTCACTTTCAAAGAAGATCATGGCGGGTCACACGTCTTGTCAAATTCTTGGTGGTCGACTAGCCATCCTAACATAACATCATTATTAGAAGGCTGACACTAAATGCTATGAAGTGGTGTCTTTACTTATCACTTGGCCATGAAGTTCCCAACGGAGAATGGAGTAGGAGGAGTAAGATCAAAACAAAAGTACTCTAGAGACTACTATGTCAAGGCTGTGAAGGAGGTCATAGCCTGACAATTGGATGTCTCAGCCTTTTACAAGGTAGACAAGATAGAATTCCCTACTAAGGAGGGACTAAAAATGTTGTCTGACCTAGATCCCCAAAGAAGATGTACGGGCAACACCCATGAAGGATCTTATCTTGTACCACTTAGAACCTGAACATCCGAACCAAACAGTCATGCTTGGATCTCAACTAAAGCCTAGGATCTGAGCAAACCTAGAGAAGTTCCTAACAGATTATCGAGAAATTTTCGCCTAGTCCCATAAGGACATGCCTAGGATTGACACCATCATTTGAATGTCAATCCCTAGCATAAGTTGGTCATCCAAAAGAGTAGAGCCTTTAACCTGAAAAGGTACGTTGCCATCAACGAGGAGGTGCAAAAGCTACTGAAGGCCGGGTTCATCCAAGAGGCCACTTATCCTAAGTGGCTAGTAAATATGGTCCTGGTCAAAAAGGCTAACAGGAAATGACGAGTTTGTATTGACTTTATAGGCTTAAACAAAGCCTGCCCAGAGGACTGCTTCCTACTACCATGGATTACCTAGTTCGTAGATGCAACCGCTGGCCATAAACTATTGAGCTTTATGGATACCTATTTTGGGTACAATCAAATCAAGATGGCTGAGGAAGACCAAGTCAAAACTGCATTTACAACTGATCAAGGGGTATTTAGCTATCTCATTATGTTGTTTGGGTTAAAGAACACCAAAGACACTTACCCGTGGATTATGAATAAGATGTTTGCTCAACAGATCGAAAAGACTATAGAAGTATATGTAGACAATATGCTCGTTAAGTTTGTTAGAGCAATAGATCATATTGCTGACGTCCGAGATAGCTTCAACATCCTCCAAGAGTACAAGATGAAGCTTAACCTAGCTAAGTATGTGTTCAGGATGGAGTAAGGAAAGTTCCTCAGATTCATGGTCAATCGCCATGGCATCAAGGTCAATCCTTCCAAGGCCCGAGTAGTGGTGGACTCGCCCTCCTCTTGCACAGTCAAGGAAGTCTAGAAGCTCACTGGTAAAGTCGCCGCTTTGTCTAGATTCGTCTCTCGATCCATTGACAAGTGCTAACCCTTTTTCCATGGGCTCATATGGAGGTTTGAGTGAAAGTGTACGGAAGCATTCTAGAGTCTGAAAAGGTACCTGGCCACACCTTTACTCCTATTCAAACCTCTGTTGGAAGAGATATTTTAAGCCTACTTAGTAGTGTCCGAGAAGGCTGTTAGCTTGGCCCTGGCATGAGAAGAAGAAGAAACTCAAAAACCAGTTTACTAAATAAGCAAAGTATTCCAAGGAGTCGAGGAAAGGTACCCACCATTAGAAAAGCAACCTTGCACCTCATTACCTCTACTTGGAAGCTCCAACCATGTTCTGAGGATACACAATCCAAATCCTAAGCAAGTACCCCTTGCACCAAATCCTTCAAGACCTAGAAATTTTTGATTAGATGGCCAAGTGATCGTTTAAGCTTAGGGAATTCGAGATACAATTTGTGCTTCGAACAACAATTAAAGCACAAACTCTGGTCAATTTTATTGCCAAATTCACGAAGTTCGACTAGGCCACCCCTTAATTGAAAAAGCACTCGTGGAAAACCTTGATCCTGCTAGCAACAGTACGAGTGAAATCAAACTCGGGTGAAAATTATTCATGGATAGACCATCAAGTATAAACAGGTGGGGTGCCAAACTCATCCTCATTAGCCCGAATGGTTATAAGACTAACTACGTGCTCTGGTTTGATTTCAAGGCCTATAACAATGAGGCCAAATATGAAGCATTGATAGCCAGCCTCAAGATTGCATAAGAGCTCGGGGTGGACCACATCTGCATTCATAGCGATTTTGTGCTAGTGGTCCAATAAGTAACTGGCAAATTCCAAGCCCGAAATGAGTGCATGATGGTTACTTGAGTGAAGTCAAAGCTCTGCTCAGACAATTCAAGAGCTTTTTAGTTACCCAAATCCCCAAAGCAGAAAATATGAAAGTTGACACACTTGCTTGGCTAGCTTCAGGTCTTGAAGACAATGACTTGATGTTAGTACTAATCGAGAGGTTACCCAAGCTGAGCATCAGAAAAGAATCTGTGAGTGAAGTCGACGAATAAACCAGAACATGGATGGACCCGATTTTATTAGACTTGACCACAGCTAAACTGTTTGGCATCTAAGAAGAGGCCTGGTACGTTCACAACAACTTGGCTCAGTATTCGATAATTGAAGGAAGACTTTACCAACGCAGCTATGCCATTCCATGCAAAAGATGTGTTAGACCACAGGAGGCCTAGTATCTTACGGAAGAAATCTATAGTGGGCTATGTGGTAATCACGTGAGTGGGCATTCGTTGTCCTTCAATTGCCTCCGCTAAGTTTACTATTGGCCGACCATGGACTATGATTGCAAAGAATATACCCAAAAATGCCTTAAGTGCTAGTAGTTTGGTCGAGCGATCAGACATCTTGCCAAACCACTCAACTCGATCGTGTGCACCTGGCCATTCTCCAAGTAGGCCATTGATCTCATAAGACCTCTCCCCATAGCCTAATCATAGTTCAAATATTATATAATGGCCATCAATTTGTTAGACATGTATGCCTTAAGGAGTAAAAATGTAATACGTTTTTTGAGACATTTTTATCAATAAAGAATTTATTCTTTTATATATACCAAATCTTGTCCTCTTTACGTTCATATTTGTTGAATGTATGATAAGTAAACAGTAGTCTGAGACTGTTAGTCTAAACCTTAAGAATTGGGTATATGATGGACTGATTATGCGGAAGACACAATTCTTAAGGTGACGGTCTAAAACATATGATCCACAATCGAGGGAATAAAGTTGGGCGCTTTATTCATGTAAAGATTGTTATGTTGTCTATATCCTTTATGGGAGATGGTTTGTCTTGACCATCGGAGTTGGACTCCGTGAATAGAAACATTGGCACGTTGTCATAGGTGACGATGTGTTAGATCGGGACATAAAGTGAATTGATTTGGATTAATAATTCTTTCTTGGCAAATCGATTCACTTTAGACAGTCATTTGTATTGTATCTTAATCCTGAGATGAATAGTGGGCCCGTTGTCTCAACTTATGTCTTTTGATATGCCAAAGGGTGACACCCACATCTCAATAGTGGTATGCATACCGGTACGTTGGAGGCATGACTCTTGATAGCGTAGACTTGTTATTCATAGATATGGAATCCATAGCTCCTCTTTAGGAGTAATGATATCCTCTTATATGCGTTGTCCGGTAATTGGAAAACTGGAGCGCTCAACCATTTGGATACATAGGTGTAACTGAATGGTATACTATCTTTGGGTGGTAAGTTTTCTAATGGTGAGACAATGGAACGTAAGATAAAAATAATTAGGTAGGTAAGACAGAACTTGTCCTTAAGCCGATTATGGATGATAATATGGGGATGCGATACACTATGATATGTCATGGAGACTTAGCTACACGAGCTTCGTAATTCTATAAAGTTTGAGAGTGTAGCTCCAAGCTTTTAGTGGAGTAACGTTGGAGTTGATAATTGTGAAATGTATATCTGGGATATTAGGTTTCATAATTATCATGAGCTTGAACTTTATAGGTCCATTTTGGTCCCCTTTGCTAGCTCACAAAGTCCTGTAACGACACGGCGTGCTTTTCCAATAATTGGTGACTTATGTCGAATTTATTAGATTGGTTTAAAATTTGTAAGAATCAAATAATTCATGTCTGTTTATTGGTTGAATTAATTTTGTAAGAAATTAGTTCAAGATAAACTTGTTGAATTATTGCGATCAGATAATTCTTGTATGTTTATCAGTTGTTTTAATTTTGGATAAATTAGAACAAGATAAACTTGTAGAATTATTGTGAATTGATTTATTTTCTTAGAGATTATCTTGATAAAGTTTGTTTTGATCAGATAACTTCTCTATTGGGTTATTTGAATCAAAACTGAGACTTTATCCTTTAGAATCTCGGGTGAAAAATAAGAGATTCGCGGAGATTTTTTCTCAGGAGTTCGGCCTGCCGAATGACGTGTTCGGCTTGCCGATGGGGCCTGTTCGGCCTGCCGATTAGGCTGTTCAGCCTACCGATCAGCGAGAGATAAGATTACGCATTTTCACGTAGATCTTATCAGATATTGATCTGAACTTGATTCTGTTTTGGGTTTTTGAGACCTAATCTGATACGGACTGACCCCAGGACCAATAGCTATGAAAAGAAAGTAAGTCTTATGATTTACTCAAATCAATTTGAGAGATTAAGAGTGATACTCTTCTAGTGAGCATCTGAAAACTCCCTGAGAGCTTT
The DNA here is from genome assembly GCA_025403435.1 of Artocarpus heterophyllus. Taxonomy (NCBI): domain Eukaryota; kingdom Viridiplantae; phylum Streptophyta; class Magnoliopsida; order Rosales; family Moraceae; genus Artocarpus; species Artocarpus heterophyllus. The sequence continues at coordinate 29,109,683 of CM046350.1, read as the reverse complement.
TGTTTACAAATCACGAACACTAGCTTTGGGTTCTCTCTATTGGTTGGAAGGAGAATCACCGGTGGAAGAGCTGTGCATGTGAACCCACACTCACTCCGGTTGTGGATAGAGAATCGCAAAGAAGACCAGTTGGTTGAGGCTCTTCTGGAATGTTACTTCTCTACACAAGTTAAGGAGGTTCTTTGGCACACTGAAGTTAGTAAGATCTGTCTAATTTATACATAAAATATGTCAAACCTATGTTTTGAAAATTACTCTGATGAAAAATTTTTAAAAATTTCGCTGCGTACTATTGTTTCCAATACAATTACCTAACAAAATGGGTAGAGGTCAAGTCTTGCACCGACATGACTGAAGTTAAGTACAACAACTTCATCTGGAAGAACATAATTTGTCAGTATGGTATCCCATACACAGTAGTCATCGAAAATACCAAGTAGTTCGAAGTAGCGAGCCTCTTAAGGATATGTGAGCAACTTAGCATCAAGACGATGTTCTCATTGTGGGGATATCCCTAGAGTAACGGGCAAGTTGAGGCCATCAACAAGACTATCAAGGACAACCTAAAGAAGAAAGTGGAAGGCCTCAAAGGCACTTAGATTGATGAGCTTTCAAAGGTGCTCTGGGCATACCACACAATAGTTTGGACTTTCATGAGAGAGACCTCTTTCTCCTTGGTTTACGGAGCTAAAGTAGTAATCCCAACGGAGGTTGGATTGCTGAGTTATAGAACAGAACATTATGACAATCAACAAAATGCCAAGCTCATGATGGCCGAGCTTGACTTGGTCGAATAGAAGCGAGACACTGCCTACATCTAAACAACTACTCAGAATCAAGTTATGGCTCGGTACTATAACAAGCAGGTGCAACCAAAAAGCTTCAAAGTTGAAGACATAGTCTTGAAGAAAGTAATTGTATAGCAGCCCAGCTTAGATCTTTTAGACCCAAATGGGATAGATCATTCAGAGTGGTCAGCATTGTCCTACCAGGCATGTATAAAATTACCAACATTGAAGGGCACGTACTTGCCCATCCATGGAACACCGAGCACCTAAATAAATTGTACTGTTGACCTAGGAGCTAGACCACTTTTTGACCCTTGGGTCTGATATTCTTCTTGTAAAGTTTGTAAAGATCTACTGACCAAAGCTATAAATGAATGTACATAAATTATACATCAATCATTGAATGTAAATTTAAGAATTCTCTGAGTAATAGAACAAAAATAGATCAAGAGACACGATAGTTCGAGCTTGGGCCACTCTTTTTAACCAACCTTAAGGAAGGCCACTTTAACTCCCACTAGGGGGCATTTTAACTCCTGACTAGGGGTTGGTTAGCATAAAACCCGACCATAAGTGAACTTGAAATACTAGTTTACTAGTCCAATTACACCACAGACTACCCGACCTGGGCACACCAAGCATCGACTGACCTGAGGACAAAAACTCCTTGCCATAACCAGACTTATAGACTCCTTAAAGGACTCAACAAGTCTGGGGGGACACGGGGGTGTCATGACACCATACCCCAAAAAGAGCAAAACATGCATGAAAAGAGCATAGTGTGATTTAAAAAAAAACATAAAAATTCAAAAACATTATATAGATAAATGTCTAAGGTAGGTACAATAACCAAGCACCTCCCATACCTAGGCACAAACAAAAAAAAAAGGAAGGGGAAATGAGAACTAGAACTTTAAGTGTCAAGCTGGATGTTGTCTTCGATGTCTTCAACATCTAAATCAACAACAGCTTGCATTGCGTCTTACTCCTACTCGCTGCCGTCCTACTTGGTCAGGGCTAAAGTCTTCTCGTGTTCGTCTCCCTCTTCGTCTCTATCCTTCTCCTCCTCAGAGTCGGCAACAAGTCACCAATCAAGCGCGACCTCCTCAGGATGCTTCGATAAGGTATAGCCTTGTAAGTCCTTCATACCGAAGAAGTAGTTATCAGAGAACTCCTTTGTGCTTTTAAAATCCTCCACTGCCTATCCTAGCCTGCTCAGTAGCTTTTCCTTGAGGAACCTCTGGTGCTCCTCCCTAGTTGCCCGGGCCATTTCTTACGTGCCTTGGAGCTGGTCCAAACCCTCCGGACTTCCTCTCGAGCCTGATTAGCTTCCCCCTTGGCTGCATCCAATTCAGCCCTGACTTGGACTAGCTCGTTGGCACTCTCCTCTAGCTTCTCCTTTGCATCAGTAGTCTTCTGGGTGACTTTTTTAGCCTTATCTTGCTGCACATTGACTTGTTGCCTAGCCTTGAGGTCGGCAATCTTCAAACTCGCCCAATCTTGCAAAGTTCAACGTTACTAAAGCCAAATAAAAATATCCCAAGGAAAAGATGTTTGGAGCTCGAAATCAAACCCAACTAAACGAGCTACTAGAAGGCCAGTTCATAGCAATCCTCATAGGACTTGTGCCACATGGAGCTAAAATACTCCTCTGATAGGACCAGGTCATCAAAGTAGTCAACAACGGATGGGTGTATCGGATACCACATCCTCGGCTAGCCTATTAAAGGAACCACCAGTGGTGGAGATGGAGGAATATCTTAACTCGTTAAATTCCCCTGATGAGAGACCTGCCTAAGCTACTAGGTGCTCGAGGAGCTTCAATCTCAGGCTGCTGGCCTACTTGGATCTTTTTCTCTTCGTCCCTACCTTGGCTTTGCCTTTGCCTTGGCTCCAAAACTCGATCATTTGACAGAGCCTTTCTTCCCTAAAGCGATGGCTAGATGACATATCTGTAAGATGGGAAAGACCAACCTAAGAAATGATCTTGAAAAGTATCAAAAAAGGAAGATTAGTTCTTGGGTTAGACCATTGATCCGGAATGGGCCTAGCGGGTAGAGTAGCCTAATCAGGTCCCTGAGGTCCTCGTTGGAAATGGACAGCCCAAGACCAGGGGAACCACCACGAGAGTTCTTGAAACTAAACGATGATGACTCCTCTGCTTATCGCCTAGGTTAGGAAGAACTTGGCCTTGGGATGTCAACATCATCACGATGGGCTATTGTAACTTGCTTGGCTACCTAAGCAAGTGGAACATTGTCACATCAGGGGTTGGTTGAGTTGGAACACCTTAAACCAGCCATAGTTTGCCAAACTAGTCTTGCTTAGCAAAAACGTCTGTTACTAGATAGAATTGGGCTTCTTCAATAAATCCTTGGTAGACTACGTTAACGACCTCAACACCCATAGCCTTTTTGACCATAAATGGCCTTGCTTGAACCTCATCAGCATAGCCTAGTCAGCAGGAACCCTCTCCCTAAGCTAAGATAGCCATCTTCCATCGGTGTAAAACTACACGAATTTCTAAAGCTTATCTAAGTTAGGGTTGTCAAGAATAAAGACCTAAAAAAATTTGATAAAAAAATACCATCCAACTTGCTGCGAGAGTTTCTTCATTTTAAACATTTGCTTAAATGCTTCCCACGGCATCTTAGTTGCATGGCTATACATCCATAACACATATATGTTGATGAGGAGCAATAGCAATTCAGGTTCAACTGCTCATGGCACACATTTAAGTTAGGGAGGGCTCAGTGCATGAATGGGTTCAGCGGAAGGCGAAGTCCTCCTCAGAAGAACTCTGTATAGTGTAATGCACCCCTCTGATGGTTCAACGTGGGAAACCCTAGCCTTGGGCAAAATAAGAATCACATCGCCGGGAATCTTACACTCCCGACGAAGATTGTCCAAGCAGGCCTAGGTCATCGTTGATGTGTACTCAGTGGCTAAAGTCTGGTCGGGCCGACATACTCTGTAGACCACTACCTCCCGAACCCTAGTATCCAAAGTTATCGGTGCACCTCCTCATCCTCGACATTATCGCCTCCTTGGACTTGTTGCCTCTCATTGGCAACATCTTCCTCGATGATAACTTTGCCCACTACTTAGGCCTCTTCAACTGTGTCCTCGTCAGAGAAGCTCGGCCCACTCACGATGGCTGCTAAGCGAGCACGTTCCTGTTCAATCACTCAGGACGTGCTCATAGTGGCCACCTTAATGTAAGGGTCCTCCCCCTACATGGCCTAATCGAGACCATCCCTTTAAGAAGATCTAGGAACTCTTGCTTGGGGGTAGTCCCTTGCCCTAAACTAAGGATCTAGGCCAACTGAGTTGTTCCTTCCTACTCGGTCACTCCCTCGTTACCTCCCCTCTCCTCAAAAATTGATTGGTCGGACTTAGTACTCTCATCTGACCCAAAAACATTCACTGACTAGTTTTAGGAGTCACTTAAGTCACTCATATTTGTGTTCGGGAATTGCCTATTTGGGATTGATAAATTGGGTTCAAAAGTTCTTCAAGTTTGCAAGCCTTCTGCTTGGCAGCTAGAATGCAAAACTCTCGAAAATTTGTAAGCAATGTATGCTGAATGAATGGAAGGCCTGTCCTATTTATAGCTAAAGGTTGGGCATGGAAATCGAAGAGGCGTTATGATTACACTCATAAGGGAAAAAGCCAATGGCGAGCTGACATATGTCAGTCGAGTTTGACCAACCACCCTGAAGAATCTTTCAAAACCTGAGGTTCTAAGGACAAATATCCCAAGACCATGCCAATAGACCAACCCGCTAGGCCAGAGTACAACCTGACCGAGCATCGACTAGGTGCACTATGGGCTACTATTAGGAGTATGCTCTGTACCATTTCCTATACAAATTATCTCGGCTGTCTGACCATCTTGCTCAGACAGATGTCATTTCTAGAGCTCACACAACTCCCCGTTGATTGGTACTTCTTCTTGAGGTGATACCCAAGGCCCATTTTGGCCACCACAAAAGATATCGCCTCATCAAAAAGAACATGTGCTTAGGACGGACAAATACAACCTAAAAACCATATAGCAACTAATTTCCAAGGCCGACACATGGCCTCATAACAGCCTTTAGATGAAGGGTTGACTACCTTTTGGGATATGACACTTGTCACTTATCTTCTGATGCCACCTGATGGGAGACCCGAGTCATGAGTCAAACCCGCCTTACACCCAGTCCAAATGGTGGCCTATGAATAGAAAGCATTTACTTCATCTGATAGGTACGTGGGCTTTCTCTCACGTAACCCTACTCTAGATCTCGGCTGAATAGGTACCTAATTTGAGTGTTGGAGAGCCCCTGGCCGATACTACACCAGTGTCCCCTTGACCTTTGAACCATACCTTCTTCTTGTTGTAGGTACTCCCCAGGAAGCCGAGACGAACAGGACAAATAGTCCGACCACCATGTGCAGTTGCACGTGGTGTTGATCAACAACAGATCATCAATAGTAATAATACCTTACACATTTAGGGACGGAGCCACAAACGGATGATGGTGGATGACCTTCCCACTTAAAATTACATTTCATCTCCTTCAAAACTGTATTTTGTTCCCTCTTAAATTTAGTTTCACTGCTCACCTTATTAGATTAGTTACACCTCCGCCTCCTCACTAGTTTTATTGCTACGGTTGTTGGGTTCCTCAAATTTTGAGACTACCTTGTGTCGTCGAATCAAATCGTCCTCAATGGGTTTTTACAATCGTGTGATTTATATTAGACTTCCATTTTGATTGTTCTATTTTTCATGCTTGAAAAGTAAATTTCAAATGTTCCCTTCAATTTTTATATTTGTCCGACCTTGTCCATCTAATTTTCAAAACGCATGAATCTGTAACTATTAACCCATCAAAATTTTCATTTTGCATCTCTATGAAGGATCAACTAGGAATACTCCGTTAATTAAGGTTTATTTAGGAGCATTTCAATATTTGATTATTTAATAATTAGAAAACAAAGGTTGAAACACCAATTCGGACAAGCATGTTTTCATGAAAAAAATAAAGGTACAAGCATATGAATAAAAGTGGGATTTGATGGCATTGCACGATATAGTAAAAAGGAAAGCTACGGGCGCTGGGAGTGGTTAAGTAAAGGGCCTCTGGAATCCGGCGAACAAGGATATAATGGGAGGGAATGAAATCTAGCTAGGAATAATGGAAAAGGAATGAAATCTAGCTATTAAGTATTGCTCACAAATAAGCACAACAATTTTAAGAATTTATCATAATCATTACATTATTCTTCCTGTATTTACTTGTTTCATTTTTGCCAATGAAGATCATGTTATTTAGGCTCTGGAAAAAGACCCAAAACACCTTATATATTTTTCCTAAATAATTTGTCCATCTTATTATAAAAATGACCAAAACAGCCTTACGTTTTTAAAATCATAATCAAAATACTTCTCGGAACAAGTAAACTTCTTAAAAAACCAAAATTTCCCTTCTTAACCATTACTAAATACAATTTAAAACATTAGTGAACGAAAATACTAAATAAAATCAATATTAAAAAATTAAAAACTCTCAAGATAATTAAAGTATTTACTTGATTAAAATATTTATTCGAACATTTTAAATAGTCTTTCATTTAATTTTTAGTTAATTCACATTTAATAAAGATTAGGAGTTTCTTGGTTTTGTATTGATAAGAAGCCTGTAACAAAGCCTTGGCTTTCAAAGTTGCTGTAGGTTTTTGACTTATTTCTTTTTCTTTTTGTGTTTTTTTTCTTTTTTCTTTTTGGGGGGTGGGGTGGGGGGGTGGGTTTCGTGCTGTAAGTAATGTTGTTCTACTCCTACTTGTCTCCATGCTTTGCTGCATGTGCATTCTTATTGTGGTTGTGGATAAATTTTGCACAATTACCGACACAATTAATTGCTTTCTTCAGCACTGTTTTTCTATTCTCCAGATCATGTTTGCTTGGTTAGTTATTTCTTCCCCTTTTGCGTCTCTTTATATATTGGTTATTTCCTTTTTTTTATGTCTCCTTTTTTTTTTACTTAATAACAGCATCATTTTTTTATTTTCTTGAGAAATAAAAATTAAATACATATAAAAGTAAGACATGATATTTTCATCTAAAAAGATAATGCAAGTCTAAAATGGTCATTTTCATATTCAAAGAATCAAGATTTGAAAATAAATAATTCTTAATTATAATTTATTTCAATTCAAGGGGCTATATATTGCTGAAGTTAATACATTATATAAAAACATACACCGAGTAATAAACCACGTGCGTTAGCACGTCCAATAACTAGTGTGTGTGTGTGTGTGCGCGCGCGCGCATATATATCTCTCTTGGATCCCAAAATATGCAAAAGAGTGATTATGTAGTTATCGTTCACGGAATAGTCCAACTAATTAAATGGCATAAAATATCCTAAAGGCGAGATATCCATGCACTTTTCTTCGTTTCCTTTTTGAGTTTCCAACTCTTTCATTGTTTTTATCTTACAGTTGGAAATGTATGATGCTTTTTTATAATTAAATGTATGCTCTCTCTTTACGTATGCTCTTCTAAAATTTCTTAGTAACTCTTTTTTTTTATTATTTTTATGCATATTTTTATTCGTATTTTGCATTATAAAAAATTTCGACCAAATCTCATTACATGCATTGCACACACGCACTTAAACTAATGTTGGGAAATAGAAGAACATTTAATCATATACCTTATGTTTGGCAAAGGTGGTCCACACCATCTTTTCAGTTAAAAACAGTGTAAAACTCTCACATATTATAGTAATTATAAAAATATATATTTATCACTACAGTGTAAAGCTCTCACATGCTACAGTAAAAACAGTTCTAACCAATGGTTCTCACCACTCTGCCAAACACCCTAAGAAACTAAGGCAGTTCAATTTCTAAGTAACGTAATAGTTCCAAGTCGGTTTGGTGAAAGTTATAAAATCTCATCCATGTTTTCAACCATTTTAGCAACAAAAAAAAAAAGAACAAATATTATCCTTTTAAACTATATCACTTATGTCAAAATACCCCTAAATTTAAAACGTACATGTTGTTATACCGACCCACCTATTCGTACCATCACTTAACTTTTTTAAATGTAATTTTTTAAATTTAATCTTACTTACTAATAAGAAAAATACTGAAACTTTTTTTAAAACATACTTTAAAATATACTTGAAATTGTTGCGATAGAAAACGTACTTGAAACTACTGTAACTTTCATTGCAACATAAACTAAAATATAAGTTCCAAACGTAACTATGCAGTCATGCAAAAACTTTGATAAAATAAATCTTTTAAAACATTTTTTGTAGAACATTTCTTATAAGATATTTCTTTAAACATTTTTTTTCTTAAAACTCTAAAAATACTTTTTCAAATAGGGAAATTTTTTTTAACACAAAGGAAAACTTCCGTATTGGTATCTATACCTAACCTTCAAATCCGTCCGCCGCAACACCGAGCTTGTCAACCAGTCATATTGGTCTCTCATAGGACTACCTACAGCATAAAAAAAACTTGTAATAAACTTTAACTCAATAAGTTCAAACATAATCTCACAAAACATTAACAATTTAATCATAAAACATTGCTCTTAAGCTTTTCTCATAAAACTTCTTTCATGAACTTTTTCTTATAAAACATCTTTCATAAAATGCTTTCCACAAAGCGTTCCTTATAAATTTGTTTCTTAAAAGGAATGCAAGCAATATCATAATGCATGATTCCGTTATGCTCAATTATGAACTTCATTTATAATCTTCTTATCATCATTCTTAACTTTCTTGAACTTACGGGCCCAAGTGTATATATCAAACGCGCTTGACCACCGAACATCGAGGCCATAACATAACTTTAGCGTGACACTTGCTTTGGATCGGGAGGCTGATACGACACTTTCTTATCTCATCATAAGGGTTTAGATTACCAATCTTGTAATCTTTATGAACATAATTTATGATATAACTTAATGTCTAAAACCATAAACATAGCAAATGCAAACATGCAGCCAATCATGACTTGATCTTTAAAACACTATGCATAACAAATACAATACATTTCAAACATTAAAAAAAGCACTTGAAATTCATTTTCTTCATGCTATAGGTAAGGTTTAAGACTTACCTGGGCATCACTCTAGCATTCCAACTTTATCCCTCTGTGTCTTGCTCAAACGACACTCGATTATTAGAAATTGTACCAAAAGTACAATGTCAGTTTATTTCTCTTAACTTGAACATTTCTTAGCCAAATTTCTTGTCTTATTGGATGGTTTCATTACTTAACAGGATATGAAACATTTTTTGTCTAAGGATGTTTAGCTAATTCAAAAGGCTAAAGTCTGTTTTCTTGGTTTTTATAAAAATTATGATTTTATCCTTAACGAGTTTTTTGCAAATCTCTTAACTTTCCTAAAATTCTCATTTTTCTTCATCATCTCGTTACTTATTGGTTATGGAAAAATTCCCTTTAAGGGGCGTTTTCCTAATTTGGGCATTTTTGGGTCCGTTTCGGCCTTTTTATGAAATAACCATTTTGCTCTCGACGGGTCCTAGAAAACATCTCGAACCCGCATAAACCAAAACCTATATTTCCTTGCTTCTCATAATGTTGTGAAAACAAAACATCAGTTTCCTTTTCACAAAAAATCTCTTTTATAAAACTTTACGGTTTTGACCCATAATATGAAAATCTTGACGATTTTACCCTTAAAATACTTTTCTTAGAAAATTCCCAAATTGTTTTGTGCTTCCAGGCATAAAATTACTTGCTATCCATAAATGTATGGACAACTATTTTTACATAGTGAAAATTTTTCTGTTTCACACGGTTTTACAATTTTGGGGTGTGATTAAATTTAGAGAATTTTTCCCCTGTGACCAAGACTGACTACTGTTAGGCACGACTTTTCACATCAATCAAAACTCTCTAAAGTACCCAGGTCAAATTCTTTTTGTTACAAAATTTTTTTTTTCTTTTAACATTATTTTCAAGCTTTTGTGGTTAAAAAATTGTGAAATTCGTAACTCATAAACTGTGTGGAACTTTTGCAAGCTGTCCATGAATTTTAACAATTTCAATGAGTTCTACAATTTTCATATTTTAAATTTTCTAAAATTCAAACTATACAATAGGGTTTGGCCATTTTTCAAAGCTGCCCAAAAAATTATAAACTTTTCCATTTGATACCTTTAGAATTTTACAAAACTTTGTTCATAAAAGTTGTTAATCTTACTGTTTTGCATAGATCTCATGCTTTTCTTGGAAAATAAATTGGCCTCTAAGACCACCATGTTAGATATGTATGCCCTAAGGAGTAAAAATGTAATACGTTTTTGGAGACATTTTTATCAATAAAGAATTTATTTATTATTTATATACCAAATCCTGTCCTCTTTACGTTCATATTTGTTGAATATATATTAAGCAAACAAACATCTGAGACTTTTAGTCTAAACCTTTAAGAATTGGGCATATGATAGACAGATTATGCAAAAGACACGATTCTTAAGGTAATGGTCTAAATCATAAGATTCGCAATTGAGGAAATAAAGTTGGACGCTTTATTCATGCAAAGATTGTTATGTTGTCTATATCCTTAATGGGAGACGGTTTGTCCTGACCATCGGAGGTGGACTCCGTAAATAGAAACATTGACACATTGCCATTGGTGACGATGTGTTGGATCAAGACATAAAGTGAATTGATTTTGTTAATAATTCTGTCTTGACAAATCGATTCACTTTCGACAATCATATATATAGTATCTTAATACTAAAATGAATAGTGGGCCTGTTATCTTCACTTGTGTCTTTTCTCTTTTGATGTACCAAAGGGTGACATCTACATTTTAATAGTCGTACGCATGCCAATACGTTAGAGGCATGACTCTTGATAGCGTAGACCTGTTATTCATAGATATGCAATCCATAGCTCCTCTTTAGGAGTAGTTGATATCCTCTTATATGTGTTATCCTGTAATTGAAAAATTGGAGCGCTTAACCATTTGGATACATAGGTATAATCAAATGGTATACTATCTTTGGATGGTAAGTTTTCCGATTGTGAGATAATGAAACGTAAGACAAAAATAATCAGGAAGGTAAGACAAAACTTGTCCTTAAGCCGATTAAGGATAATCTTATGAGGATACGATAAATTATGATATGTCATGGAGACCTAGCTACACGGGTTTTGTAACTCTAAGCTTTTAGTGGAGTGACGTTAAAGTTAATACTTATGAAAAGAATATTTGGGATATGGGGTTTCATAATTATCAAGAGCTTAAACTATATAGGTCCATCCGGTCCCCTTTGCTAGCTCATAAAAATCCTAAAATGATATGGCGTGCTTTTCCAATAATTGGTGACTTGTGTCAAATTATCAGATTGGCTGAAAATTTGATAGGATCAGATAATTCATGTTTGGTTATCAGTTGAATTAATTTTGTGCATAAATTAATTCAAGACAAACTTGTTGAATTATCAGGATTAGATAATTCATGTCTGTTTGTCGATTGGATTAATTTAGAATAAATTAATTCAAGATAAACTTGTTAAATTATCAAAAACATTATTTTCCTAGAGATTTTTTAGATATGACTATTTTAATTAGATAACTTCTCTATTGGGTTATTTGAATTAAAACTAAGGCTCTATCCCAAGAATCTTGAGTGGGAAATAAAAGATTCATAGGGATCATTTATCGAAAGTTTGGCAGGCCGATCTTTAAGTTTGGTATGCCGATGGAGCAAGTTTGGCCTATAGATCGGCCTTCCGACTGAGCGTTAAATAAATTACTTGTTTCCACGCAGATTTTATTAGATATTGTTTCTAATTTGATTCTGATTTGAATTTTCAAGGCCTTAGCTGATAAAGACTGACTCATGGGCCCAACCTCTATATAAAGGGGAGTGAGACTCATTGTTATTTAGATCAATTGAGAGATTAAGAGCGAGACTCTACTGGTGAGACTCTGTAACTCCCTAAGAGCTATTGTTCACACATCACAAACCATGGCTTTGGGTTTTCTTAATTGGTTGGAAGGAGAGTCACCTGGTGGAAGAGCTGTATAAGTGTGCCCACATGCACACCGGTCGTAAATAGAAGATAGCAAAGAAGACTAGTTGGTTGAAGCTCTTTTGGAACGTTACTTCTCTTCACGTATTGCGGAGCTTTTCTACATTTACGAGGTTAGTAAGATCTGGTTAATTTATACATATAGCATATCAAACTTGTGTTTTGAAAAATACTCTGGTATAAAAATTTTTAAAATTCCACTGCGTATTGTTTTTCCAACACACCAAAATCATCATTTCTTAAAATTACATCATAACTTTGTTTGAAAGAAAAGTTTTTCAGACTTTGATGTTAAATACTTAAAACCCTAGTTACTAACATCAAACATTATCACCATGCATAAAACATATTTCATAATCATGCCATAGAGTCCATTCAACATCTTATAGTCTATATTTGGTACAAAACATACTCAAAGTTTCATAAAAACAATAATTTTACAAGGTAAAGGTCAAGGTTTTTACCAAGGATTTTTTTTCCTGGCTTTGATCCTTCTTTGCAAAGCCTAAAGGATTGCTACTCCTTTCCACAAAATCATGACAAAAACCTCATCAAAACCCTATCCCAAAAGCCCAAGAAAATAATGAAAACTCATAAAAGAAATTTGAATTTTTACTTCTAAAGTAACTTGAAATTGTTCTAGACGATCACCAATTAGAACTTATTCCTAAGCTTGATTAAGAATTGTGGTTTTGAGAAAATTTTTGTGTTCTTGCTACCGGTTTGCTTAAGGAAAATGAGTGTGTTTTTAAATGACTTGCAAATGATGATGATGAAAAACAAAGTTTTTGTTCCAACTTTGATGACAGATTAGATTAATCATCAAGTTAGACTAAATTATGGTTAAAAATTGACTTAAAGCAATGGTTAAAAACAAGTGCACATATGAGAAGATGTGGCAAAATCTCACCGTTTTAGATGGCACTTTTTGGTGGTCCTACAACTTTTTCACAGTGTAATTTTACTTTACATTGTATTTTTCTTATACTGTCAATGTAAAATTTGAGAAGATATTCACTTTAAACAGTCTAGGATATGCTGACTTATTTTTTATCTAGATTTTTTAATTCCAACAAGTATTTCATATATCTATGCTTGTACTTTATCTATATAATTATAGTATACTTTACGCTATTTACTTTTGTGTGTTTTTCTTTACTATATTTCAATAACCTTTGGATTATAGACAAAAAAATCTTTACCAATTAAATTGACAGGAAACTGACAATTTTTAATATTGTTTTGGACTATGCATGATTTTTTACTTTAATTAACTTATTTTTTCCTTTTTAATTTAGACCACAAAAATTACAATTAATGTAATATAAATTTCACCTTTATACTATTTTACAAATTTTGAGTAGTTAAACTCACACATTTTGCATACTAAAGAAACTCCAAATTGCACAAATTTTATAGACATAATGCATTCTAATATTATCCATAAATAGTTTATATTTTATTGTAAGTTTACAAAATACGGTTTATCAAGGAAAATTTAGTATTTAAATCTAAATTAATTCTATGTTTAATTTAATGAATTTTCTCGAATATTACAATCTACCCTCCTTAAGAATTTTTGTCCTCAAAAATTAAAACAATTTCAAGTCATTCTTTCTCATATCATCTCCTCACTCCTAGGTTGCTTCTTCTACCCATTGATTGCACCATTAGACTTTAACAAGTGGTATTTTGTTGTTCTTCATCATGTCTTCCTTTCATAACATACTTCTTTGCATCGATATTATTCTAATAAAAACTAGATCCCTAACTTGGAACATTAGAAGTCTACATCATTTTATTGACATAGTTCTACTAGTGATTGAATGAAATTTCTATCCGTTGACAATCATTTCAACACCAACAGTGGTCTTCTCAGTGGAATCAATAAACAATGACTTCTTTTTCCCTAGTTTGATATCAATAAATTAGGAACTTACACTTCCATAAAAACTTCATATGATGTCATACCAACCGAGACATGGTAACAATGATTAGGTGTTCATCTGTCTATGGATGAAATGTTGTTCCACATTCAAGCTTTGCTTCCACTACACTCTTTTAGGGTTTGTACATGAATAACCATCATAATTACCTAAGTCGTGCCATGGCTATCGAAAGATCAGGGCCATCTAACCACAGAATCTATTTTTTCTCAATTTTTGTCTGTATTGAAATCATATTTTTTCATGATTATCCAATAATGCATTCATTTTTAGCTTTCATTCTTTGACCCATAGGGCTTTGCTGACTAATCTAATGTCAACATGTACTTCCTTTAATGCCATGAGGTAAACAAAATACAGCATTTTGTGAGCTTTTTCTCGATTTTGCTTCTAATTGGTTAGTGGAATCATCGAATTCTAGTGCTTTTGTGTGTCAAAACGTCACATACAAACCATCTGTTTGGCTACTGGAGCCATGGAAACTACCAAGCATATTAGCAAAGCTTCTGGTGGTATTGGTAGTACATGGTTCAAGTGACCTTGTTGTTCTTATAGTCCTTGAATTCCATGCTCTTATGCCTAACATCCTTCTTTCTTATGAACAACGGAGTTCATAAGCTCTATGTTCGGCAATAATATGGGCTATATATCAAGTGTATCTAACATGGTAAGCGCGAACACTACTGTTAAAAGGCTCTCATCTACTCTGTTTTCCCATTACTAGAGTCGCTTGAAGAGTAGTTACTAACTTAACTAGGGTATGACAAGGTTATTTGATGCTCATAATAATCATCATTGACACCCTCGACATGTTTACAATTCCTATATGGGCCGTTATGAGTTCCTTAGCATGCCTTAGCTTAATTTTAGAATTCCCAAGCTCAAAAAATCGCATAGTTAGTAATCTGACGTCTTGTTGCTCTTAAGTCTTCTGCTTCATGGTAGGTCATAAATGTGGTGAAGCAATCACCAATTTCTCACTACGAACTTAGTTATTTCGTTATCTTGTTTTGTTTCTCCTCGTTCTATGTATGTTCAATAAAGAACGACTTTTGATAGAGTGACATTGGCTCAAACAGAGAACACGGTTGCTTTGAAAACATCAAAATGAGTTGAGAGTGCATCTTCTTGCTTCTAAGTGCTTGTGTTAACTGTTAATAAATGTTTACCAAGTTTGACCAACATTGACTTGATACCGTTGATGGATGATGCCTACCGTCGATTCGCGGAAATACTATATCATGTAAAAATAATGCTTGCCCTCTGGCCTTCGTTCTCTCATTACTCATCTAGGAGTTTAGCCATCAAAGATTA
This sequence comes from Artocarpus heterophyllus, assembly GCA_025403435.1. Taxonomy (NCBI): domain Eukaryota; kingdom Viridiplantae; phylum Streptophyta; class Magnoliopsida; order Rosales; family Moraceae; genus Artocarpus; species Artocarpus heterophyllus. The sequence goes on along the minus strand of CM046350.1, from coordinate 29,094,548 downwards.
TAAACCTTGTAGATAATCTCGTAACCATGAAATATCAACTATACTACTAATAAAAACTAACTTACTTACTAGAGCTATAGTGAAGCGGACATAAAACAGTGCGCAATAGGAAGGCAAGGTACCACTCTGATACCACCTGTAATGACCTGCCTTTTCAGGTCGTCACTTACTTACTTAAACATCATTTTTTAAGTTTAATCTTACTTACTAGTAAGGAAAAATACTAAAACTTTATAACAAACAAACTTTAAAATAAACTTGAAACCATTATGACAGAAAACATACTTCAAACTATTGCAACTTTCATTGCAACGTAAACTGAAACATAAAATTCAAACATAATTTTATAGTCATTCAAAATATTTGATAAAATAAATCCTTAAAATTATAACGTCGTATCTATAGTGGTCTTAAATCCTTAAAATAAATCCTTAAAATTATAACGTCGTATCTATAAATCCTCAAAATATTTGATAAAATAAATCCTTAAAATTATAACGTCGTATTTATAGTCATTCAAACATAAAATCCTTTTCTTAATACAGTAGAAAACTTCTATAGTGGTCTTCATACCCAACCTTCGTATCTATCCATTATAACGTCGAGCTCGTCAACCAGTCATATTAGTTTCCCGTAGGACTACATATAGCATGAAAGAACTTGTAATGAGCTTTTGCTTAGTACGTTCAAAAATAATCTCACAACATTAAAAACATTTTTCTTAAAACATTGCTCTTAAACTTTTCTCATAAAACTTCTTTCATGAACTAGTTCTTGTAAAACATCTTTCAGAAAATGTTTTTCACAAAATGTTCCTCATAAATTTGTTTCTTAAAAGGAATGCAATAAATATCATAAGGCAAGATTCCATTTATGCTTAATTATGAACTTTATTTCTAATCTTGTCATCATCATTCTTAATTTTCTTGACCTAATGGGCCCAAGTGCATGTAGTAAATGCGCTTGACCATCGAACACCGAGGAAATAACATAACTTTAGCATAACACTCCCTTTGGATCGGAAGGCTAGTACAACACTTTCTTATCTTATCATAAAGTTTTCAATTACCAATCTTGTAATTTTTTGTGAACATAACGTATGACATAACTTAATGTCTAAAACAATAAACATAGCAAATACAAACATATGGCAAATCGTGACTTGATCTTTAACCACTATGCATAACAAATGCAATACATTTCAAATATTTAAAAAGCACTTGAAATTCATTTTCTTTATACTTTATGCAATCCATTCACGAGTTTTTATAGTTTAAATGAGTTCTACAACTTTCATGTTTTAATTTTCTAAAATTCAAACTATACAGTGAGGTTTTTAGTCATTTTTCAAAACTGCCCCAAAATTATAAACTTTTCAATTTGATCCTCTAGAATTTTACAAAACTTTATTCATAAAAGTTGTTAATCTCACTATTTTGGGCAGATCCCATGTTTTTCTTGAAAATGAATTTGCCTCTAAGACCATCAAAATCTTCATTCCTTGAAATTACATCAAAACTTTGTTTGAAAGCAAAGTTTCTTAAACTTTGATTTTAAATGTTGGAAAAATAGTACGCAACAAAATTTTAAAATTTTATATATCAGAGTATTTTCTAAAACACAAGTTGGACACGCTATGTGTATAAATTAACCAGATCTTACTAACCTTTGTGTGCCAAAAAGCTCCTGTAATCAATGAAGAGAAGTAACGTTCTAGAAAGACCTTGACCAACTGGCCTTCTTTGCTATTCTCTATCCTTGATCGGAGTGAGTCTGGGCTCACGTAATTCAGCTTTTTCTAGATAGCTCTCCTTCCAACTAATTAAGAAATACCCAAGCTATAATTCGTGATTTGTGAATGATAACTCTCTGAGGAGTTGTAAAGTCTCACTCTAGATTTCTCAACTAATCTAAATAATAATGAGACTCACTCCCCTTTTATAAAGGTTGGGCCCAAGAGTCAGTCCTTATTAGATAAAGCCTCAAAAATTTGAATCAGAATCAATATCTTATAAAATCTATGTGAAAACATGTGTTCCTTTTATCACCTTGGTTGGTAGGCCAAACTGCCAGATTGGCTTGCCGATCCTCCTCAATCGGCAAGCTGAACTTAAAGATCGGCCTGCCGAACCTGTGATAAAAAGTTCCCTGCGAATCTTTATTTCTCACCCGAGATTCTTGGAATAGAGCCTCAGTTTTAATTTAAATAACCTAATAGAGAAGTTATCTTATTAAAACAGTCATGTCTAGATAATCTCTAGGAAAATAAATGTTCCTGATAGTTCAACAAGTTTATCTTGAATTAATTTAAAATTAGTCCAATCGATAAACAGACATGAATTATCTGATCTTGATAATTCAACAAGTTTATCTTGAATTAATTTTATCACAAAAATAATTCAACCAATAAACAAACATAAATTATTTGATTTTACCAAATTTCAACCAATCTGATAAATCTGACATAAGTCACCAATTATTAGAAAAGCACGCCGTATCATTACAGGATTTTTATGAGCTAGTAAAAGGGGCCTGATGGACCTATATAGTTCAAGCTCTTGATAATTATGAAACCCAATATCCCAGATATACATTTCATAATTATCAACTCTAACGCTACTTCACTAAAAGTTTGGAGCTGTACTCTCAAACTATATAGAATTACGAAGCCCATATAGCTAAGTCTCTATGACATATCATAATGTATCGTATCCCCATAGGATTATCCGTAATTGGCTTTAGGACAAGTTCTGTCTTACCTTCTCGATTATTTTTATCTTATGTTCTATTATCGCACCATCAAAAAACTTACCATCCATATACAGTATACCATTTGGTTATACCTATGTATCCAATTGGTTGAGTACTCTAGTTTTTTAATTACAAGATAATGCATATAAGAGAATATCACTATTCCAAAAGAAGAGCTATGGATTCCATATCTATGAATAATAGGTCTATGCTATCAAGAGTCATGCCAACAATGTACCAGTATGTGTACCACTATTAAAGTGTAAATGTCACCCTTTGGTTCATCAAAAGACACAAGTCAAGACAACGGGCCCACTATTCATCTCGGGATTAAGATACAATACATATGATTGTCTAAAGTGAATCGATTTACCGAGACAGAATTATTAATCTAAATCAATTCACTTTATTTCTCGATCCAACAGATCATCACCTATGACAACGTGCCAATATTTCTGTTCACGAAGTCCACCTCCGATAGTCAAGACAAGCCATCTCTCGTTCGTGATATAGACAACATAACAATCTTTGCATGAATAAAGCGCCTAACTTTATTCTTTCGATTGCGGATCTTATGATTTAGACCGTCACCTCAAGAATCGTGTCTTTCGCATAATCTGTCCATCATTTGCCCAATTCTTAAGGTTTAGACCGACAGTTTTAGACTATTGTCTACTTAACATATATTCAACAAATATGAACGTAAAGAGGGCAAGATTTGGTATATAAATAAATTCTTTATTGATAAAAATGTCTCTAAAAATATATTATATTTTTATTCCTTAGGGCATACACGTCTAACACTAAATACTTAAAACCCAAGTTACTAACATCAAACATGATAACCATGCATAAAACATATTACATAATCATGCCGTAGAGTCCATTCAACTTGCTATAGTCTATGTTTAGTACAAAATAGACTCAACTTTCATGAAAAACAACAATTTATAATGTAAAGGTCATGATTTTTACCAAGGGTTTTTTCCTTATTTTGATTCTCCTTTGCAAAGCCAAAGGGATCGCTTCTGTTTTCCACAAAATCATGACAAAAACCCCATCAAAACTCTACCCTAAAAGCTCAAGAAAATCATAAAAACTCATAGGAGAAATTTGGATTTTTACCTCCTAAGTAACTTGAACTTGTTCTAGACTTGTTCACCAATGATTAGAACTTGTTCCTAGCTTTGATTTGGAGTTACGGCTTTGAGAAAATTTTTGAGAAAGAACACTAGTGTTGCAGGTTTGTTTAAGAGAAAAAGAGTGTTTTTTGTGACTTGCAAAATGATGATGATGATGAAAAATGATGATTTTGTTCCAGGTTTGATGACTGATTAGATTAGTCATCACTTTAGACTAAATTGCTGTTAAAAAATTAGTTAAAGCAATGGTTAAAAACAAGTACACATAGAGGGAGATATGGCAAAATCCCACCCTTTTGTGCGTCACTTTTTAGTGGGTCACACTATAATGACCAAGGAAATTCATCAATGAAACCTAATATTTAATTAGGTTTAATTAATGAATTTATTCTTAAAAATGTGAAATTTTGTAAAAATAGTAATTTTTGTGAAAATTACAATAAAATATGAATGAGCGGCATTGATTGCAAATTTTATGACATATGTAATGCAATGGTGGATATTGTAAAATACAAATTTTATGAGTTTGATGACTTAGAGATTTGTGCATAATATCCATAAAAATGAATTTCATGTCACAATTAATTGTGAAATTGTGATACAAACAAATGGATGATTAGAATGTAAATAGGACATAGAGGCTGTCCAAACCCTAACCGGTGGTAGAAAGGAGGCCAAACCAGTACAAGAATACTGCTAAATGAAAACATAGATACGAAAAATGTCACGATTGGCCTCCAAAAGTGAGCGAAAAGTAAGTTAAATATTTTTATACAGTCTAAGGATAGAAAGTACACCGATTTGACCATGGCAGTATATAAAAAATATTGTGTGGTAAAAAATTAGACAATATAAATTTTTAATTCCACAAAGTGGACACTCCTTGGTTTTCTATTGGGCCACATGTCTAGAAAAGTGCCCAATCACCTTGTGACACCTAGTGGTATACTCATGGGTTACCATGAGTCACCAAATGGATAAGGAAGCATTAATTACAAAGTTATCACAACTTTTCTTTTCCTTTCTTTTCCTCCAAGATCCGGCAGCCATAACCAAGCTTCAAAAAATTTTCTCAGCCCCCAAACTTTGCAAAAATAACCCCAAACAAGTTTTATAAGCAAGTACAAGGATTTTCCACAAGTTTTAAGGTAAAATCCTAAACTTTTTAATGAGTTTTCAAGGGATTTTTCATGGGTTGAAGAGAGAAATTAATCCATGGTATTTTTGTATGAAAAGGAAGCTTAGGAGGGAGTTCAAAGGGATTTTGAAGGCTTGAAACCAAAAGGATGTTATTTTGGTAAGTTTAAAGTTTTAAAGTTTTGAAATTTTATGGATTTTATTTTGATTTCTATTCTTTTAAACCCATGTGGGTTCTTAAGCATGTATTTGCTGAAATTTCACGCACATGTGAAGTATGGCATGTTTGAGTTGTGAAATTTTGATTTATGGTGCAAAATGGTAATTTTTGCAAAAAGTATTATTTTTGTAAATTTAATGTTAGTTTTAGTAAAAGTGATGTTTGAGCATGAGAATGGTTTGATTAAGGCATGGAATGGTTTCTTCAGGGGTAGAATTGCAAGTTTGAAACAGATTTTTGTAAAAATACCATAGGGACTAAATTGAAAGAAAAAGATTTCTCTCGGTAGAATTGAAAAATGGCCAAAAACACCCTTGTACAGTGAGATTTTGGGAAAAATTAAAAAACGAAAGTTGTAGATCTTGATGAAACTGTTAGGTATTGCGGACGGTTCATCAAAAAACTCAGTTTTTTGTGAGATTTTGATTTTTCAAAGAATTTATAGAAATTGTGAAAAATTTTAAAAAGGGCAAAAACGTCATTTCTCAAAGGATTTTGAATGTGGTACTTTAAGAAAAAATTATCCTTGAGAAAAATAGGAAATTTTGATGCAAAGAAGTAAATTTTAGTCCTAGAGATAAAATCGTCAAAATTTTCAGTTTAGGGACTCAACCGCAAAGTTTAATGAAAATGGGGCATAATTGAGAAATAAAGATATTTGACCCACTAGGGTGTTATTTTGAAATTAATATGTGGTTATTTTCATAAGAATAACGAAATCGAGCTCGGGTAGGTTAGTGGACCCACGAAGGGCAAAATCGTTATTTTTGTCCAAATAACCCGAACCGCTTTGAAATGTTTCCAATGGGATAAGAAAACGACTAGAAAGGTTCCCACCCTTCGTTGGAAATGATAGGGTAAAGTTAGATAGAAATAAGAAAAACCAGTGGTTTTTAGAGTTGTATATAGTAATGCAACTCAATTTATTAACTAACGGATGTTTCGTATCGAAGCATAGGGGAATTTGGCTAATGGCTTTGTAATTGGCCAACAGGATCCTAGGAGTCTAGGAGAAGGGAAATCGAGGTTAAGTTGTCCGATATTCGCATCAAGTAAGTACCCTTCTCACCTACAGTATGAAATGTAGGTTTAGAAATAAATGTATATATATGTATACTTGTGCGTATAATTAAGTGTAAACTTGTATGTTTGCCATGATATGAATACCTAGGGGTATAGTCATGTATGAATAACTGTGAGTATACGAAGGGATACCTGTGTATATTTTATGTTAAGTACCTGTGAGTACATTATGCTATATACCTGTGCGTATATAATGTGTACCAGTGTGTATATAAAGTATGTACCTGTGTGTACAATAATGAAAATGAGCATGTGTACTATGATTTCGTACTTGTGTGTACAATGATAAATACTTGAGTATGTATAAAATAGGTATCCGTGTGTACTACGCTATGCAAGAGAATTTATGTTTCAAGGATAATATGTGATTATCACTTCATGCATGGTAGGTCAACCATAATAAATGGATTGGTAAATGTAACGCCAGAAAGTTAAAAAGAGTGTCGTACCGACTCCTGACTCAAGGGGAGTTTAAAGGATTTGTTATGGTCACGGTGTTACGTAGACCTAAATGAAATTGCGCAATGGTACGAACACTCGGGCCCTAGTAAAAATAAGAAATGATGAGGATAAGGAAAGTTTATAAGAAAACATAATTGATTCATGCATTTAATTGAATATCCATGTGGCATTTATGGGACTTACTGGGCGTTAGCTCATTAAGTATTTCATGCTATAGGTATTCCAACGAGAAGGTCATAATAAGTTCAAATGGTGAGCTGGCGGAGGGGTGGATGATGTGCAGATTGGGTATGGAGTCCGCTGCTGAAATGTTTTCCGTTATGTATGTTTAAAGTTATTTTGATATGAAATGTTTAAAAGAAAGATGTTATAAAAGTAAAAGTATTAATTATGTAAATACAAGTATATTGAAGTATTTTAGGAGTTACCAAAGTTAATGTAAGTAAATTATTTATTTCCGTTTAAAAAAAAATCTTCCTAAATTTTTGCCCTTAATAACTTAAGAAATAGTTTTATCATAGCCCGAAAAGGCGGGTTGTGACACACACAACTTTTTATATATTTTAATTTTACATAACATCAGTGTAAAATTTGAGAAGATATTTACTTTGAACAGTCTAGGATATACAGATTTACTATTTATCCATTTTTTGTAATCCTAACACAGTATTTCATATATCTGTGTGTTTGGTCTTAAAAAGTGCAATCCGATATAACCCCAACTATATGGTTGTCATAAGTAATAAACTAGGTGAATCCAAGGTCGAACCCACAGAGAAAGCTTTTGTTATTGTCCTGTATATTTATTATATTAACTATTTATTTATTTTTAAGCTTAAAAATATGATGATTAATATTAATTATTTGCAATATATTTACAATATTTATACATTTTTACAACATTTTTCCATTTTCATATTTTTGTGATTTTGGAATTTTAATAATAAGAAATATAGTTTAAATTAAAATGAAACTTCAACAACAAGTGCAATTAATTTAAAATAACTTCAATAAAAATTACAATAATAACAACTAATTTAAGGAGTTTCAACAATAATTATAACAGTGGCAAGGTTTAAACGTTTCGTTCTGGCAATTAACTTAAACTTATTTTAGTTTTTCTAATTATTTATGAATTGATTTAAGAAAATATTATTTCATCCTATGTCGATAATAAATCAAGTATTACCAAGCATTTATTATATCATTTATGTCTATAATGTAGTAAAAACTTAACTTAATAAACAATTATAATTTCAACATTATTTAACTAAAATAATAACCAAAATAATAAGTTAAGCATTTTCCAAGCCATTCTCTATCTACGGCTAATTAAGGTCCTCTTAAGTATTATTCGTGTCAATCTATTTCGTCAAAAAATCAAAACCAAATTTTGGCAGAGTCCTAACTAAGAAAATTCTAAAATCCTAAGTTTTTAAAAAATATTTTGGCATTATAACTGCTTAGAAAACTAAAAAAAAAAACTAAAAATATTTAAAACAATTTTGCCTAAGTTTTTCTCACTCACCATAGCTAAAAAAATTTAAAATAAATTTATAAAATAAAAATATTAAAAATATTATTGAACATAATTTTTACAACATAAACTGAAAATATTTTCCCCAAAAAAACAAAATAGAAATTTAAAAACTGAACTAAAAACTTGAACAATTTTTTTTTTTTTTTTGTATTGCCAAAGGATGTAGAACCAAGAGAGAGACCCCAATATTTATATAGGCCAAAGAATGGCCATCGTTAATTGCAAGTGGGATTTTTTATTATTTTTTAATTATATTTGGCTAAAAACGTTGCGAAATTGGCAACTTGACTTTATTTTATATTTTTGACCTTTTCCTCTACGTTGATATACGTTCTTCACGTAAATTGGCGAATATAATCCTGTGTGACGCACGTACGGAATGGACGAACACAGACCATATGCTTCACTGACAGAGACTCAAAGTACGGCTGAGATTGAGTACAGCGTGGCCCGCTAATGAAGACCGTTAGATGAGTCTTCATACGCTGATGTACAGTTGAACAATTGAGCCTAGGTTGAACTGAACACAGCAGATCCAAAGATCTGAAATTGTGACTGGTAGTGCTTTCCACGTGGAAGCCAAGATGGAAACGATGGCACGATCGGATGGTCCACAGAGTGCTACATGTCCAGATAAATCAAATTCGAATTTCTTTTATTTCTTTTGTATTTATTGTCCGATTTTGTCAACTTTGATGCCATCTTGCTCCTTTTTCCCCTAAATTTAAAATCTAAAGACAAAAAATTAAAATAAAATTATTTATTTTAAGAACATAATTTTTACAATAAATTTAAAAATATTTATTTTACGTTAAAATTCACAAAAGCACACTAAAAATAATTACAAACTTCTAAAATTCTAGCCCTTTTTGGTTTGACATATAGGAAATATTTTTAAAAATTACTAAAAATATTATAAAACATATTTACAAACTTAAAACACATTATAAAACACATTAAGACTCAAAGTAAAATTGTCACGTATTATTTTTACATTTTTATTAAATTTCAAATTAAATAAATATTTTACATATAAATATGATTTTAAAAATTACCAAAAATATTATTGCACTTAAAAACATATTAAAATCACATAATTAAACATATTTTAACATTAAGATATTAAAATACTATTTAACATGTAATTGCTTTGATTAGGGAGTTTAACGAGAAATATGAATCCATAATGTTGATTTTAACTTTAAGAAATGTTCATTTTTTAAGTCTTATCACCGTGTGTACTTTATCTATATAATTACACTATATTATGTACTATTTACTTTTATATGTCTTTCTTTACTGTATTCCAATAAGCATTGGTTATAGACATAAAAATCTTTACTAATTTAACTGACTGGCAACTGACAATTTTTAATATTGCTTTGGACTATGGCATGATTTTCTACTTTAGTCAACTTATTTATCTTTTATTAATTTATACTATAAGAATTACAATTAATGTGAAATAAATTTCATCTTTAGAGTATTTTACAAATTTTAAATATTTAAACTCACAAAATTTACATACTAAAAATACTCCAAATTGCACAAAATTTACTGACATAATGCACTCTAATATTATCAATAAATAATTTACATATTATAATAATTTTTCAAAATATAATTTATCAAAGAAAATTTATTATTTAAATCTAAATTAATTCTATATTTAATTTAATGAATTTTATCGGACATTACAATTGCACCCTTAATCATAATACTTCTCTATATTAACCTATAAACTTTGAAACGTATTGTTTTTTGGACAAAATAATACTTATTATCCTCGTTAAGAGGGTAAATTCATTAGTTTTTTTTTAAAACCTTTAAAAGACCAACTTGAATTACAATAGTTCTCACTTTTCCTCCATCATTGTCTCGCTTTTGAGTAGGTACTCTAATAATAAAATATACGAGAGTTTAGTGCCAACTAGTTTAAAGTAAAAAGAACTTCCATATTAACTCCTAAATATCACACCTAATCTTAAATCAAACAAAATTCAACAATTCCATATAAAAAACAATGTTTTCAAAGTTTGGTGATGAATTTAGAGAAATATTATGCTACAAGGAGCACAATATATACGTTTTAAAGTTTAAAGGGTATATTGATACAAATGATATAGTTTGAAAGAATTCATAAAATTTACCCAAAAAAAAAACAAAAAACAAAAAACAAAACGAGCATGTTCGCAACTATTTTGGAAGGGGCTCGGTACCTATTACCTTGTTGCCATGTTAAAAAGACGATTGGATTGTAACCTCCTTTCTTGAAAAAAAAAATAAAAACAAAAAAAAAATGACCGTAAGATGTCTAACATACGTATAACTAGAGAAATTGACTCACTATTAACTTTCACATTAGCAGGAAAGCCATAAGAGATTCAAACAAGAGAAGTTCAGAAGGAACAAATTGCCAATGCAGATGAAAAGAGAGGGGGCAATGAAGACAGGTATAATATAAGCAAATACTACAAAGAATCCCAGAGTTTCAAATTGCAATATAACACAATACGAGAGGTATCTGTTTCATACATAGATTACGCATTGGAGATACTTCCAACTGCATAAACATGTGAACCCAAACAAACTAGCACATCATAAAAAAAGAAAAGCAGGAAAAAATAAAAACACCCACGAGCACAAAAGTAACAAAGATAAGAACAGAAGAAACGGAAATAGTTTTAACAGACGCGACCTACTGGAACCATGACTTTCCTCAGATTTCCATGGCATGCACCTACAAACCATGACAAAAGACGGAAAGACCATGCATTATTGACACTAAAACCCATTAGATTCACGCACAAACTCGACTTCATTGGTGTGTATCCAAAGGAAGAACGTTGGATCTGCATTCTGATGTTTTTGACTAGTAACAGCCTTATTGTAAATATCCTCTCCTCACTCCTTTTGTCTTCTCCCTCGGAAAAAAGAGAAGAAGATACCAGCACCAATGCTGCATCCTGTCAAACGAAAAACATTTCGTTCTCCAGGTCCACGTGCAATTTGAAGAACCTTTCATCTAATGACGCCACTGAAGACTGTCCCTCAACCAGAGCCTCGTAATATAGCCTCCCCCTGTAAGCAACAAGATCAGCATAGTACACTGGTGGGACCAAAGAGACAGGCTTCGTGCAGCGAGCCATGGTAAAGCACATGTCATATATGAGCTTCTGCAACTGGTCAGAAGTAAACTTGAGCTCATCGTACAAGACATGGTAATGTGTTGGCTTGCTTGTTCCAAGGCTTCCATAGTGGCTGCACAGATAAAAATCAAACTCAAATGGGTGAACAACCCTTGTATCGACGACAGTGCCAGGAGGCACATTGCCAGTGGAACATGCATCCTCATTACGTTGAGGGAACAAACGTGTTTGATGGCGCTTCTGGGCAACAATAAGAGTGATGTATGGAGAGTAGTCAATAGTGCCAAGTGCCCTTTTCAAATCAAGCAACTCTTCATTGAGAACCATGTCAAACTGGCCCTCGCTAACTCCGTCTCGGAAGATGATAATTTTCTCTGGTCTGACCTTGTTCAGTCGAGCATAAGATGCAATAAGCTCCAAACACATATCCCCAAAATCCATAATCCTCTCACATCGGTGATCTTGAGAACGAACCCGTGCAGCATAGCGATTTGCAGACGGCCAATTCATGGTAGAAACAACAGCTGCAATTGATGGGCTTGTCACATTCTTGGGGGCAGGATGGTTGACATCAGCCCCCACAAACATCACATGGCCTGCACCAGCAGAGATGGGGAACCGATTCAGCTCAACATTACTGCCACCAAGCTTTGCATTGATCTTCAGAGCAAGATTCGCAAGATACTGGTCATTCGCTTCATTTGCAGAACCAGACAAACAACACTGTGTCACAATACCAATTTTTGTTTCAGAAATCCACTTAAGATACTTGTAACCAGGATCCCTCTTGCTCATCACACAAACAAGAAGTTGCAAGCGGCCTCCAGAATTCTTATAAGCTTGTTCACTTATGCCTTCAAGAAGTTCACGAAGCATGTCAACACTAGAAAATTTCTCCATCGAAGAGGGCTCATAGAATAGAGGCTGCTTCATTCTAATTCCCAATTTTTCGCAACGGCGGATAAGCTTTGGAATGAATGCTTTAGGATCTAGAATAAGATCAGAGCGTTGCTCGTTTTGGCTGAAGTCAAGGACAACCCACCTTTCGATCGGTTTTCCCTGCACCACAAACTTTCCAACAAGATTCCAGTGACATTTCTCTCCATCAACTCTTACGGAAATCAATTTACCATCAGGAGCACCTAGCTTCAACTCAGGTGGCCCAATCACTCGGCCTTCCACAGCAGTCATGTCCATCTTGACATTAATTCCAAAATTTCGGGCAATACCCCCCCTGTCAAACCAACATCATAAAATCAAAAACAAGATCACTCATATTTACAAGACCTAGCATATGTAAATTCTCTAAGATGACTTCATCTACATCCACAAAACCATTTAAATTGATGCAAGATTTGCCTGTAACATTTACTATACATACAGTATTTAAGGACATGCCAGATTCCAATAGGTGCCATTGTCACCACATTTCTTCACAGAGAAACTCATAATTTGCTTCATAATAGTTTTGATATATGTGTTGCATTTACATTAGATAGAAACAACGTAAAACACACATCTCCAGCCAATTAGCACTTGGGAAAATACTCAAAAAGAAACAGTAAGAATTGCTAACCCATTTAAGATTACAAAGCACTAGTGTGGTATCAGTCTACAGACCAAGATTTTAATACGTTAGCTATATAAACCAAAGCCACACACCACTAATTGATTAACTTACAGGCATAGAGAAAAACAGGTCCAAAAATCACTCAAAAAATGAGAGCATTCTACTAGGCATAATGGTTATAACATCTAGAGTAAATTTCAACCATAATTGAAAGCGAACCACTTGTTAAGACAAGAAGGGACCCTCATCCACCACAAATCCCACTATAGTTTTCCCCATCGAATTCTTCAATAGTTCAAAGTGATGGCTGAATTGGATAAAAGATTAAAACAATAATAATGAGACACATACCAAGGAATTAAACAAATTTTACGTACCCGCAAGGTCCATCTGCGGACCGTATCATCCTCTGGATCTTCTCCCCTCTATCACGTGGACGAGGAAGTGACAAAATTTTCAGATATTTTGCTGCGTCTCTGTCCATCTTTTCCAACTCCTCCTTGGGAAACCTTTGCCCCTCAACAATTTCACAAAACTCCATTGGTACATAGTTCTTTTTATTGCTTTTCCCTAAATCCAAGCAAGGAATGTTCACATGCACAATATTTCTGCCATATTTCTCTCTGAAATAGTTCACTAGAAGAACTTCCCTCGGTGGATTTTGGCCATCTGGATCTTCAATACGAAATGCAGAATCACGAGCATTCTCCTTAGTCAACCCCCTCACAATGAACTTTTGCTTGTTCCTGCGGTGAGTCACGCAAACTTTCAGTCCCCTCAGTGCATTCTCAACTTTTCTTCTAGACTTCCAAAACTCGTTTAGATTGAAACCATTGATGTGCTCTCTAAGGAAATCCAGAACTGGCATACGCTTACGAAGTGCCAACACAGAGTAGTCCAAACACAAGCTTAAACCCTGTGAAGTAGGCTTTAAGCTATGTTGAAATCCTCTAAATGCAGAAATTCCATAACCAAGATCATCTCTCGAATCAGGTTCTCTAAGATAAAAACTTCGGCCAGCAGAAATCATTCTCCTCGTCGGATTCTCCTTCATTACCAAATCCATCCCTTGTAGAATATCACGAGGGATTGATGTGTGACATCCACTAAAGTATTCCTTTAACTTGCTTAACTTGAGCTCATTTACAAGCTTTATAATGAACTGATAAGAACGGATCTTTGTGTCATCTCCATCAGATACATCCACTTTGAAAACTCCTGTTGGCAATCTCACTGCACTGAATATGTTCTTCTCACCATCATATGCAGTTAATGACAAGGGAAATTCCGAAGGTCTATCAGAGAATAATTTGTCTCTAATCATAGAAAGATCATACTTATTTATTCTCGCAGGCCGACCATGCTTAGGTCTCTCAGCTTTGACATCAACATCATAGTGCATTATGACACTATCAGCTTCGTAGTTGACAAGAAAATGATTAACAAAAAGTCTAACATTTCGGATAGAAGTAGAACCACCCTTATCAGGTCGTCGTATTGGAGTCTGATCAGAAACGCTCAACGTTTTCATCACAGGAATGAGAGGATCTGTGCAAACTATAAAGCTAAATCAATAGATCAATTCAAAAAGTTTCAATAACCACCTCTATAATTTTCCTAATTATGTACAAATCTTCAACATAGTATTGGACAAAATAAGAAAAGCTCCCAACAAATTAATTGAATCCAAAAACCAGCTAAAAAATTAAAAGGAAAAAAATTAACAAAAATCAGCAGATTTACGCAATGACTTCAATTTCACTCTCCAAACAATTAAGTCCCTTCACAAATTTATCCTAAAAAAAAAAAAAATCCTGTCACCAATTTAGTACATGACGCCATATCAAAAAGAGAGATTCAAATTAAGAGAACAGATCTTTACCAGCAGAATCCTTTTTGGACTCGGTATGCGCAGGCTGACTCGGAGCAGAAGGCATTGTTTTCCATTCTTTTCGCGGTGTCCCCCAAGCACCGCCTCCTCCCCCACCGCTAGGGCCAGAATCTCTGCTCGATCCTTCTCCTGGCACGATCCACCCCTCTGCGGGACCAGAATCTTTCACATCCGAGTGGGCTGCACCTCCGCCGCCATTTTTCCTCCACGAAGCCCTCTCCGTCGGATTCTCATAAAGATTGTCGCCGCTGCGGCCGTGCTCATGATGATAATTCTGAAAACGACCACCGCCACCGCGGCCGCTTCCTCCGCCATAGCCATCACCTCTTCCTCCTCCCCAGCCTCGACCTACATCTCCGCCATAGCCACCACTCCGTCCTCCTCCTCCACCTCGACCTTCTCCTCCGCCGTAGCCACCACCTCTTCCTCCTCTTCCACCTCGACCTTGTCCTCCGCCATAGCCACCACCTCTTCCTCCTCCCCAGCCTCGACCTTCACCTCCGGCATAGCCACCACCTCTTCCTCCACCTCCTCCGCCTCTACCTTCTCCTCCCTCATAGCCACCACCTCGTCCTCTTCCTCCTCTGGCTCTGTAGGCGCCGCCACCTCTCTCCATTGCACCAAATCAATCAACTAAGCTATCAACCAGAGCTGAAATTTCAAGAAAGTACTGAACATGTGTAAGAAAAGGATAAATTGTTGGAGTGGGTTTATATACAAAAAGACAGGGATGGGAAGGTAGGGTTAGGAGGTCAGCAATAAAGGGAAAGGACAGCCGTGAGCTTGACTTACTTCTTCAGCAAGCATAAGATTGGACAAACTCGTCATTTGAAAAATTACAGAATCTTCCAGTGAATTCGAGAATGGATGTTTTCCTTACGTGTGGAAGGTAGGAGGAAACGATAGAGGTTTTGAGGGGAAAGTGATTTTTTTAGGTTATTAACACAAAGCCTTTATAATTTAGGGTATTTTTCACTTCATTCCTAGACTTTAAAAACAATTGTCTTATTTTTGAAATTTTAAAAATTTAGTACTTTACCTTTTAAACTAAAAAAATTATTATTTTATCTTTAAACTTTTAAAGACCCTTGCTTTGTCTTTTAAATTTTTGATTTTCTATTCAAATGGGTAAATATGATGTTTAACATAATAGTTAGAACTGTAAATACTGTAGCATGTTAGAGTTTTTTTTTTCTTATAACAACTTTTTTGCTTTTACTGAAGCATGTGAGAGCTTTACTTTGTTCCTAACTAAAAAGTTAGTTAGAACCAACTAACACCAAACAGGTTAAGAATTAAACCCATGTGATTCGCATATGAGTCACCTATAAAGACACCTATAAAGACAAAAGTGGGATTTTATCACCCTTAAGTTTTATTTCACGTTTATACTATCATTTGACGCCTTTTTTTTATATGAACTCTCATTTAGGAAGCGTTTATTTGTACATTTCTTCTCATTTGTAATGTATAACTCATATATAAATCGATCTTGTTTGCCGATGTCAGAATTTAAATACTAAAAACGATGAGTTACGCATTAAAGATGATGAGATATCGACGAACAATATCGAAAAAAAAAATATGCATATAGACCCTTTTTAAATGAAAGCATATAAAAAATGTTAAATAAAAGTGTAAATGTAAAACAAAATCTAAGAGTGATAAAATCTTATTTTTGCCCTTACATGTGACCTATGTGTGAATCACGTTGGCTTAATTCTGTCTATTTGAACAGAAAATCGAAAAATAACCGACAAAATAAGAAGCTTTGAAACAAATGCAAAATAGTAATTTTAAAATTCAGTATGCAAATTGAAGAGTTTTAAAAGTTTAGGGGATAAAGTTGTGCTTTTAAAATTCAGGGGCTGAAAAAAGAAAATCCCTAAAGTTTAGTTGTATAATCTTATTTTTTTTCTAATAAATAGAAACATTTTGGGCCATGACCTGACAAGTTGACGGTTGACCCAATCTAACCCGTTATTACACAATAAATACAAATAGAGAAAAATAAAAATCAATTTTAAAGATAGATTACAGATTGCACAATAAAAAAAGAAAGAAAGTCAATTATAAAATACAAACTGTAGGAATAGTTTTCAATTAGACATATTGACTGGTCCAACATATAAAACATTTTTCATTCGCAAATGTAACATTATTCATGTGTTTGTATAATGTTACACTAATGTACGACTAATGTTACATTTATGAACAAAAAAAAGTTTCATGTGTCGTACTAGTGAAGTGTCTGACTTAAAACTATTCCATAGATTGTAGAAGCATAAAAAAAAAGAAAAAAAATTACCAAAAAAAACTTGCTATCGTTTTTCCAAGAGAAGAAAGAGATTACATACATTTATTAAGTTGCTTTGTAAAGCACTCTTCGTTTAAAGAAAGCAATAACTCTAACTTGTTCAATGTTCATCGCATTGAAGAAATGGATCGTTTATGTTGATGCTTACCGCTGTCCGGTGTCGGATCAACACCCACGTGTGACTGAACACCTTCTGACCTCCTCTTAAGCTTGCCCCCGGTCGGGATTGAGTACCTGCGAGAGGGATGATTTGGAGAAATGGGGTTAGCCAATAGACAAGGGCTCTCCGATGCTCAAGGCAAGAACTGCTCGGCAGAGGTCGGCAGCTGATTAAATGAGAAGAGGTCTCTCTCTCTAAAACGTCATAAATGCATCCTATTTATAGGCCACCAGCTGGATCGGGTGCAAGATGGGTTTTGCCCATTACCTAGGTGTCACATCAAAGTGTATCAAGCAATGGTGACAAGTGTCGCGTCCATTGTCCAATGGATTGGACTCTATCGGACGGCAGCACGCCTGCCTGGTGTTGGCCTACAAGGATGGGTAGTGACGTGTTATGATGAATAGCGTGGCCCGGCCCGAGCTACTGTTCATCCCTGAGATGGCAGCCTTCTTGGGGTGTGCCCTCAGATAAGTGGAAGGCTCCTCGGGAAGAAGCATAATTCGTCGGGTCGGGCGGTAGCCTATGTCTGCCGAACTGAGTTATCGACCACCTGAGTTGCCGACCACCAAAGTTAATGTCCTCGGTGGAAGTGCCGAGCTAACCCTCAACATTAGCCCCCCACTGCACCCTGTCGGTGTTCGGCTGGGTGGACTATGCCGAGTGGGTGATGTCGGCTCAAAGGAAGAAGACTAAGCGACACTTAGAAGCGGGGTGAGGTGAAAAGACGCGCGGATCAGACGGGGGACGCGTGTCACGTCGCAGCCGTCTGTGTGGCTGTCAGGCGTATTAATTGTGCCTTTTGGGTTTTCGCGCTCGAACTTCCCGCTTAAAATGGCTATAAATAGGGTCCCCCCCCTCCGTAATTTGCACTTCATTTTTAGAAATTTACGAGTGAGAAATTTTAGCTGCCGAGCTCAAGTACTAGCCGAGGATTATATCAACCGAGCTACCAAGAACCCGAGCAGGTAATTCCCGAGTGAAAATGAGTGATTTGTCCGACTCGCAAAACGTAGAGGTTTCATGGTCAGAAAGCAGCGGGGAGAGTAGTAGCTCTTCTTCGACTCAATCTGACGCCGAGGTGGCGTCCCAAAGACGGGAAGGGGCCAGGCGGCTGGAGCAGATCCTAAGGGTCGATTCCCAGACCGTGCCCGAGCAAGAATTTTTAAATTTGCTAGGCGGGCACAAGCTTATCAGGCCGTCCAGGGAGCAAGACCCTTACATTGGGGCGGCAACAGCGGGCCATTCCCAAGTTTTTCCAAGGGAGAGGACCGAGTTTCAAACCCATGAGGACGCTCCGAGCACCTCTGGTAGGAATGCCGAGGCCCCCGTCCAAGTTACAGGCGTGATTACGGTTGATGCCTCCGATGAGGAGCATGCAGCCGAGGAGGCAGGGGCAGAACAGCCGGAGATGGAGCAGGAGGTCCAGGCCACCCGCGTACGGGGCGTCACAGCATATCGGATGAGCCGTCCTGGGCAAACCTTGGCGGCAGGATATACGAGCGCGATTACAGAGTCGCGGTTAGAGACTCTACGCGCCGAATATGGTATTCCGGCCGATGTGGATCTCGTCGTTCCCGGCGAGGGGGATTCACCTTTAGAGGCGTAGGAGGGGTTCATCACGCTTTACGCCGAGTTCTTCAAGGCCGGGCTGCGTCTGTCACTGCACCGTTTCCTTCGCCGGGCGCTTAATGACTTTAATGTGTGCCCGGCACAATTAAACCCGAATAGCTACAGGTCGCTGATCGGGATGTATATTTTGTGGAAGTACCACCGGAGTACTGAGATGCCGCTGGAGGCCTTCAAGCAAGTATTCAAGATGAAGAAGCTTCCTCGGCAGTCCGGTTGGTACTACTTCACCAGCTTCAGAAAGGACTTTATTCTGGGCAACCCCGACTCGGACAAGCTGTGGAAGTACGAATGGTTTTATGTCGGGGGGAATTTTTTAGCCCGAGCCAGTGAAGCTGTCCCCGAGGATGAACAAGTGCCAGGGTCATTCGAGCTGGGGCACGTCTGGACTAAGCGCCCTTGGGCACCGAGCCATGTAATAGAGGCCGTGGACGAGCTGTTCGAAAAGCCCGAGTCATCCAGACAATAGTCCTTTCTTTTGAGAAAGGACACCCTGTCCAGATACGGTTGGTTCGGGGAATCTAGCAGTCTTCCCCGAGCTAGGCGCCCTGCCCAGGAAACCGGGCAGGTTATTGTTGCCCATACGGGTGATGCGGATCTTCCAGGGCCAAGCGCTTCCCGGTCCGGGTGGCCGACGAGGGAGCCTTCATTGTCCAGTACCGAGAACTCGTCCAGTGGCTCCCTCGATGCGGGGCCACCTGTAGCTGACGAGAACCTCGAGGGCGTGATTAGGCTCCTGTACCCGTCGGGCCAACTCCGGATCGGAGGTCAGCTCAGAACTTTATTTATAGTCGCCGTCCTCTTTTATTTTGTCCTTTGTTTAACTTGGATTTTCTTTGTACAGAAATGACCGCACCGAGCTCCCGCGCTGGTAGGCTTGCCCAGATGACAACACAGAGGAAGGGCAAGGGCAAGGCCGTCGAGGCCAGCAAGAAGCGTAAGCGGACGCCAGCACCCGAGCCCCCGACACGTACCAGGCAAACCTCCACATCAGTCCAAGCTCCACCGCCACCGCCAATAAGGACCTCGTCAGAGGTCGGCCGAGTAGACGAGGCATCCAGAGGTTCTTCCGAGAACCGACAAAAAAGGCGGCCGAACTACCACGGGATGCTCCTTGAACGCATTGGGGACGTGGCTCCCTCGAATGACTTCTTTATGGAGATTCGGGGTGAGGACTTCCCCGATTTATGCAACCTGGCGCTCCGAACGGCAACCTCAGTAAGTATCCAAGCCAACTAATGGTTGCAGGGACTTCCTATAGCATTGCCGAGAACTTATCCCTTGTACTTTTCACAGCTGAGTGTCGTTGTGCACATGGCGCACTCCATCGGAGTGAGGGAGATCCACAAGGAGCAAGAAAGGCACAAGAAGACCCTCCTCCTGAAATTGGACTCCGACAGAGAGCTCAACGACACGAAGGTTGAGCTAGGTCGGGCCAAGGAGGAGGCCCAGAAAGCGAAGTCCGAGGCCGAGGACATGTTGAGGCGGCTCAAGGACGCAAAGGATGAGGCCGCTCGGCAGGAGGAGAGAGCTGCTCGACTAGAGGGGCGGCTCGCAACTCTACAAGCCGAGCATCACCGATTCGTGGCCGGGCTCCCGGATCAGCTGGCCGCTGCGGTCGAGGAGTTCAAGACATCCCCCGAGTACACCGATCTCTACTTCGATGGAATGGTGGACCTCCGCGACCATCTGATAGAAAAGCATCCTGAGGCCGCTGCATTCGACTGGTCGGTTATTGCCGAGCCGGACCAAGGCGAGGCCGAGCAACAACGGGATGTTGAGGAGGTCGTCGTTATAGACGGTGATGACGACGGGGATGTGCAAGCTGTCGAGGGGGGTCAAGACGACAGTGCGGCTGGGGACGAGACTCAAGCTGGTGATGAGACTCGAAACGATTGATCCTCTGTTTCTTGCTTTTTGTGATTGGGCTTGGGAGGTGCCCGGTTTTCTTATACCTCCCTAATAAATAAAGTCAAAACTTTTATATATTTTTCCGTTTTGCATCCACTTTTCCTTACGTGTAGTTTTATTTTACATCCCACGTAATGTTAAAGTTAGATACTTCTCGGGGGAGTTCCCAGGCTGGGAGACAATTTACCGAGCAGAGGTAAGCCGAGTACCTCTGTCCTCAGTTAATCCGAGGACTTTTGTTCGGTTTTTCGAGTAGTTATCCATTTCTGCTTGGTTATCCAAGCAAGTTTAGGTTTCTGATCTCGGTCGGGCAGAATATAAACGGCGCATACCCACCCTTACCCTGTTGCCCCCCATGGACTTGTTGAAGTTTTAAAGAAACTTTACCAAGTATAGGACTAATCGGGCACATAGATGTGCCGAGCAACTTAAGGGCGTCTGGATGACAGACATGAGATATATACCGACTAGCCCCCCTGTCCAGTTTGACGAGGATGACTCCCTTGGTGGGGAGTCAACATCCTGTCTTCCGAGCTGGGGTTCTGGCGTCTTAGGTATAATCCTCCCCCAAAAACATTGCTCTGGTGGAATGAGTTCAGGGAAGTTGTGCTTCATTAATGTAATATTTACATTGATTTTGCCAGCCCTGCTCAGCAGGTCTAGTTACAAAAGAATTGTGGCCAGAGATCAAAAAAGGAATCTGGCTCTGATTTCCTCTTCTTTTTCAGGAATAGAATCTTTTTAACAGCTCGGCATTCCATGGATGCCCGAGCCGGTTCCCCTCCAAATCGATCAGCCTGTAAGTGCCTGATCGCACGACACCTTCGACTTTAAAAGGTCCTTCCCACTTCGGACCAAAGGACCCAAGACCGGGTTGTTGAACCGTGACCTTCTTCATTACTAAGTCACCAACCTTAAAGCTTCTCGGCTGAACCCGTTTGTTGTAATACCGAGCTACAACCTGATTCCGGGGCTGCATTACGGATGGATGCTCGGTTCCTTTTTTCTTCAAGTAGGTCAAGCTCGGTCATCAAGAGCTGTTCATTCAGTTTTTCTTCGTATTGCTCGACCCTCAAGCTCGGTAATCCAACCTCGGCTGGGATGACGGCTTCTGCCCCATAAACCAGGGAGAACGGTGTCTCGCCGGTTGCAGCTCGCGCTGTTGTTCGGTATGCCCAGAGCACTTGGGGTAGTTCGTCAATCCATGCGCCCTTGAGCCTTTCGGGCTTCTTCTTCAGATTGTCTTTAATTGTCTTGTTTACGGCCTCCACTTGGCCATTACTCTGTGGATAGCTCAGAGAAGAGAAGACTTTCTTAATGCCGAGCTTCTCGCACAAATGCCGTAAACCCGAGGAGTCAAACTGCTTAGCATTGTCGGTCACGATAGTGTATGGGATTCCAAACCGACAGACGATATTTTTCCACACGAAGTTGGTGCACTTAGCTTCAGTCATGTTGGTGCAAGGCTCGACTTCGATCCATTTTGTCAGATAGTCGATGGCGACGACACAATATCTGAATTGCGAACGAGCCGGAGGGAGTGGTCCGATCAAGTCGATGGCCCATTTTGCAAATGGCCAGGCTGAGGTCACCGGATTTAAAGGCTCGGCATGCGAACCTAGCATCCTAGCAAATTGCTGGCATTTGAGGCATTTTCGTGCAAAGCTCACGCAGTCTTGCTGCATACTAGGCCAGTAGTAACCCTGCCGCAGGCATTTCTGGGCCAAGGAGCGTCCACCGGAGTGATTGCCACAAAGGCCTTCATGAATCTCTTTCATTAAGTACTCGGCCTCCTGGGAATCCAAACATCTCAGGCATGGCGTTGAGTAGCCGCGTCGGTATAGCTTTTCCCCAATCATTGAATACCGGACCGAGCTGTTACGTATCCGACGTGCCTCTTCCCGGTCGTCGGGTAATTCGGCTAGGGTCAGGTACCGGATGATCGGGTCCATCCACGTGCACTTTGATTCGGCCACCAGACTCATGATCTCCTTGCTGATACTCGGTCCAGAGAGTCTTTCAATAGGAACGGAGATCGGGTCTACTCCGCCTATCCCGGAGGCTAGTCGAGCGAGGACATCGGCTTCCACGTTCTCGGATCGGGGGATTTGCTTAAAAGTGTAGGACTTGAATTGTCCAAGCAACCGTTTCGCTTCTTTTAAATACGCCGTCATTGATTCTGCTCGGGCTTGGAATCCTCCTGTGACTTGCTGCACCACCAGCATAGAGTCACTATAGATGGTCAACCGATCAACTCCGAGGTCCCGGGCAATTCGTAGACCTGCCAGCAAAGCTTCATATTCCGCTTCGTTATTTGAGGTCTTGAAATCGAAACGAAGGGCATAAATGACCTTATATCCGTCGGGGCTTGTTAAAATCAAGCCTGCCCCCGACCCATCGACGCAGGTTGAGCCATCGACGTGTAGTTTCCAGTGCAGCTCCGAGGAGAGGCCTTGTTCACTGCAGCTAGCTGTATCTGGCTCCTCCATGGGTGATTTCTCAACTGAAGGGGCAACCTTCCCGGGTTCTGTAAATTCGGCAAGGAAATCCGCCAGGACTTGAGCCTTTATTGCCGTTCTCGCCACAAAATGTATATCGTACTGGCCCAACTCGACCGACCACTTGGCCATCTGACCTGATATTTTTGGGCTCTGTAGAATTTGCCGGAGAGAAAACTTGGTCGGGATCTTAACGGTATGGCCCTGGTAATACGGCCGCAGCTTCCGGACTGATGTCATTAAGGCGAAGGCTACCTTTTCCAATGATGAGTAGCGCTCCTCGGCGCCTTGGAACGCGTGGCTGGTATAGTAGACAGGTCTCTGGATCCTGTTTTCATCTCGGATCAACACCGAGCTGACAGCCTTCTCGGAGACGGCTAAATAGGCAGTTAGAATCTCACCGGGTGAAGGTTTGGACAGGAGCGGGGGTGTGGCTAGGTAAGTTTTTAAGCCTTGAAAAGCATCCTCACACTCCCTGCTCCACTCAAACCTCCCCTTAAGTGCCTTGAAAAAAGGGTGACACTTGTCGGTAGCTCGGGAGATAAATCTTGATAAGGCGGCCACCATGCCAGTAAGCCTTTGCACGTCTTTCACTGTCCGAGGAGAATGCATGTCTATGATTGCCTGGGCTTTCGTCGGGTTCACTTCGATTCCTCGTCGGTTAACCAAAAACCCGAGGAATTTGCCTGAGCCGACGCCAAAAGCGCATTTTGTTGGGTTGAGTTTCATCCCATACTCCTGGAGAATGTCAAAGCTAGCTCGGAGGTCGGCTATGTGGTCCTTCGCTTGGACAGATTTTACTAACATGTCGTCCACGTAGACCTCCATAGTTTTCCCGATCAGCCGAGCGAACATTTTGTTGACGAGGCGTTGATAGGTAGCTCCGGCGTTCTTGAGACCAAACGGCATTACAACGTAGCAATACAAGCCCTGGTCAGTAACAAATGAGGTTTTGATTTGATCCTCTTCGGCCATTCTTATCTGATTATATCCGGAGTATGCGTCCATAAAGCTCAGGAGCTCGTGTCCGGCTGTGGCATCGACGAGCTGGTCTATCCGAGGAAGTGGGAAGCAGTCCTTGGGGCAGGTCTTGTTAAGGTCGGTATAGTCGATGCAGACCCGCCACTTGCCATTCGCCTTTTTGACGAGGACGACATTTGCCAACCATTCTGGATATTTGACCTCTCTAATAAACCCAGCCTTTAATAGTTTCTGGACTTCATTGTTTATTGCGGCATATCTCTCCGGGTTGAAGGCTCTTCATTTTTGTATCACCGGCCTGTGACTAGGTTGGACGTTAAGCTGATGGCTGATGATGCTCGGATCTATGCCGGGCATGTCTTCGTGAGACCATGCAAAAACGTCGCGGTACTCAGAAAGAAGGGATTCCAGGTCGGCCCGGATCTCAGGTTGTAACTGAGACCCGAGTTGGACTGTGCGTTCTGCCCTTTCGGGGTCCAGGGAGAACAGCACTAAGTCTTCGACTGGGGTGCCCCTTACTTCTTCCTCGGGAAACCTAGGGTCTAGATCCGCGAGCATCTTCGGCCTCGGATCGGTTGGGAGGTCGATCTCGTCGATTGTGTGCACGGCCAGAATTCCCCGCTGCTGGGCTGAGGCTGCCCGGACTGCGTTTGCATAGCAAGCCCGGGAATCCGCCTGGGACGAGCGGATTACTCCAACGCCACCGTCGGTTGGGAACTTCATTGCCAGGTGATATGTCGAGACCACGGCTTTTAATCCGTTGAGTGTCAGTCGGCCGATGATTATGTTAAACTGAGAGGGTTTATCGACGACCAAAAAGTCGACCACCCGAGTGACCCTGGCAACACCTTTTCCAAAAGTTACCGGGAGACTAACCTTCCCGATTGCTCGGACACACTCACCCGTGAAGCCGAAAAGTGGGGTCCGGACCGAGACCAAAGGCGCGTTGCTGATCTTCAGCCTGTCGAACGCCTGCTTGAAGAGGATGTCCGTCGAGCTGCCATTGTCAATTAAGACTCGCCGTACAACATTGTTGGCGATAGGTAGTTCGTAAACCAAGGCATCGTTGTGGGGATGCATCAGCCGATCTGCTTCCTCCTCAGTGAAGGTGATCGGGATGTCTTCTTGTCGGTATATCTTATTGATGTGCTCGGATACATTCATGAAATCACCCCGTTCGACCTGCCGGGCTTCTCTGACGTAGGATCGCTGCCCACTCGATGTGTCCCCAGCTATAGGCCTGCCAAGTATCATGTGTACGATATTCGGGGGTTCCGGGGCTTTCACACTATCGGTCCTGGGTCGGCCTTGTACGTCTCGGCCTGACGAGTCGTTCCTTCCAGAGGTCGCCCTCAGGTTTATGGCCTTCTCCACGAACTCCTGCAATAGACCTTCTCGGACCAACCTTTCTATTTGGTCCTTAAGTTGGATGCATTCTCGGGTTGTATGACCCACATCCTGATGGAATTTGCAAAACTTTGACTGGTCACGCTTCGCCCTAAAGCCTCGAAGCTTGGGCGGCGGTGTCAACAGATTCTTGTCGCCGACCTGGGCGAGCACCTCATCAATGGTTGCCACCAGAGGTGTGTAGTTTTGGAACTTGCCGGTCGGCCCCTTCGGCCTGTCAGATTTCTCCTTCTTCTGCTTCTTCGCATGCTCGGCGCTACCCTGCTCCGGTCCCTTTTTCTGCTTCTTTTCCTTTTTCGTCCCGCTCGGGCCAGCCTCCTCCCGGCGGCTTTTCATATACTCGGCAGCCTCTGCATACCTTTGAGCATAGCCGAACATTTGTGAAAACGCGTTTGGCTGCTCGAAGGCCAGGGACCAGGTCAGCTTCTCGTCTCGGAGGCCCCCTACAAAAATATGTTTGAGGGTTTCGTCTTCGACGTGCTTGACCTCAAGGGCAACCCGGGTGAATCGGTTGACGTAATCCCTGACACTGCCGTCTCCCTGCTTGACAGCGTACAGAGAAGTTATTTCTTTCCTCCGCGTCCTAGTTGTAGAGAATGCAGCGGAGAAGGCGTCAGTTAAGTGCCCAAAGGAAGAAATCGACCCTGGTTCGAGCCGTCGGAACCACTGCCGAGCAGGGCCTGTAAGGGTGAGGGAGAAGGCTTTGCACATTGCAGCGTCACTGGTATTCTACAACAGCATGTGCCCGCGAAAGAGCTCGGCATGCTCATCCGCGTCGGTGGCCCCATCGTAAGACTTGATTTGTGGGACCTTGAACTTCGGCGGCATGGGTGCCCGCATTATATGATCCAGGAAGGGCGGACCTTGCGCCCCGATCTCATCCAAACTGAACCTGCAATTGCGGATCTCATCGATCTGTCGCTGCAGCACTCGGAATTGGTGACTATTCATATCTTCGGGCAGTTCAACCCGATAAGGTACTCCACCCTCAGCACGGCCCTCAGCTCCGCCTTGGTGATTTCTGTTAATCCCTCGGTATCCTAGCCGATCAAATACCGAGGCTCTGGAACCTTGTGGTGAAGGGACACGGTGTGGTTGACGTCCCATCTGGCGTTCATGAACCAGTTGATTATCGAGCAGGGGCCCTCTGGTGGATCCCGGAGACTGCTCTGATCGGTCCTCCCAGTTGGTGGCACTCTGCTCACGCCGACCCTCTGCCTGGTCAACCTGGGCAGGGGGTGGCGGTTCTGGCGCAGCTTGTTGTCGAGCTTGCGCGAGCTGCCGAGTTAATATCTGAACTGCATCTGTGAGCTCCCGGATGGGGTCTTGTGCAGCTCGGGCCTGCACCGACTCAGCTCTTGCCGCGCTTCCTTGCCCTCCGGACTGAGATCTGGCGGTCCGAGGACGACTGCTGGGCCGTTCTGTAGCTGGTTGCTTATGCCTGGCATCGCCCGACTCCTGATGTCGGGCGGTACTATCTCTTACGTTACCTCGTGTTGTCATTTCGGAAATCCGAGGTAGAATAACTTTGGATTGGGGCGCGTCCGGCCCTCCTTCTAGCGCCAAAATGTTGATGCTTACCGCTGTCCGGTGTCGGATCAACACCCACGTGTGACTAAACACCTTCTGACCTCCTCTTAAGCTTGCCCCTGGTCGGGATTGAGTACCTACGAGAGGGATGATTCGGAGAAATAGGGTTAGCCAATAGACAAGGGCTCTCCGATGCTCAAGGCAAGAACTGCTCGGCAGAGGTCGGCAGCTGATTAAATGAGAAGAAGTCTCTCTCTCTAAAACGTCATAAATGCATCCTATTTATAGGCCACTAGCTGGATCGGGTGCAAGATGGGTTTTGCCCATTACCCAGGTGTCACATCAAAGTGTATCAAGCAATAGGTGACAAGTGTCGCGTCCATTGTCCAATGGATTGGACTCTATCGGACGGCAGCACGCCTGCCTGGTGTTGGCCTACAAGGATGGGTAGTGACATGTTATGATGAATAGCGTGGCCCGGCCCGAGCTACTGTTCATCCCCGAGGTGGCAGCCTTCTTGGGGTGTGCCCTCAGATAAGTGGAAGGCTCCTCGGGAAGAAGCATAATTCGTCGGGTCGGGCGGTAGCCTATGTCTGCCGAACTGAGTTGCCGACCACCAAAGTTAATGTCCTCGGTGGAAGTGCCGAGCTAACCCTCAACAGTCTAGTTGGAGTATATGTAAAGTTTAGATTATAACAGTGGAGTTCAACGATAGAGCGGCAAAATTGATAGGATATTTAAAAATGTTTTTGAAACCGCATGTTAAAACTAAAAATATTGTAGCATGTAAGAGAAAACGCTATAAAGTTAGCAAATAACTTCTAAGAGGATGGCAACAGAGTTCGACAGTAGAACAACAAAGCATAAAAACTGAGAGAGCATGAGTGGGACTTCAAGATTTAGGTTGGGCATTTTTTTTTTAATTTAATGCATCATTTTGGGCCTTACAATAACAAGCTAAACGGGTCGTTTCATGTCATGTATGTTGACTTGCACCCAACTTTATTTTTTGATGGGTCAAATGAGTTCGAACCAATTTCAACCCATGCCGTCTCCAAATATGCACTTTTTGTGTTGGATTCGTGTCATGCGATCAAGTTGTGACCTGAATTACTGGCCCTAGTTTTGGCAAATACTTTTTTACTTTTTAATTTGAAGGACTTTTTTGTATTTTAATAAATATTTTCTCATTTATCTTCTTTTTGTATTTAATTTGGTTCTCAATTAGGAAAATTCTTTGTTTCTTAAAACGATTAGAAAAATTCTTTGAATATGAAAATATAAAAATAAAAACTCTATAGATAGTATTATCTTACTTAAGTTGTGTTAAATTTGTATTTTTAATTTAATTTTTGTGCAAATTTGATTATTCAAAACTGTATAATTGTATAATAAAAGAAGCAAATATGTTTATCCTATTAAAAAATAAGACTATTCCACCAATGCAAATACTCAATTAAAAACTCCTATTTAAGCAAGGTACTTTGACAATAAATGTTTATTATTCCTTATTAAAAAAAAAAAACTTTCATTGCATGTGCTAAAATTGTCTCCTCCTGTGCCTACTCTGGGCATGAACTTCCCTTCATGCAACTTCCTCTGCTTTTAAAACCCTATAAAGAAATACAAACATGATTAGTGATACTAGAATCTACAATCTAAGAATTAGTAGAACTTTCCACTAAACTTTTTTCAAAGAAAAATATTATATTTTCCTTTTTTTTCATTGTCACTAGAAATTCTTTATAGTTTTGCTTCCAATGACCTTTTTTGTCACAAAAAAAAACACTTTTTCTTTGCTTGTAGTTTTTTTTTAAATAACGTACAAACTCTTCTTCATCGTTAGCGTACTAAATTTTTATAAGATTTACATAGGTCTGAAGCTGTTTTCGAAGATCAATAAGATTGTCATCCCTCTTGTTCAACGTGCAGCTAGTCTTTAACTTTTTGAAATATGGGTGAATAAAAAATTTAAAATTCGATGAATCTGCTTTAATCCATGATAAGTGCTTAAATTCACCTATTTTTCTACCCTTTTTTATTTATTTTGTTAGCTTTTGGGTTTTTCTAGTGTTTTTATATTTTTTTGTATTTTGTAGCTATTTTCAAACAATGGAATAAAATGAGGGTAGATATGAGGATTTTGAAGCTTTAATAATCATGTTTACTCATTTGGAGTCCACTTGGAGTCAAAATATATGTTTTGGGGGTGCAAATCGGGCAAAATTAGCAAATTTGACTAGAATTGTGGCGCCCGATGCACCAACATGCTAATCCATAGCATAAAGACCAAACGTGCACCCCGCGCCAATTTTCAATGCTCTTATGCATGTTTCTGATTTATACTCTGATTTTGACCTAAAAAAAGGTCAAAACTTACCTCTTTTCATCCCAAGAATGCAACCTTATAAATACCACACTTTGGAGCACAAAAGATATAAGTTTTTCTCAGAAATTTTCAACCAAGAAAATAGATGAGGGAGAGGCTTTGATGGCAGCTCATCTGCATGGAAGACATAACTGTTCTTTTTCTTCTTCTTGCTTTCTTTTATTTTTTTTGTATTTAGTTTAGTTTTATTTTTGGTTACTAGTGTTTCAAAACTTAGACATAGCCATATGATTAATTTTCAAAATTATTTTCTAATTTTTTAATTTAAAATGCTTATATTATTCTATAATTATTGTTTATGATTATTTTCTTATTTTATTTAGGCATACAACTAAATAGGACTTGAGAATTATCAATTGTTAGATTAGGATAGGTGATCCATAATTACTTTGATTTTCTAATTATTAGTAGAAAATTTTGTTCAATAATTGCAAGGGGCTTTTGTTTGATTACGATGTGGAACATAACCTAGGTTGAATAAACCGAGTTTGTGTGTTTATTACTTAGATCAACCTATTTTTCTTATCTTAATGCTTCTGTTGAATTGAAACAAGAGAGCTTATTCTAGATTATTTAATGGGCAGAGATTTAATAAAGAGCTTGTTTTATTAAATGACACAGGAAGAAAAGATTAGGATAGTATAGCTTGTTGTTATCTATGATAAATAATTTCAATAGGCAATTAGAAATAATTTTTAGGATTAATTGCATAATTATTGTTTAGTGGTTAAAATTAATCCTTTAACCTATTTTATTATTATTGTTTGTATTTATTCATTTTCTAGTATTTTATTTAATTTAATTATTTAGCTAATATTCAAAACCCCCATCTCGTATTTAGTTTTATTTTGTCTTAGGTTTTAGCATCGATAACCAATCAATTAGAACCAATCCTATGTGGAAATGACTCTTGCTTGTCATTATACTCAATAAAGACAATACTCTTAGTGAGGTTTAACTTAGTGCTCATTAGAACTTACCAACCCAATGAAATCTCGATAATCTAAATTTGACGAATCTAAATAAGAATTTGCATTAACTCATCCAATCTGATTTTTTATTGGGTGGATTTAAGTTGAGTTTTTTTTATAATATGGGAAAATTCAAACCCAATCAATGTAGTAGTTGTATATATACATTATTTGTTATATAATATATATCGTGATTTTAAAATAATCTTTAAATAAAGCTTTTATAGTTTATCAAAACTTTTTTGGTTTCAGACTTCTTTCTTGTTTCTAGTACACACTAGACAATCCCTAAAAAAGATTTGTTGTCTTAAAATTTATTATGATTTGTTTGTTACTTTATGGCTTATGTATTTTAGTTTTTTTTTAAAAAATTGAGTTTATGTTTGTTTATGACTTTGGGATAATATTGGAACTTGTAATTTTGTGAGCCAACCAATATATAATGAATTATATTTTTTTTCATATATTTCTCATATTAGTGAACCGCTAATTTGAAATTTTTTGTTTTTTTTATAATGTTTAATTTGATCAACCGAAATTTTTATTGGGTGAATTGCTTTTTAAGTTTGAGTTCATAGGTGGATTAGATTTAAAATCAACTCACCTGAACTTTAAGTATGTGAGTTAAAAATCTATAAAACCCATCCAACCCACCCGATATTCACCCCTACCTTGATGGATTGTAGGACTGACACTAATATAAATTTTACACTCAAGGCATCATTTATTTCTGCACCATAAAATCTTGCCAGATCTACAAACTTAATCTCTCAATCCTTAATCTTTTGTATCGTTTGGAAGAATAGTTATAACCATCAGTTATAACTATGAATAGTATAAAAATTTCATATGTTGTGGTAAAAAGCTACAGTGTAAAAGCCTCACATGCTACAGTCTCAAAGCAAAACAAATAGTTGTAACTGTTCTCCCAAACGGCCTATTTGAGTAAAGTGAGATTGCTCTCAAAAGTGCTCTCAAGAGAATTGAACATTTTATAGTATGTTTGGGCAGTGAATTAAAACTAAGAGTTAGAATTAAAAGTACTGTAAGATGTAAGAGCTTTACACTGTAGCATATTTTTGCTTTACACAGTAGCATGTGAGAGAGCTTTATACTATTTGAGTTAAAACTATTGGGTTAGAACTGAGTTTGTGAAACACTATATTAGATGTGGTAGTCATTGATGAGACCGTGAAGTATATTTCCTAAGGTTAAAATCATTCAATTATGCTTTTA
This sequence comes from Artocarpus heterophyllus, assembly GCA_025403435.1. Taxonomy (NCBI): domain Eukaryota; kingdom Viridiplantae; phylum Streptophyta; class Magnoliopsida; order Rosales; family Moraceae; genus Artocarpus; species Artocarpus heterophyllus. The sequence goes on along the minus strand of CM046350.1, from coordinate 29,062,574 downwards.
TTTCTTGTTAAATCCTCTAATTAATAGCATTTTTGTGTTAAATAATATTTTAGTCTCTTAATGAAAAATATGTTTAATTATATGTTTTTACTAAGTTTTATGTTTAATAATTTTATAGTAATTTTTAGAGTCATTTTTAGGTGATTAATAATTAATTAGCCTGTAAATAATTAAAACCATAAAAAAGTCTGGAAATTTTATTTAGAGTCTTAATGTGTTTTATAATGTGTAAATATCTTCTATAATATTTTTAGTAATTTCTAAAAATATTTTCGAGTCTTAAAAATTATATATGTACCAAACCAAAAGGGCTAGGAATTTTAAAAGTTTGTAATTATTTTTAGAGCGTTTTGTGAGTTTTAATGTAAAATAAATATTTTTAAAATTATTGTAAATATAATTTTGTAAAATAGTTAATTTTGTTTCAATTTTCTATCTTTAAATTTGAATTTAGAAGAAAAATAGAGCAAACGAGCACAAAAAGGGGCAAAATCGTATAACAAATGCATTAAAAAATCAAAAGAAACCGAGTTTTTCTCAATAGAGTTCACATGTCACCATGCGATTGGTGGGTGCAAGACACGAGCCGATAGTAGGGGCGTAAGCCGCCAAAGTAGGGCTCACGTAGTGGGAAAATCTTAGATCTCCTCTGATCTTGTGTGCGCGATATCAACTTTAGTTTGTGCTCTCACAATCCTCAATGTTCAAAAGAAACCGAGTGTCTCTTAATAGAGTCCACGTATCACCGCACGATTGGTGGGTGCAAGACAAGAGCCTAAAGTAGAGACTTCAACCGCTAGAGCCGGCCCACATGTCGGGAGAATCTTTGATCTCCTCTGATCTTGTGTGCTCAATATCAGCTTAAGTTCGTGGTCTCGTGATCCTCAATGTTCAGCCTTTGATTTAATGGTCTAGATCTTATGTCAGCTAGTCCCACTAGTCCCGTGTCATTCTTTAGTTTTCAACCGTTAGATCTGTTCAAGTGAGTGCATACAACGGTCTTCATTCATCCATCCAGTCTATGTGTCACACTAGATTTTGAGCAAAAAATATCACAATGAAGAAGCATTATCCAAAAGAGAAAAAGGGAAAAAAATAAAATTAAAAAATTCACAACTTGCAATCAAGTTGATTTGAATAAAACAATAAAAATAGTAAAATTAATTAATTAATTAATTTATTTATTTAAAATAAATATTAAAATAATGCAAATAGTGAATTTTTATTTACTATAAGTAAGGGTGCACCCTTTTCATTCGCACCCCTTTTCCTTTTTGTTTTAGAGACAAGCCTCTTGCTCAGCTTAGTCTTCCATTTTAAGAGAAGATGCTACTAAAGCACTTCTTCGACCCTACTAAAAATAATAAAATAATGTCTAAATTAGTGTAGATAATCTAGTGAGGGAAAGACATGATCTTGAATGCATAGTATTCTTGTTTGATTTTTAATTCTACATTTATGTTGTAATGTTTATATTTTTATAGAATAAATTATATTTCCAATGTTTATTAAAATTATTGTCAATGTTATTACGCTGCCCCCTTTTTTTGCATAAATTCAATCATGCTTTCTTTATATAATTTAATTGTGTTGCATAATTAACATTAATAATAATGAAATAATGCTTAATTTAATAGAATGTCTTTTATAGCAATATGACTTATTATATTGTCGATTTTAGAGATTTCATAAGACGAGGTTCTGTCGAAATTGAAGTAAGAATTTATTCCATTAAAATATAGTAATTTTGATTTGTATTATTTTTCCATCTTAAAATTATATTAATTATAATTATAGTGATAGTGGTTATAATTTTCATAGTTAGTGCACCAAGTCACTAGTGAGAAGTGGTTATTTTGCTACTTTTTTTTATAGGAAAACTCTTACTGTAATATAGCTTGCTATATGATCACTTTAGATTGACTTATAGAAATAGTAAATGTGCTTGCTATTAATAGAAAAAGATATAATAAATCAAATATTTTAGATAATTATTATTTAGAGTTAAATTCTATATCAGTTACAAAACATACAAGGGATTCAAGAAGCTTTACTGTTTTAATTTTATGCATTAAAACCTTGTTTAAATTTGTTGAAATTTTTATTTTTTTAATTTTGTTTGTAAAACCTTGCTATTTTAAACCGTTAAATTATCAAGCTTTCAAATTCTTACCTCACTATGGATACGACCATCCTTGCTGTACTGCAAGCAGCCACGTTTAAAGAAACATTTTGGTCGACACATTAAAGATTTGGCGCTGCTGTTAGGGAGGTGCCGTTACTTTAGTGGATTGCTAAATTAAGCAAGAAACTAGGTAAGTACTCTATCCTTATCTCATAAATAATATAAATATTATCATTTTAAGTTTTAGATTAATTATTTAAGTAAATAAGTTACTATTCATGTACCATTTACTATTCATAAAAAAATAATAAATTTGAAATTAACTATAGTTTGTATGATATTGTTTTTTCTTATTTTCAAAAAAAATTTGTTATTCCTTAGTTTTAAGTTTAGATTTAGGTTTTGAACTTAGAAATAAAATTTCCTAAAACTTTAGATGTAGGTTTTTCATAAAAATAAATTATGATTTTGTGAAAAGTATATTTTAAGGAAATTCTGTTGGAGGTTGGTATTGGTTCGGAAACCTTTCCCATGGCTAGTACTTTTGGAGATTCTTCCAATACTAGTCATTTTAGGAATATTGTTCTAATTAGGAGGTTGGCTTTTAGGGAGGCCTTGCCCCATCAATCTTTCTTGGGAGTATCTTCAAAGTATATAATTCTCAAAATTGACAAAATAGATGAAGCCGATACTTTTCATTTACTACTTTAGTTTCCCTGAATAAAGAAAAGTTAAGCATCTCATCTTTTGCTTCTAAATTCAAAATTAAAAAAAATTAAAAAAATTGTAAAATTTAAAAGAGAAACATTCATGGTTAATGCTTCACCATAGAGACAAACTAGGTTGATTTGCTAAGGCTTTAGACGTAACCCAAGTTAATAATCATCGAATTCTTCTCCCTATTCTCCAATTTTGTCAACCACTCTTTCAAATCCGTTTTTGGTTGTGCATGTTCATTAGAATCCTCAAAGAATGTCGATTGAAGATTATATGCATCTGATTTGTACTTTAACTTCTTATCTCCACAATAGGACTTGAAGCCAAGCATGATTCAACTTTTGGCAATCTTTTTTGGATTGAAAAGCGAAAATCCTTATGTTCATATTCGTGAATTTGAGGAAGTTGTCGTTGCTTTCTATAATCACCTTGGTATTGCTGATTACATCAAGTTGAAATTCTTTCCTTTCTCTATAAAAGATAAAGCCAAAAGCTAGCTTTATTCTTTAAGACCTCGATCCATCAAATCATGAGATGATATGACAATCGTTTTCTTCCATAAATACTACCCATATCAAAAGATCAACATTCTCAAGAGACAAATTTTGGCTTTTTCCTAAAATAGTCATGAAAGTTTTTATGAAGCTTGGGAAAGATTCAAAGATTTATGAAGTCAATGTCCTCATCATGGTTTCAAGAATTAGCGTATTGTCAGCTTTTTCTATGAAGGACTCACAAGTCATGATTGTCAATATCTAGAAGTAATGTGCAATGGAAAATTTTAACAAAAGGATCCTAAAGAGGCCAAAAATTTTCTTGATGAATTTGCTAAGAAAGTTCACTTCTGGGCTGAATTAGATAATACTGAAAGTACTAATAAGTCCCAAGTATTTGGAATTCATCAACTGAGGAAAGAGGATAACTATAACCTTAAGATTCAAGATGAAAATCTTACAAGGGAGTTAGAAATCCTCAAAGCAAAAAATGAAAAAGGAATCCATGCTGTCACAAGCGCTGAATCGCAAGGAACAAATTTTGTGAGTGGAAGGGTTTGAACAACCACAGGACTGTCATGCTTCTCAAGAATTGATAGGACTATGTGAGGAATAATGTAATAACTTAAGGACATATCATAAGCCTTATATTCCTTATCACAATATTCTTAATCCTAATGGAAGAAACAATTTGAATTTCAATAGGAAGGATTCAAATCAATCATATTCATTTAGAAATCAAAGGGAAATTCAACAAGAAATACATCACAAAGAAAATACAATGTTCCTCATGATGATCTATACCCATCAATTAAATCTATTGAGGATACATTGCAAGCATTCATTAAAGCACAATGCAAGTCAAATTAAAAGTTTGAAGCTATTTTCACATAAATGGTAGAAGATAATAAGGAATTCAAAAGTCAAATTAAGAGTCAAATCATAGGATTGACCGAAACTTTGGGCACTCGTGAAAATGAAAAAAGTTTATCTCGAACTCAAGTCAATCAAGAAGGACAAAACATGACATAAACCTCTAACACTAAAGAGAAGAATGATGAAGAGGTTAGTCATGTTGCCACTCACAGTGGTAAATCATTGGAAAATTCATCAAACACCGCAGATGCGAGTAGTGAAAAAGTTGTTCCACAAAGACAAGAAAAAATGCATAAGGTTCTGGTAAAGGCTCCTTTTCCCTAAGCTCTTCAATCCACTAAGAAAGTACTAGAAAATTATGAATAAATTTTGGAACGCTTGAAGCAAGTTCGGATCAACCTTCCATTGTTGCAAATAATCAAACAAGTGTCAGCTTATATCAAAGTTATGAAAGACTTGTGCACTGTTAAAAAAAAAAAGCACAATGTCACAAAGATTGCATTCTTGTTTGAGCAATTAAATGCAGTTCTTGAGCAAAGAACACCGATCAAGTACAAAGATCCAAGATGTCCTACAATCATTTGTTTCATAGGAACCCATGAAATCACTTATGCCTTATTAGAATTAGGCGCAAGCATCAGTGTCATGCCTTATTTGATTTACTCGCAACTAGGACTTAGAGAGATTAAAGTCACATATATAGTTTTGCAATTGGAAGATCGATCCATTAAAGAACTATGAGGGATAGTAACAGATGTTTTGTTGCAAGTTGATAAGCTCTATTTCCCTATAGATTTTTTCATCTATGACACTCAATGTGAGGTGAATATAGAATCAAACATTCCTATCATCCTCGAAAGACCTTTCTTAACAACGTCTAATGCTCTCATTAACTGTAGAAATGGTCTCATGAAAATCTCTTCTAGAAACATGACTCTTGAAGTGAATGTTTCTACTTTGGAAACCAATTCAAAGCAATGACGAGTGTTTTAGCAGTAAAATCATTAATGAAGCTATTCATAAAGAATTTCTAATGCGAACTGATGTGCTTGAAGAAATCTTCTAAGGTTCAGATCTTCAAAATCCCAATCCCAATCCCATTTTTTATATTCCCAAACTTTCACTAGACAAAGGAATAAAGTTTTAGAAACTATGTTTTGGAAAGTTGTTGCTAGAAGAAGAAAAGCCAAAACCATCTGCTAAAGAAATCCCAAAAGTTAAGTTTGCTCAACTTGCTAAAAGACTAAAACATGCATTCTTGAGAGCTAGTGGCTCTTTTCACATCTTCATCTCATCCAAACTTGATGAATCACAAGAGCAACGATTAATTAACATGTTGCGTGATCACAAAACTGCACTGGGTTGGACAATAGTTTGATATCAAAAGAATTAATCCCTTGATTTGCTCTCATCGTATTCAATTGGAAGAAAGTGCTAATCCAAGAATAGACCCCTAAACAAGGCTGAACCTAACAATGAAAGAAGTTGTGAAGAATGAATTTTGAAAAATATTAAATTCGGTTGTCATTTACCCTATTGTAGACAATAAATAGGTTAGTCCCACTCAAGTTGTACCTAAGAAATCAAGCTGTGATTGAAAATGAGAAAGAAGATCTTGTTCGTACAAGAGTTGCCACTAGACGGTGTATGTGCATTGATAATCAGAAGTTGAATGCCACCACTTGTAAAGACCATTTCCCACTCCCATTCATTGATCAAATCTTAGAACGTGTAGCCGATCATCCTATCTATTGCTTTCTCCATAGATATTTACGATACTATCAAATAAAGATAACATTAGAAGATTAGAAAAAGACCACATTTACGTGTCCTTTCGATACTTATGCTTTTTGGCACATGCCATTTGGACTTTGTAATACTCTGGCTACATTTCAAAGATGCATGATGAGCACATTCAATGATATGGTTAAGAAGATTATGAAAGTTTTTATGGATGATTTGACTGTCTTCGATGATTCATTTGACACTTTTTTGTTTAACTTAAAAGCTATTTTGAAAAGATGTAAAGAGAATGATCTAGTGTTAAATTATAAAAAATACCATTTTATGGTTTCATCTAGAATAGTTCTTAGATATATTATCTCTAAAAGAGGAATTGAAGTTGATCCAGCTAAGATCGAACTTATTTCAAACATGGCCACTCTTGAGGCTATTAGAGATGTTCGATCTTTTTTTGGACATACTGGATTTTATTAGAGGTTCATTCAAAATTTCAGCCATATCAAGGCTATTATTAACCTCCTAGTGAGAAGATGTAGTGTTTGAATGGACGAGAGAATAGGAAGATTCTTTCTAAACACTTTTATATAAGTTGACCTTAGCACCTATCATACAATTTGATTAGAGTTTATCATTTGAAATGATGTACGATGCAAGCAATTACGTTGTAGTAGCCATTTTGGATCAACAAAGGGAAGGAAAACCCTTTATAGCATATTATGCAAGGAGAACTTTGAATAGCACTCAAATGAATTACTCGACTATTGAGAAAGAGTCGCCTGCTGTAGTATTTGCCCTTGACAAGTTTCGTTCATATCTGATTAGATCACCAATCATTGTTTTCACTGAGCATTTAGCCCTTAAGTATCTCTTTTCCAAAAAGAATGTTAAGGACCGACTTATTAGGTAGATCCTTCTTCTGCAAGACTTTGATTTGACCATTAAGGATAAGAAAAGAGTTGAGAATGTGGTAGCTGACCATTTATCTCATTTGGAATTTAATGATTCTATCGATGGCCCACTAATTCATGATAAATTTCCTGATGAACATCTATTCTTTATCACCAAGTTACCTTGGTATGCACACATTGTCAATTATTTTCGCAATTGGAGAAATTCCAACTACTTGGAGTTTGCAAGACAAAAGAAAGTTTTTTGTTGAAGTGCATAACTTTTATTGGGATGACCCTTACTTTTTCAAATACTGTCATGATCAAATCATGAGATGTTGTATTCCTGAAGACAAAGTGTTTAGTGCCTTAAAACTTTGTCACAATGATGCATGTGATGGTCATTTTTCTACAAACAGAACTACTACAAAAATTTTCCAATGTGGTCTTTATTGCCCTACTTTATTTAAAGACACTTATCACTATTGTCGTTCTTGTGAAAACTGTCAAAAGTTAGGTACTCTGTCTTGTCGCCATATGATGCTTCTAAACCTAATTATCATAATAGAAATATTCAATTGTTGGGAAATAGACTTTATTGGACCTTTTCCACCTTCTTCTGGGTACCTTTACATTCTCCTTGTTGTGGAGTACATTTCAAAATGGGTTGAAGATGTAACGTGTTGTTCCAATAATAATGCAACTGTTATCAAGTTCTTAAAGGAAAATGCGTTGTCTTGGTATGGTATGTTAGGTGCTATAATTAATGATCAAGGCACACATCTTTACAATCATTCTGTTGAAGCTCTAATGTGAAAGTACAACGTGATTCATAAAGCTTCAACTGCATATCATCCATAGACAAATGGTTAAGCTAAGTTAGCAAATAAGATGATCAAACAAATCTTGGAAAAAAATGATGAACCCAGACTACAAAGATTGGTCTTTATGTCTTCAAGAAGCACTCTAGGCATGCTGTACAGCGTACAAAGCTCCATTAGGAATGTCTCCTTATAGGCTTGTTTTTAGAAAAGCCTATCATTTGTAGCTAAAACTTGAACATAAAGCTTATTGGGCTATTAAAGCTCTCAAATTTAATCTTAATGCTGCAAGTATTGGACAGAAACTCCATCTCTCTAAACTTGAAGAATTAAGGGATGATGCTTATGAAATTCATGAATCTATAAGGCAAAAATGAAAGCAATTCATGACAAGTAGATTCTGAGGAAGAACTTTAAGCCAAATTGATGGGTTCATCTTTATGAATCTTGTCTCCATCTTCATCCTAGTAAGTTGAAATCATAATAGACTGTTCCATATGTTGTGAAATAGGTTTGCCCAAATGGTATTGTTGAAATTGAAGATTTGAATGATGGAAGGATACTTAGAGTAAATGGCCAATGACTAAAAAGCTACATAGAACATATAATTGGGCCTGAAGAGGTCGTTCTTATAGCGCCGGTTCACTAACCCTGAGTAGTTTATTTCACTTTTACTTGTGCATATTTATTTTTGTGCTTTATTTTCTTAGTCTATGTATTTCTTAAGTTTTCATAAAATAACCTTGAAAGTTGAAATTAAAAATTAAAAATAACTCATTTAAAATGACTAAGATTAAGGAGGATATGATTGATTTTGATTAGCAAGTGCTTTGTATTTGCAGCTTCTTGAAATGCATTTTGAAGAATTTAAGGATAAAAGTGATTTTAATTTTTGGAACAAAAAAACAAAGTCTTGAGAATCTAACTTTAAACGACTTAGTTTGTAATATATTGTTGTGTGTTTTGTTTGTATGTTTTATTTTACTTTGTTAAATTTGTTGTACAGATCATGTTTATAGTTGTACTGATTTAGGTAATATCTTTGTTGCTTTCACTGTTCTTTTATACATTGAAGATAGGATACGGTTGTGCAGTCAATGTTGTAAGAAATTGTGTCAAAATTTTTCTATTTTTACTCAAATTTTTTGATTTTTGCTCCGAATTTTGTGTGTTTTGTAAACATTTTTCATTTTTGTGTAACTTTTTGTTTTTTTCTTGCAAGTCATTAAAAAGAAAGTCTAAAACAAGTGTGTTTTGTAAATATTAGTTTTTTAGCATTTAATGTATTATTAGTCTGTTTTGGTTTTTGAATTTCATATTATTGTAATATCATTTTTCTAATCTTTGAATTGTCTAACTTTATGGACTCTCAAAACTTCAGTTTTATTTAACATATTTATGCTTTTATTTTTCAAAGTCTTTGTAACCATTCTTTTCACACACACAATAATGCTTAATTATGGTGGTAAGTCAAAGCTATGAAATTTGAGTTTTGTTATTTTGTCTAAATGAACAATTAAGGGTAATAACATTTTAAAAATTAATCTATTAACTAATCAATCAATCAATCAAATAAATAAATAAATAAATGATAAATCAAAGTTAGTCAAAAATAGAAAAGAAAGTGTTAATAAATAAAGTGTATGAAGTATGTAAATTAATGAATAAAAGTTAGATAAGTTAGGTTTCATAGCCTCCTTAACTTGAGTAGGTAAGTTCTACTAGGTGCTTCAAGACCAAGTATCTTAGGCCAATGGTCCAGGGGTTACTGACTTAAAGTTCGCTAATGGGTTATAGAGAAAACTTAAGAGAGCCAGACATTGCACTATCCATTGTATGAAGTTTATTTAATTCTGTTTATATTTCTACTTTTTAATTGTTCTAATAAATAAGTTTAAAGTGTGTGCTACCTACATGAGTGATTTAAAGCAAAATCTCAAAACAATTTATTCTTAATTTTTTTATGAAACTTCATATTATGTATTAGCTTTCATGCTTTAAGTTTGGCTTGCTTACATTTTGTTAAATAATATATAAGGTGTTTAAATAAAAGTTTTGTTTTGTTATGTTAGTTTATCTAGTTAGGTAAGTCAAATTATAGTTAAATGGTATTCATTGTATGGATATTCTATAAATCATTTCAAAATTATATTGCTTTAATTGTTAGGGATTAGGAATAAACTGTTGGAGGGTGGATGAGACCGTAAAAGTGTATACTTCTTAATGTTAAAATCATTTAATAATGCTTTTATTTCTCATTAAATCCTCTAATTAATAGTATTTTGTGTTAAATAGTATTTTTAATGTCTTAATATAAAAATAAGTCTAATTTTGTGTTTTTAGTAAGTTTTATGTTTAATAATATTTTTGGTAATTTTTAGAGCATTTTTTAGTGATTGATAATTAATTAGTTTATAAATAATTAAAACCATAAAAACAATATGTGGTAATTTTATTTGAAGTTTTAATGTGTTTTATAGTGTATTTTAAGTGTGTAAATATATTCTGCTATATTTTTAGTAATTTCTAAAAATATTTCTAAGTCTTAAAAATTATATCTGTGTCAAACTAAAAGGGCTTAGAATTTTAAAAGTTTGTAATTATTTTTAGTGTACTTTTGTAAATTTTAAGGTAAAATAAATATTTTTGTAATCATTGTAAATATTATATTTGTAAAATAATTAATTTTATTCTAATTTTCTATCTTTACATTTGAAATCTAGAAGAAAAATGTAAGAAAACGATATCAAAATGGATAAAATCAGACAACAAATGCATTAAGAAATCAAAAGTAATCCAGTTTCTCTCGTGGAGTCCATGTGTCACCGTCAATTGGCGTGAGCAAGACACGTGACGACAGCAGGCGTATCAGCTGCTAGAGCTGAGTCCACAGGGCAGGAGAATTTTAGTCTCCTCTGACCTTGTGCGCGTGACATCAACTTCATTCCGTGCTCTTGTGATCCTCGCCGTTCAACCTTTGTTTTAATGATCCAGATCCTGTGTTAGCTAGTCCCACTAATCCTGCATTATTCTTAGTTTTTAGCCATTAGATATTTTCAAGTCAACGCATCCAGTGGTCTTCATTTGTCTGTCCGGTATGTGTGTCGCACTAGAAATTATTAGCAAAGTAAGCACAGTGAAAAAGCGTTATCTGAATGAGAAAAAGAGAGAAAAAAAAAAAGAAAATGTAAAAAAAATCACGAGTTGCTATCAATTTGATCTGAATAAAACAATAAAAATAGTAAAATTAATTAATTAATAAATGTAAAATAAATATTAAAATAATGTAAATATTGAATTTTTATTCACTATAAACATGGGCACACCCTTTCATTGGGCCACCCTCTCTTCCGCTTCTTTTTATAGCAGAGCCTCCTGCTCAACTCAGTCTCCCCTTTTAGGAAGAGATACTATTAGAGTAATCCTTTGACCCTATAAAAAATAATAAAATAATATCTAAATTAGTATAAAAAGTCTGGTAAGATAGAGAGATGATCTTGTATACATAGTGCTCTAGTATGATTTTTAACTCTATATATGTACTATAATGCTTATATTTTTATGGAACAAATTATATTCCAATGTTTATTAAGATTATTGTTGATGTTATTATGCTGACCACTTTTGCATAAATACAGTCATGCTTTTTTTATGTAATTTAATTGTATTGCTTAATTAATATTAATAATAATAAAATAATGCCTAATTTTATGAAATGTCTTTTACTATAGTATGACTTATTATATTATCGATTCTAGATAAAATGAGGTTCTACCAAACTTAATGTAAAAATTTATTCTATTAAAATATATTAATTTTGATTTGTTATTATTTTTCCTATCTTAAAATTATGTTAATTATAATTATAATAATAGCGGTTATAATTTTTATAGTTAGTGCGCCAAATCAGTAGTGAGAATTGGTTATTTTACTATTTTTTTATAGGAAAACCATTATTGTATTATAACTTGTCATATTGTCGCTTTAGGTTAACTTAAAGAAATAGTAAATGTGCTTGCTATTAATAGGAAAAGATACAATAAATCAAATACTTTAGATAATTATTATTTAGAGTTAAATTCTATATCAGTTACAAAACATATATGGGATTCTTGAAGTTTCGCTATTTTAATTTTATGTTTCAAAACCTTGTTTAAATTTGTTGAAACTTTTATTTTCTTTTAAATTTTGTTTGTAAAACCCTTGCCATTTTGAACCGTATAAATTATCAATCTTTCAAATTCTTAACTCTATGTGGATACGATCGTCCTTACTGTATTGCAAGTGACCTTTTTTAAAGAAACATTTTAGGCAACATATCAGTCATTCCCTAGAGGGATATTTTTATTTTCATACATTGTATTTTGAACTTTAATATTTTTTATATCTTTATGTTTTAAATTTATATTAAATTCTTATCTTTTTCTTAGCCAACGGTACTTTTGACCACAAAAGATCTAACACCCCTTAAAAAATAACTTAAAATTACATTAAAAGAATTTTAAGAAAAAGCTAAAACTTATAAAATTTGAAGGATATTTAAGTATTTTATAATGTCAAATCAAACTTTCACCTAAAAAAGTTAGAATTTAACATGAATTTAAAATATGAAATTGTAATAGTGTCAAAGTTCAAAAAACAAGATATAAAGATTTAATAACCTCAAAATATAGGCTATGAAAATAAAAATATCCCTGCCTTGGAAGTCATGATGTAGATGTGGTGACAAAGAAGCCTAATATGTTTCGGCTTAGAATGACAGAAAGTGGATTAAATGGCATTATTGCTAAAAATAAAGTAGGCATAGTATTAATAAAATAATTAAATATCATTTATGATTTAGTATGATGCATGAGATTATTCAAAGATTCCTGCATGCATAGGCATTAGAAAGCCCACTAAGATAATGCCTATACGATGAACTACATGATACCTGTCACTTCCAAGTCTTCTTTGGGTAATTAAAGTCATCCTTAATCATGCCGCCACTCTATCAATCAATTTAACTTGTAAAATATCGAAAAAATTACATGTTATGTAACACTTTTAAAAGTTGTATTTTATTAAAAAAAGTGCTGTCATACTATTATTCATATTGCATAGTGACTTATGCCACAATTAAACATGTATGATATTTATAAAAAATAAGTCTTAAAAATAACATTTATAAAAATTGTCCTGAAATACCTCACATTCAACTAAATTAAATGTCGTTTAATTTTGGCCAGATTTTTCCATCAATAACTCCTTTAGAAGGATATTGGAAAAATGCATATTATGTATATAACCACTCTTTTATAAGTTCGTTGAGAGCACCATTGATTGCTTATTTTGGTAAGTTAATTATGGGTTTTTTTTACACTGAATGCCATCCTTTTTAGAGGTGGATTGTTAACTGCTAAAACCTAAAAAAGTATCACAGTGAATGCAACATTTATTTAAATAAAATTACTATCATGATGATTTTACCTTTTAATATCTTTCCAAATTTTACATGTACTTTCTTAAATCTCATATCATCAAACTCCTCTATATGACATATTTGGAATACCATATATAATGTAATGATGTGCCAATGGCAATATTTGCAAATATTTTTTTGTATGGCATACATCAATCCAAACCTTATTTTTGTGACATTTATGTAAAAAGCCTATTAATTATAAGTGAGTTCAATTAACAAATGACTATCATTGTGGTAGGAGAAAAAGTTTGCGGGAAAAATCTCCTTTGGGTGATATCATTTCCTTGACTACTTTTCTCTAACTATAAAGATCATGAGCCTTGCACCATATAGGCCAGTTTTCACTCAATATTTTTAAAGCATAGTGTTTGCTTTATTTTATTTAACACTTAAAGAAAATAATATATAATTTTAAGATTAATAAAAAAGAAAATAATATATAATTTTAAGATTATTAATTTTTATTAATAATCTTAAAATTACATGATGTATGAACATGTTAACGTGAGTGGCGCTTGCTATCATATACGGTATGTTATCTAAATTATGCAATAGGTAATCAATAACTATAAAATACAAGAATGTAATAAAATCATGTAAATGATTGCAACAGTAACATCATAGTTCCTCCTATAGAAATAAAAGACAATAAAATATGATGTTGGATCATCATCTTCTTGTAATGTCCTTCTTGGACGGTTGACTTTGATTATGTTTGCCTTTATAGCTCCCATAATCCCTTTTATAAAATTCCCAAAATAATATAACATTTTAAAAAATTTCAATTTCATAAAAGTATTGGTACATTTCGAATTAAATATTTTTCTAAAGTAAGTGGTTATTATAAATAGCCAAATAACCAAAATTCAATTTTAAAATAAATAATTGTTATTAATTTCATAAAATAATCCCACAAAAATAAGAATTATTAATTGAAGTATAAATGTTGACGATATCACATATCTCCTGTGTTTCACTTTTTTCTATTAAAATAGATAATTATCCAGTTTCAAAACATGTGACTATTACCCTTATTTAAAACGAATCTATAAACAGATGTGGCACTTTCTCAAAATTCAAAAACTAGTAATGGTCATCTTTTTTCAAATTTAGTTTCCAATTTTTTTCCCTAAAATGATGAATTTAGAAGTGTCCTAAAAAATCAAATCTGATAGTTACACAATTTAATTTTTCTAATTTTCATATTTAAAAGATCTTGTAGTTTCCCAAAAACTCAAATTGTTTCCCAATTCAATTTTTGTAATGTGCTCAAAACAATGGATGTAACAGTTTCCCAAAATCTCAAATCAACAAACTCGCAATTCAAATTTTTTAACTTATTCATTATTATGTTTATTTAAAAAAAAAATTGGAAAAATCAACCCCAAAGTCATCATCACAACATGGTAATGATGCCTCGTGTAGCTACATGGGTGGCGGGTGGCCACCATTAGCGCCCAATGCCTATTAGCAAAAGTTAGCTAGAACTACATTTTGTAGTCCCAACTGTGTTCTAAACGTTCAATTAATATACATAAATCTACGTCATTTGACGGCCAATCCTTTATTTTGACCTAAAAATGTCAAAAACACCTCAAACAGAAAAGCACAAAAAAAAAAAAACAACCTTTAATCATACGGAATTGACCTAAAAATGCTCAAAATACCTTTTAAATGATTTTTTGTGTGTGTTTTTTCCTTCTATTTCTGAAAGATTATTTTTTTTTTCAATTTTTAGGATAATTTGATCATTTTAAAAGTCAAAATCAAATATGGACCAAGATAAAATATAGTTTTATATGTTAAATCTAATATGTAGGGACATATTTGATGAGTTCAAAAACCGAATGTATAAGTTAAACACACTTTAAAGACAAGGTATAAAAAGGCAATTTACATCCATATATTCATTTAAGAGTAGTAATAATTGGAATTATATCTCTAGTACAGGAGTCTTAGCACATACATATATATACACACACAAACACACACACACACACACACGATAATAACGTTAAAACTTACACGGCTTTTCCCCAAACTTTTATCATACTTCTTCATAAGTAAAACGGCTACTGTCTAAATCTAACCTTGTTCCAAATGACGGTATTTGTTTATTGGTTTTATTGTTTCTAAAAAAATGAGTTGTTTAGATGAACTAAGTTGACTATTCATTAAACTATCGTCTGCCATATTAATTTCTTTCTATTAATTCATCTACATCTTCTATTTTAATCGTATGGTTGGAGTGTACTAATTCTTCTAATTTTAATCTTCCTATTATTTTTTCTTAAATATTGTAATTATGCGTATCTCCAGAGTCAAAATAAATGTCTCTAAATTCTTTTTTGTGCTTCATTCAAACTATCATCGTCTAATCTATCTTATTATTCCTTTTAATTTATCTATATGCTTATCATAAAATTCTTAACTTTCATAATAGACAATGTTAGGAATTTGGAGAATTCACATAAATGCCATTTTTTTAGACTCAATAATCTTTATTTATGCCACAAAATAAATTATTAGTTTCACGTATCCCACTGGGACATTTCAACATATTCCGGCAAGACATTTCATATATACATGTCGGGCGAGGACATTTCCACATGTCCTAGCAGGACATACCTTTCCACCTTCCATATGTCCTGATAGGACATTCTACATTTTGTTATGTCCCTATGAGACATTATCCAATGTCCCTTGCTAGCATTTTAAAGTGTCTTGAAGAAATATTTTGACATGTTCCTTCAGGACATTTTCTGGTATCCCTTTCTTTTTCTCTTTTTCCTCTCTCTCCCCTCACCGCCACCTACTGTCTCTAGCATCGACGAAGCCATCATGGTAAAAGAAATTGTAATGCTAGCAATGTTATCTCTAGATTACCAGTGATGTCCAATACCAATGAACAGTTGATAGAAAAAATAAACAAAAAAAGAAAAAAAATCTAAAACAATAACAACAGAATCAAAGAACTAGAAGCTCAAGTCAAGGAGGTAGACCAGGACCCTGACAGAGGTGTGGTTAGAGCAAAACTAGGCTAATTGTAGCGGCGGCATGACTGGATTTATCTTTGATCTATAACTTCGGCGACAACTTAGACAAGGATGGGGACGAAGAGATCTATAGCTTCGATGATGACTTTGACAAGGACAAGGATGAAGAGATCGGTTGCGATATCGATCTATAACTTCGACGATGGCATCAATGAGGATAGGAAAGGAGAGATCACGGCTCCAATAGTGACGACGACGAAGGTTTCTTTGTGTCATAGATCTTGGTTGCGAGATCTCCTATGATACCCAGAATTCTCACATACTCATTGACCAATGCATTGCATGATTTTATTGATGATATGCATATGATTTATATGTTGATTATTCATTTAAAATGCATCATCATATTGTTAGTATGCATTAAATACTATATTATGTGCAATGCATTGTAGAATGACAAGTTTCTTAAAGGTGGATCCCGTAAGTGTTATGATGGAAAAAAAGTTGTAATAATGATATTTAGGGATTACAATGGATTTAATAGATAAAGGAGCTCAATTGTACCTACAAAGTACAACATTGGGGGGAAAACAATTACTTTTGACCTAAATGGAGGGTTTTTGTAACAACTGCTGTTTTCTTTAACTAACGATATGTAACGTTTAACGATTTTATGCGTCAACATGAATAAAATTATGACTTAGAAGCACATCTTGTGTGATAATTCTAGTATTATATTTATGATGGTGAAATTTATTATGAACTAACAATCATTGCAGTAGATGGACTAGAGAAATTCCAATGACATAAAGTGCCTAATGTATGATTATTATGTTTTGTTCATAAATTGTTTGTTTTGGTGATCTATATAGATTTTTTATTATTTGAATATGATATTTTGATTCTTAAAAATTTTAGAAATTGATTTAGGAATTTTTGGTTTGCAAAAAAATAAAAATAAAAATGAAATGAAATAAAATCAACATGCATTATCATACCCACCACCACCCGACGACTCCCACTCAATCACGATCCCCTCCATCACTCTCATTGTTGTCCTCATCCTTTTTACAACGAAGGAAACGTACCAAGCCATTATTCATTGCATGTGAACAATCCCTTTCTCCCCTTATCTATGTTATTCTCCTAACACCCTATCTCCCCCACGTCTTCATCATCATCATTCCACCTTACTGTTTTTGGCTGCATTCTACTCTACAACCAGGCCATATCACAAATCACAAACTCCTTCACTTTTTCATTCTCTTCTCTTCCCCTCCTTCCCATGTCTTTCTTCTCATTTTTCTCACGCTGAGACCAACACACACTCACGAGTCACCTACACAGCCACATACCCATATATCGTAACAAAGAAGTTTAAAGCCTCAAAACTCTACCCCACAATGCTCATAACCACTCCACAAGCCGAGAACAAAACATCTCCCTAAAACTGGAAGCTAAACGAACGAGTTATAGTGTGTTTCGCTGAAACCATTGTCAAGCTAGAGCGGAGTTTTTGACTACGTTTTGAGATTGGTTTTCTATATGTTTTTATACCAAATTTTTACTATGATATTATGGTGTTTGTGGGAATGATTTTCTGTGGTTTAATGTATGATTTTGTTTAATAAACAAAAATTTTTATGAATATTATTTTTAATCCCGTTTTCAGGCAAACCGCATTTTGGGATTTTTTTAGAAAGAATAGACATGAGATTTTGAGAAAAATTTCTATTGGGCATTGTTTATATATATGTTAGGTCTCCCACAAAAATTTTGAATTCATATAAGCTATTTTTGATTTGTTTGAGGAATTGCTTGTTGTAACGATGTTGATATGCGATGTTTTGAGTATGTTCTTATAACAAGTATGTTTCTTTTATCACCATGTTATAATATTAAAGATGTTTGAGGCACTTAAGTCGTTAGAAGTAGAAAGAAACTAGCCACTTGCTAGAGGTTAAGATTTCTACAGGTCAAGAAAATACATTCTCACTACAACATGATTAAGAATTATAAAAGGTTTTGAGAAATGTTATGTTTTATTATGCTATTAGTGCTTATGCATTTCTCATTCAAAAGACTGTTTTTACCATGGTTTTGAAGAACGTCTTTTTATGGATGTCTTCATCATTATTTCATGATGCATGTGATATTTTCTCAAAAATATATGTACATATATGTATCACATAATTAAGACATTGCACACCCAATGATGATGTTTATCCCGCAAGGTGGATTGTCTCGCAAGGTGGACTTGTCACATTTCGTTTGGGGTTACCTACCCCTCTCCACTAGTGATGGCGTGCCCTAATGAGGTTAATGATGCAACGTTAGGGCCTTGAATGATAAAATGAATGTTTTAATATGAAAAAGGAAAAGAAAAGATACGTTCTTGCAAAGTGTACTTTATGCACTATTATGAGTATGTTAAAGATGAAATGATTCATGCTATGGTTGAAGTTTTTATAATGTTTTGTGATATTACATAATGTACTTACTAAGCTTAACGCTTGCATAAGTTAATCATGTTGCAGATAAAGGTAAGGCAATAGCTATGGATAGAGGTTGGATGGACAAATGTGTGTGCAAGGATGGTAGTGTTAGATCACGGAGTTACGGCATGAAATAAAACATTAATAATGCTATTTTTAAATTTATTACTGCACATCATAGGATATTTTTATGGACTTTGGTTTGTAATAATTTATGGGTTATAATTTGTTTTCATATTTCATATTCATTATGTTAAACTAACTATTTTCGCAAGTAGTCGGTTAGCCGAATACTTTGGGTATTCCGTCGGGCCAACTGAGGAGGAAAATCAGTTAAGGTAAGTTAGTATTGATTTTTACTCGAAAGTGAGATCCTCTCTGATGGTAATAAAATTTATTTCAAAATAATCCTATTGTTTAAAAGTAAATTAAAATTTTAATTCAAATGTTCACATGGTAAATTCAATTAAAAAAATTTACACCAAAAATCCTTGGTTCATAAGTAGATAATACTTAACAAATTTAAGTTTTTCCTATCGAAAATTAAAAGATAACGATGAAAGTTAACGGTTCCTGTGGCGTCTATAAGGGAGAGTTATAGTTTTAGTATAGGTTTTGTTAACCAAAAGGATCCATTAATGATGTGAGATCTCTTATGATGATGATGTATTGCTATAAAAACAATAGTGAGTAGAGGACGTGACTTTTACACAAGTTTCTTGGTTAGAATGCTCTAGAAAACCTTAATTACAAAATTTTTAATGTTCAGATTTTTGAGTCATGATTAGGGTATTTGTCAGATTTTAAGTGGCTTGAGAATTTATTATTCCATGTTTGATAAGTTATAGAAGAGTTCTAGAGGAATGGATAAAGTTTTGACAACAAACGGTTAAGAACTCAAAGATGGAGTTTGTAGTGTACCGAAATTTCAGTGTGAGCATATGCACCAAATTTAGTAGGAAAAATGATTAGCCATGACCTAATTTATACTTGAGCTTTTGTATGAATGTTTAACACCACTTTAAGGGGGTAAGTATGCTAAACTAGGACACTAAGCTAGCCAAGGTAAAGCCACTTCATTTTGAAGTAATTTAAGGTGTGCTCTTGGTTGTTTAAAAAGCATATAAGCAACAAGGTGCCATTTTTTAGACCTAAAATCTCTAAGTTTGACTCTCTAAGCTCTGAAACTTCATTTCCTCATCTATTTTTTGGGAGAAAAAGAAAATTCCTTAGTGGTTTGTCAAGTTTTGTGTGCCAAATCACAAGAAAAACCTAACCAGGTCAAGGTAAGGGGCTATTTCAGTTTATAGGATGTTTGGTGTTAGTTCAAGGGGTTTACCTTTGAGTTTTGATGAGATATTTAAACATAATTACCTCTAATATGTCAGGAACGTCCCTACAAGAGGGTTTAAGTAAATTCAATTGGGAAGTGGTGGTTTCAAGTTCTTTTTTGGTGGCTGTCTAGAATCAGGTAAATTTACAAAATACTTCAGGTTTTGTCTTTGTTTCCTAGGCTAAAAGGCTCCTTTAAAGCTGAAATTTTGAGGATATGTTCATTTATCTATTATTTAAATCCCCTAAAAATAGTCTTAGCAAATTCAATTTGGTTTGGGAGTTATAGGCTTAAAACTAATCCTGGTTTTGAAGATGTATTAATGTTGTGTTTTGTGATGGTTTTGATATTTTGTGAATTTAAAATTTATTCAAGGGTTGGAAAATGGTGTTTCAAGGTATAATTAAGCTTTGGGAAGTCTTAAAATATAGGGGAAACCATGGCAAGATTTTTAGAATAAAGTTTGAATCATTTCATACCAAAACGAACCCAACGATGGTTGAAATGATTTCCCCCGTGCTGGCTGGCCATACTAGGCCAGTAGCCTGCACACATGGCTTGCACACGGAGCTTGCATGCTGCCTATATGGGCAACCCGTGTGCATAGGTAGGGCTACCTTGGCTAGCCCTCGGCTAGACTAGGCCAAATGGGCTAGTCAAGTGTTTTCAGGCCCTGGGAGTCCTTTTTTGATGCCAATTGAAGTGTTTGAGATTGAAAACATCTATTTTGTAACAACCCAAATTTTAACTAGTGGCCTAGTTGAGATTATATGAATAGGTTATATGTTTTTTTTGGTAAACCGCTTATGCATTGATTTCCTCATGTGCTATGCTATGAATTATGATATGTGTATTAGAGTATATATGTTATGATAGGAATATGTTATCTCAATTATTATATTTTATCACTTAGTTACACTAAGTTGTTTAATCCCACTAATGCATTGAGTTACATGTGTGCTACTTGGTAAATTACCGTGTGTAGTATGAATGAAGAAATTATTTATAAGTGTATAGGATATACACACATAAGCCTGTCTCTACTAAGCATTATTTATTATTCATATACTATAATATATTGACATCTATCGGTGCATGTTATAGTTTACCATATATATATTCGTATGTATTAGACAATGATAGCCATGCAACAATAAAATTATTATGTTTGTACTACTCATGTATACGTGTGTACTGATTAATACACTTAGTGCATTCATTGCATCTTTTCTTATTTTAATTGGTTATTATAGCATATTATATAATGTCTTGAAGAAAGTGGAGAATGACTAATTCATAATGGTTGCCGTGAATGCTTAATGATGGGTTGTAAAAATTTTGGTTTATTGGCATATTTATCTCTTTCCTTATTCCATGTGGGGGAATAGTTGACTTTTTATATGGTGATTGGATTTCATGATAATGTTTCCTATTTTTGACAATTAAAATTTGGCAAGTGAAGTAGTTTTTGGAATCCTAAATTATCTTCAATCTTTTGTTTCTTTTATAATTGATTAGTTGACTTATTTGGAATCCTATACATGGTTTGTCAAAGTAATATCATTATGTCTCCCAATTGAATCATTGACTTTCCTCTAATTTCTCTCTCCCTTTTATGGATACACTGCATATTGGCATAACATTTGTAATAAATAAATTATTATTTCCTTATCCCATCATTTCCTTATTTCTCATTTAAATTGCTCTCTCTTTTTATATCTCTCACAAATCCTCTCACCCATGTTGCCGCACGTTTCTTCTTCTCCTCCTTTTTCTTTATTTTGCTGCAAAGAGTAAGAGTGAGTGAGTGAGATTAGACAAGAGAATGAAAGAAATAGAGAAAGAAAGAAAGTTATGGCTTGATGATTATGAGAGACATAAGAAATGAGATGATGAACTGAGAGAAGGAAAAGATGGAGGAACCATAATATGTATAAGGAGAATATAGAGGTGAACCATATAGAGTTTCATTAGATGACATTCCTTAGATTATGAAGAGAACTATATGAGATGTAAAGAAGAAAGGAAATATAACGTATAAAATCGAGGTTATTTATGTTTAAGAGGTTTGTGTAAGTATTCCCTCCACTGCATCACTTGAACAATAGTATGTTTTAAAGCATGTTTTTAAAGTTGTGTATGTTGTTATGAACCAGTCATGTTATTCATGTTTATATGGGCAAATCCTTCAGGAAGAAGTAAGTTCCAAGATAGGGACCATTCATTTATGTATATTATGGGTTCTAACTACTTGAGATTAATGTTACACTACGGGCCCTAAAACCTAAAACTAATGTTTATGAAAAGTATGGTTTTTATGCGGAACTACCATATGGTTTACTTACTAAGCTTTGTGCTTATATAGTTCTTGTGATGTAGGTGAGCTTTCAAGTGAGGATTTAGATGACTGAGCAAGAAAGGTCTAAGGTCTCATGACGATTCTAGGATGCAATATCTATTTCTAGTATTTCTTTGATGTGACTAGAAAACTAAGAATTGATGTTTAATACATTTTATGGATTTTCCTAGTTTTTGTATAAGAATTGTAATCTTGTTATTTCGCTACCAATGTCATGATATTTTTCACACTAAAGAGTTAAGATTTGATTGTTTTCCTTTATAGTTTTAGACTAGGCAGATCGGCCTACCTACCATTGAGGATCAACCTACCGATAGCCTAAGTCCAGACTACCGAATGCCCTGCATCAAACTATCGATCTGGGAAATTGAAGACCTGCCTTGTAGAGCTTTTGACGGCCTACCGGTTATAAGTTTGGCCTACCGAACTAGCTTGTCATGGTATGTAAGTATGTACAAGCCGTGGCGTCCGCCCCGTCCAAGGGTGTGCGTTACATGTTTTCAATAATATTACCTAAAATAAATATTTAAAATAGGAAAATGAGCTCCTTAATGTTTGATTATTAGTTATTGTCGGATTAGTGGTAATGTAAGTGTTGGAAAAATAATACACAACGGAATTTTAAAAATTTTATATCAGATTATTTTCTAAAACACAAGTTTGACATACTATATGCATAAATTAACCAGATTTTACTAACCTGTGAATGCCAAAAAACTCCCGCAATTTGTGAAGAGAAGTAACGTTCAAAAGAGCCTCAACTAATTGGTTATTTTTGCTATTCTCTATCCACGATCAGAGTGAGTATGGGCTCACACAGTACGGCTCTTCCTCCAGGTGACTCTCCTTCCAACCAATTGAGAGAACCCAAAGCTAGTGCTTGTGATTTGTGAACAAGAGCTCTTAGGGAGTTTCAGATTCTCACCAGCAGAGTATCTCTCTTAATCTCTCAAATGATCTGAATAACTCTTGAGACTTACTCCCTATTTATAGAGGTTGAGTCTAGGGTAAGTCCTTATCATATTAGGTCTCAAAAATTTGAAACAATCAAATTCGGATCAATATCTGATGAAATCCATGTAAAAACGCGTAATCCTTTTTTTGCACAATGGCAGGCTGATCTGCCAAATCGGTAGGCCGAACTTGCCCCATCGGTAGGCTGAACTTGCCCCATTGGTAGGCTGAACTTGAGGATCGACATATCGAACTGCCAAAAAAATCTCAGCAAATATTTTATTTTCCACCCAAGATTCTATAGGATAAAGTCTTAGTTTTAATTCAAATAACCCAATAGAGAAGTTATCTAATTAAAACAACTTTATCTAGATAATCTGTAGGAAAATAAATGAATTTCTAATAATTCTACAAGTTTTTCTTGATTTAATTTATTCAAAATTAAATCAACCGATAAACAAACAAGAATTATCCGATCCCAATAATTCAACAAGTTTATCTTGAATTAATTTTGTCACAAAATTAATTGTGACAAAATTAATTCAACCGATAAACAGACATGAATTATTTTATTCTTTCGAATTTCAACCAATCGAATAAATCTAACATAAGTCATCAATTATTGGAAAAGCACGCCGTATCGTTATAGGATTTTGTGAGCTAGCAAATGGGACCAAATGGACCTATATAATTTAAGCTCTTGATAATTACGAAACCCAATATCTTAGATATACATTTCATAATTATCAACTCCAACACTACTCCACTAAAAGTTTGGAGCTGCACTCTCAAACTATGTAGAATTACGAAGCCCGTATAACTAAGTTTCCATGACATATCATAGTGTATCGTATCCTTATAGGATTATCCATAATCGGCTTAAGGACAAGTTTTGCCTTACCTTCCCAATCATTTTTATCTTACGTTCCATTATCTCACCATCGGAAAACTTACCATCCAAAGACAGTATACCAATCGGTTACACCTATGTATCCAAATGGTTGAGCGCTCCAGTTTTCCAATTACAGGATAATGCATATAAGAGGATATCACTACTCCTGAAAAGGAGCTATGGACTTCATATCTATGAATAATAGGTCTACGCTATCAAGGGTCATGCCTCCAATGTACCGGCATGCATACCACCATTAAGATGTGGGTGTCACCCTTTGGTACATCAAAAGACACAAGTCAAGACAACGGGCCCACTATTCATCTCTGGATTAAGATACAATACAAATGATTGTCTAAAATGAATCGATTTATCGAGATAGAATTATTAATCCAAATCAATTCACTTTATGTCCTGATCCAACACATCGTCACCTATGACAATGTGCCAATGTTTCTATTCACAGAGTCCACCTCCGATTGTCAAGACAAACCTTCTCCCAATAGGGATATAGACAACATAACAATCTTTACATGAATAAAGCACCCAAATTTATTCCCTCGATTGCGAATCCTATGATTTAGACCGTCACCTTAAGAATCGTGCCTTTTGCATAATTTGTCCATCATATGCCTAATTCTTAAAGGTTTAGACTGACAGTCTCAGACTATTATTTGCTTAACATACATTCAACAAATATGAACGTAAAGAGGACAAGATTTGCTATATAAACAATAAATAAATTTTTTATTGATAAAAAATGTCTCCAAAAACTTATTACATTTTTACTCCTTAGGGCACACATGTCTAACAATCTACCACTTATACTAAGTGAGTAAATATGACAAATCTCGCAACCCCATAGCTTCCACATGCCTCTCGAAGACTCTCCCAGTTTGTGTCTTCGTAAATGAATCAGCTAAATTGTCCTCTAACGCGATCTTGCACATAGTGACATGCCTGCCCTCAACAAAGTCCTTTATCACATGATACTTTTGATCAATATGCTTACTCTTCTTGTGAAGTCTTGGTTCCTTAGCATTAGCTATCGCCGTACTGTTATTACAATACAATGATAACTCCTTATCCATACCAGGAACTACCTTAAGATCCCCAAGGAACTTGCGAAGCCACACTGCTTCTTTCGAAGCATCACTAGCTGCCGCATACTCGGCCTCCATCGTTGAATCCAAAGTGCAATCTTGCTTGACACTTCTCTAGCTGATGGCACCGCCACCCAGAGTAAACACAAAACCCAAAGTCAATTTCTTAGAATTCAGACAGAATTGAAAATCCGAGTCATTATATCCTAGAGGAGTCAAGTCCTCACTTGAATATACAAGCATATACCCTCGAGTCCTTCTTAGGTACTTAAAAATATGCTTTACCGCAACCCAATGGTTCGGTCTTGGATCTGCCTAAAATCGACTTACAATCCTGACTGCATAACAAATATCCGGTCTTGTGCAAAGCATGGCATACATGAGACTACCCACTACTGAAGCATAAGGCACCTTCTTCAGGTATTCTCTTTCTTCATCAGACTTTGGAGAGTCTTTCTTAGAAAGAGTAATTCCAGACCTAGATGGTTGCCCACCGTTCTTGGAATCCTGCATTGCAAACCTCTTGAGGATTTTATCTATGTAGCCAGCCTGGGACAACGCTATTTTTTTGTTGTTCCTATCCCAAAAGATCTGGATATCGAGAAAAAAATTAGCCTTACCCAAGTCCTTTATGTCAAACTGCTTGGTCAACCATAATTTGACCGATGACAATGCCCCAATGTCATTGCCAATCAACGGAATGTCATCTATATAGAATAGTAGAAAAACCACCTTCCCATGCTTAATATGTTTGTAAACACATGGCTCATCCACATTTTGTGAGAACCCATAAGTCTTGATCACCTAATCAAATCTTATGTTCCAAGAACGAGAAGCCTGCTTAAGTTCATAAATTGACATTAGCAGCTTACAAACCTTACCCTCTTGACCCTTGACCTTGAACCCGTCTGCTTGTTTCATATAAATGGACTCATTAAGTTAGCTATTTAGAAAAGCCGTCTTGACATCCATTTGCCAGATCTCATAGTCGAGAGCGGCAGCTATGGACAAGAGAATCTGGATGGACTTAAGCATGGCTACAGCGAAAAGGTTTCCTCATAATCGATTCCTTCCTTTTGCGTGTAACCCTTAGCTATCAGTTTAGCCTTAAAGGTTTCGACCTTTCCATCCACTCCTCTTTTCCTCTTGTAGATCCACTTACACCCTATAGGTTTTACCCCTTCGGGAAGATCCATAAGCTCCCAGACCTGATTAGTCTCCATAGACTTCATCTCTATGTTCATGGCCTTTGTCTAGAATTTTGAATAAACATCCTCCATAGCCTCTGTGTAAGTATAAGGATCCCTGTCATGTTCATCTGGTTTAGCCAAAAAGACCTCCCCATTGAACATATACCTCTCAGGTTGACGCCCGATCCTCCCACTACGCCGAAGCCCCTTAGGTTGTTGTTTAGGTTCGTTTGGTTTTTCTACACTGATTGGAATGGTTTCATTTGGAACCTCCAAAGTGATAGGATCACTCCTTAACTCCTCAAGCACCACTTTGCTTCGAGGCTTAAAGTCATCCTTGTAACTCTCCTCAAGGAAAGTTGCATTAGTTGAAACCATGACTTTATTTTCCTTTGGGTTATAGAAATAACCCCTTTAGTCCCTTTTGGATATCCTATAAACACGTAAACTTCCGAACGTGCTCCCAACTTATTCGCATCCTTAAACAGGACATCCCCATATGCGAATATGGTTTAAGGATGTCTTCCTGCTTGTCCACAACTCGTGAGGAGTTTTAGGGACCGATTTTGAAGGCACATTGTTCAAAATATAACCTGCGGTTTGTAGTGCATATCCCCAAAAGGATAAAGGTAATGATAAATAACTCATCATGGACCTTATCATGTCTAATAAAGTCCTATTTCTTCTCTCTGCTACATCATTCTGCTGAGGAGTGCCCAGTGCAATCAAATGGGATAAAATCCCATTATCTAATAAGTGTCCTGAGAACTCATCAGAATGGTATTCTCTACCTCGATCGGATCGAAGTGCCTTTATGGGTCTACCCAATTGCTTTTCCATTTCAACCCGTAACTCCCTGAACTTGTCAAAAGTTTTGCTTTTGTGGTGCATCGGGTACACACACCCATACATTGAGTAATCATCAATTAAAGTGACAAAGTACTCATACCTTCCTCGTGCCTAGATGTTCATCGGTCCACAAACATCACTATGCACAAGTTCTAGAACCCCTTGGCCCTATTGCCTTTAGACCTGAATGGTCTTTTGGTCATTTCACCCTCCAAACAAGATTCACATTGAGGTATAGATTTTACCTTTAAGTGACTTAAAGGTCCATCCCTTACCAACCTTTGAATCCTATTAAGGTTAATATGACTAAGGCGCAAATGCCCAAGATAAGTCTCATTAGAGTGAGAAGTTTTAAGTCTTTTAGAGTTATTATCATTCATCTCAGCATCAGGCAATAAGTCCATCTTTGGTTTGATAAAATATAGATTATTTTCCATCCATCCAGAACATATAAAAGATTTATTTTTACGAATCACCACTTTATCATTAAAAGAAACCAAATAAGAGTCATTAAATAAACAAGCTACAGAAATTAAATTTCTTTTAAATTTAGGAACATAAAAACAATCTCACAAAATTAAATTCCTATAACTATCAAAATAAAGATAGGACGTCTCCCATTGCTTCCGCTAAGACCAAGGATTCGTTGCCCATCCGAAGCGTGAAGTCTTCACGTAGTAGACTTCTCGTTTCTTTGAACCCCTGCAGAGAAACACAAACATAATTAGTTGCACCAGAATCTATGACCCAAATGCTACTGGATTCCTCAACCAAACAAGTTTCTAAATAGAAAAGATCACACCTACCTCCTTTGGAAAGGAAGTCCTTACAATGCTTCTTGATGTGCCCGACTTTCCCGTAGAAGAAGCACTTAAGCTTCTTTAGGTTATTCTTCTTCTTTTTCTTGCTGTTGGTGCTAGCAGGAATAGAAGACTTCCCATTCTTGGCCCGTTGTTTCATTCTATTCCTAGAGTTGGGATTGGAACCAGAAGCAGCTACCATGTTGGCCTCTCCACCCGCAGGAGACTCCCTGATCAGCAGTTCAAACTCCTATAACTGTTTCATTAATTCTGTTAAGGTCATATCCTGCCTATTGCTTAAATTTAATGTAGCTCTAAACGGAATAAATTCCTTTCACAAAGTCTCAAAGACCATAGTCATTTGAGTTTTAGCATCGATGTCAGCTCCATTGGTTTGAGCCTCAGCAAGGTAACCCATGACCAACATCATGTGCTCCTTTACAAATGTCCCCAGCCTCTACTTACAGTTAAGAAGTTTTCAAAGAGCCCCTTGCTGCTTTGTTATGGCCTGGCCTCCAAACATATCTTCAAGATTATCCCAGATCTGCTTCGCAGTCTCATAATCTTCATGTTGAGCCTACAGCACGTTGTTCATGCTGGCCATAACATAGCAGCGGGCCTAATCATTTGCATCTTTCCAACGATCGTACACTTGGAATTGCTCATTAGTGGAGTCTCCCGTAAGCTTGGGAGGACAAGGGGTTGGCAGCACAAATTTTAGTTTCTCAAAGGAGAGGACGATATCCAGGTTCTGTTTTCAATCATTATAATTCTCTCCGGTAAATAGGTTTTTGTCAAGTATCAAAGATAAAGCGTTTTTAGGCATTTTTAATCTACTATAAAGAATCATATACCAAACAAGAGAAAACATATCATAACAATTTTGTAAGATAACACAATCATATAAAAACATACAAATGTGTTTATGTGTCAAAACTTTGAAAATATCACAACCTTACAACGATAATTCCCAACTCATAATTCAACAAGCTACTAGGGGACTCATGCCAAATTCAATCAAGAACACGGGTCCTCTCCTGATTAATATATGCCATCCAGGACCCGTATGATCCAACATATATTAATAATCGTTTCTTTGGCCATTAATTTTATTAACAAAGCTCCTAGGGGAGGTTAATAATAAAATTAACGTGAGTGTATAACCATCATTTTAATATTTTATCCATGATTTATAATCACCTCTTAGGGGCGTGCAACCATAACTCATGCTAAAATACCTTATCCTCTCAGAGATCCAACCTGGTACATGATAGAAATCCCTTCCTAGGGGTTGGGACCACCATGTTCTTCCTATGGAACAACGATGGAGGCCGTAGGTCCTCTCTTCTAGAACCTTCTCCCACTCAATCTTTTGAAATTAAGGTTTTATTTTAAGAGACATGCATGAACAATTTAAATATGAGCGGCACTCTCTATTCTATATGACATATTATCAATATACATGGCAAATCATATTATAATGCATACAAGCAAAGCAATCAAGCAAAGCTACAAGCAAAATAATAATAACCGTAATATTATGGTTCAACCCTAGAAAATAGAAAACAAAGATTACAAGAGAATAATCGAAACATATTATCGATTCTTCATCCTTGAATCCTCAAGTTGTATCCTTCTTCATGTAATGTCCATCTTAGTGTCTTCAATCCTATATGAATCGAATACTTCATATTTTCGATCATATCCAAATTTAATGTTTCTTAGAATTGTCCTAAAAATAAAAATAAAATTGCATTGAAAAACTGCACCTTTTTTGGAAAAAATTTCCAGCACTCTGCCAGCAAGCCGATCTAGGTGATTGGTCTACCGGTCATGACCCATCGACCTACCGATTCACTACAAATTGGCTTGTCGAACTAGAAGTTCTGCTTGCCATCAGAGCCTCCAGATTTTTGCTCTGTTGTCGGCCTACCGATCTGCGGCCATCGGCCTGCCGAACTGGATGGTTCGGCATGCCGACCGAGCAAAAATAACCGTTTCTAGAAAATATAATTTTTTAATGCAATTCATCAATTTGATTTTCAACAATTCAAAAACATAAAATTAGAGACTTAGGAAATACTTTGGAGCGTCATCATCCATCTTCTAGATCCGCCTTTTAGATCTATCTTCTCTGAATAATTATTTAATTACAAAATTCTTACAAATTTAAAAATAAATAATAATTCTTAGATGGAGATGATAGGCCGCCATCTAATTACATGAAAAACCTAGATACACCTTTTAACCTCTAAGGAACTATAACTGGTATAAATTAATTAATTAATAATTAATTAAATAATCATTTAATCAACCAGAATTAATAAATAAATATTCACCATATAATCCATGACAACATATAAAATATATAGAAACCTAGAGTGCTAACTCTCTTATAAAATTAAATTCAAGCATAGGAGAGATTAAGATCACATAATTTATATATATAGTATGATCACAAACTCGTAAATTTATGTAAAAACCATAGCTTTGATACCAATTGTTGGAAAAATAATACAGAACGAAATTTTAAAAATTTTATATCAAAGTATTTTTCAAAACACAAGTTTGACATGCTATATGCATAAATTAACTAGATCTTACTAACCTTTGAATGCCAAAGAACTCCAGCAATCTATGAAGAGAAGTAACGTTCCAAAAGAGCCTCAACCAAATGGTCTTCTTTGTTATTCTCTATCCATGATCGGAGTGAGTGTGGACTCACACGTATAGCTATTCCTCTAGGTGACTCTCCTTCCAACCAATAGAGAGAACCCAAACCTAGTGTTCGTGATTTGTGAACAAGAGCTCTTAGGGAGTTTCAGATTCTCACCAGTAGAGTATCTCTCTTAATCTCTCAAATGATCTAAATAACTCTTGAGACTTACTCCCTATTTATAGAGGTTGAGTCTAGGGTCAATCCTTATCAGATTAGGTCTCAAAATTTTGAAACAGAATCAAATTCAGATCAATATCTGATGAAATCTGCTTAAAAATGCATGATCCTTTTTTTCGCATATCGGTAGGCCAATCTACCTAATCAGTAGGCCGAACTTGCCCCATTGGCAGGCCAAACTTGAGGATTGGCATGCCGAACTGTCAAAAAAATCTCAACAAATCTTTTATTTTCCACCTAAGATTCTATAGGATAAAGTCTCAGTTTTAATTCAAATAACCTAATAGAGAAGTTATCTAATTAAAACAACTTTATTTAAATAATCTCTAGGAAAATAAATGAATTTCTAATAATTCTACAAGTTTATCTTAATTTAATTTATTCAAAATCAAATCAACCAATAAACAGACAAGAATTATCCGATCCCAATAATTCAACAAGTTTATCTTGAATTAATTTTGTCAGAAAATTAATTCAACCGATAAACAAACATGGATTATTTGATTCTTTTGAATTTCAACCAATCTAATAAATCTGACATAAGTCACCAATTATTGGAAAAGCACGCCGTATCGTTACAGGATTTTACGAGCTAGCAAAGGGAACCAAATGGACCTATATAGTTCAAGCTCTCGATAATTACGAAACCCAATATCCCAGATATACATTTCATAATTATCAACTCCAATGCTACTCCATTAAAAGCTTGGAGCTGCACTCTCGAACTACATAAAATTACGAAGCCGTATAGCTAAGTTTCTATGACATATCATAGTGTATCGTATCCTTATAGGATTATCCATAATCGGCTTAAGGACAAGTTCTGTCTTACCTTCCCGATCATTTTTATCTTGCATTCCATTATCTCACCATTGGAAAACTTACCATCCAAAGAAAGTATACCATCGATTACAACTTGTATCCAAATGGTTGAGCGCTCCAATTTTTCAATTGTAGGATAACACATATAAGAGGATATCACTACACCTAAAGGAGCTATGGATTCTATATTTATGAATAACAGGTCTACGCTATCAAGGGTCATGCCTCCAATGTACCGGCATGCATACCACCATTAAGATGTGGGTGTCACCCTTTGGTACATCAAAAGACACAAGTCAAGACAACGGGCCCATTATTCATCTCCAGATTAAGATACAATACAAATGATTGTCTAAAGTGAATCGATTTATCGAGATAGAATTATTAATGCAAATCAATTCACTTTATGTCCTGATCCAGCACATCGTCACCTACGACAATGTGCCAATGTTTCTATTCACAGAGTCCACCTCCGATTGTCAAGACAAACCTTCTCCCAATAGGGATATAGACAACATAACAATCTTTACATGAATAAAGCACCCAACTTTATTCCCTCGATTGCGAATCCTATGATTTAGACCGTTACCTTAAGAATCGTGTCTTCTGCATAATCTATCCATCATATGCCCAATTCTTAAAGGTTTAGACTGACAGTCTCAAACTATTATTTGCTTAACATACATTCAACAAATATGAACGTAAAGAGGACAAGATTTGGTGTCTAAACAATAAATAAATTCTTTATTGATAAAAATGTTTCTAAAAACTTATTACATTTTTGCTCCTTAGGGTATACATGTCTAACAGTAAGTAGAAATTTTCAATCTTTCAGAGGTGTGAAGTAGTTAATTGACAGTCTCATTGAGTAAAGTAAGTAGAATTTCACTTATATCACCATAATTAGTGCGCATTTAATGTTATGAATTGATATGTGAAAGTTATGTGCAATGCATTACATGTTGTGATTTCAAATATATGTCAGCATGTAAAGAATTATGAAAAATGTGAAATTGATTATACTAGTGACTTGTGACAGGACTCTAAGCATTTGCGATGTAATGATACGAAACTTTTAAGTGTCAGGGATGCAATAATTAGGCATCTAGGATCCCATTTGAAACTTTTAAGCGTCAGGGACACAGTGATTAGGCATATCGGATGCCATGTGAGATATTAAGCATCTAAGATGCTAATGATTTAAGCATCTAGGGTGTAATACTTTCCGTCCAGGAAACACTAAATAGTGTGCACACTATGTTAACAGTGTGAAAGATATAGTGAAGAGTAAATAAAATGAAAGGAGGATAAAGTGAAAAGTTAAAGAGTAAACATATATTAACTAAGCTCATTCCTTCAAATATTACTCATACTTGCCTTATTCTACTTATTGGGCATTAGCTCACTCATTTTATGTTGATGCAGATGAGGGCACATCCCAGCACTAGTTGAGGACTAGATGGTTAGTCGGCGCACTCCCAATGCTCAAGGCTAATGTATATAGACTAGCTAGCATATTTTTTTTTGTCTTATGGTATATGCATTTTGGCAAGCCACAAGGATTTTATATGGTACATGGCTGGGCCTATTTTGAAAGATGTATTATATTGTATATATTTCATTAGCCATTTGGGGTGTGTTACATATGTTTTGATATCTTCACTAGTTAAAACTTTTTAAAAAGTTTAAATTTGCCCGTATTTTTATACTTCCCTTGAATGACCTATTAAGATTAACATAAATGAAAAGGTAAAATGTAACACTACTTAATGTAATTAGATGGGTCTTTTAGGATTATATTTGGTGGGTGTTACATTGGTGGTATCAGAGCAAGGTCTATTCTACAGACTGTCCATATTACAAAGGTGATAGGATGAGGGAACGCAACCAACTAGTAAGTTTATGTTTATAGTGCACATTAATATATATATATTGTGTTCACATTAAATTCATGCTTGTATTGGCCTTTTATTGTGATTATATGTAAGAAAGGCCGTATAATAATTACAAGGAAATATGGTTAGAACTAGAAGTCGGGCTGAGCATATTGGGGAGAGTAGTACTTCCAAAAAATAGGAGAACAAAGATGCCCGTCTCGATAGGCTTCCTAATTTGACAGAGAGATTTTTGGAATAAGAAGTCAACTTGCAAGCTGATCAACCTACACTGCCTCTACTACGACCACCTCCTCCTCCTCCTCCTCCTCCTTCCCTACTTGTACCAACAGTAGACACTATAGGTGAGTGTTTTCTAAAATACAAGCCACCAGTGTTTGAAGGTAACAGAGATTCTAAAATTGTAGAGAATTGGTTATGCACCATGGAGAGATTGTTTATTTATGCAAGGATACTAGATACTGATAAGGTGTATTATGCTGTTATTGTAACACCCACCATTTTTTATGTAATGGTTAATGTTAGATATTTAACGATGTTAAGTATTTTCTTTATGAAATAATATTACTGACCATTTTATTTTGAGTATGATAACAGGTAACGGTCACGTGGAATTGATGTGCTCAAGGTGTTAATGTCATTTATAATGCATACATGGTAGATATCTAATGTTTTGTCGTACCTTAGTGTATGTGGTAGTTCGGTAGGTAGATCCTTCTAGTTTGATAGGCCGAATTGTCTCTCTCAAAACGGCGAGTTGATCTCACAACTTTGGCAGGCCGATCCTAAGTCATCAGCAGGCCAAAGACTGCTGATGAGCAATCAGCAGACAATCCCCCAAATTATGGCATTGATGATCATTGTGATTGGATGAAATATTCTGTATGATTGGCATATTTTTTACCTTTTTTCTTATTATATGAGATGGAATATTTGACTTTTCTATGATGATTGGATTATGATAAGGTTTCCTATTTTGAAAAAGGTGAAATTAGGTAAGTGGAGCAAATCATTTGACTTTACTCTTATTTCTCTCCATTCCCCACATGTATACATTCCTCTTTAAAAAAAAAATTGAATGAAATATTGGGTTTTCTCTTAGGCGAATTCAAAGAAAGATTGAGAAGAATCGTTTTGAGCCATGAAATTCATTCTAGGTCTATTCCTGAAATTGTATTTTCTCTGCGTTTCGATCCGTTAACACTGTCTACCGATTTCCTTTTTCTATGAAATTTTAGTATGATATTTATGTATTGTTATACAATGTTCCTCAAAATTTCATTCCATTTGGAATTTTCTATGTTAAGATATTGAATTTTGATTCTCTATCACTCTTGGTTCAATTGTTGCTGATTGATAACGTTTCACAAAAATATAGTTTAGGTTCATAGGGCAAACGAATGTTGATTCTCATGAAATTTTGCAAAAATATTCATGTATATGCTAAGTTATGGTCTGGAAAGTTTTATAGTGATATGATGAATATTTTACGTATTATTGAACTTTCTTTAAGGTTAGGTTTTATGACTGTCTGATTAGTGAATTCTAGCTTACTTGATTATGTGACTCTTTATCATGAACAAACGAATTTATTTGGCAATGAAACCTTTTGTGGTACTGTATTTATATGTTTTTAGGTTGTTATAAAAATTTTAGGGTCAAACTAATTTTATTTTAATTATTTGAGAATGATTATCGTGAGTAGCTCATTGCTTTATGTGTTTAGAGTTTATTTTGGTCTTTGAATTCTAATGCATCTTTTGAATTGCTTTAAATTTATTTGAAGCTAATTTTTGGTTATGTTATAGTTTTAGGTGTCTATTACATGTAGGATTTTTATTAAATTATTTTATGATATAGATAATTTATTATTGAATGTAAGTTAGGGCTGCTCATTGTTTTGTTATTATTGGTAGATTTTGTGTTGTGTATTGTGTGACTTATTTTATTTGTCTAATGGCTAAAGAAAAACTATGGTAATTTATGTATATGTTAGCTTTATCCTTACAAATTTTCATGCCATAATTGTATGTGAATTATAAATAATTGAGTTGTGTATATATCATAGATTTTGCATTAATATTGTAAGATGGTAAAATGTATTTTTTTTTGTCTAGTATTTCTTAAGATGGAAGTATGAATGATGTCCTATGGTAATAGATGATTTCATGAAAATAAAATTAATTTTTATTTGTATATAGATGTATGACATGAATACTCAAAGAAGTGAGCACATCGAGACCTCGACGATGTCATCTAAAATAAGGTGTAGTAAGCGAGTCAAGTAAGTACATTCTCACCTACAACATGATGAGGTTTATGAAAAGTTTAAAATTTATGTTCATGATGATTTCTATGATGATTTTATATA
Source organism: Artocarpus heterophyllus (assembly GCA_025403435.1). NCBI lineage: Eukaryota > Viridiplantae > Streptophyta > Magnoliopsida > Rosales > Moraceae > Artocarpus > Artocarpus heterophyllus. The sequence continues at coordinate 29,026,492 of CM046350.1, read as the reverse complement.
ATATTTTATTATGAAATTTTTGATGTATGGGAAGGTTTAATGCATGTTTTGATAATAAGGTATTCCAAAATTTAAAAGTAAATATGTATATATGTATCACCTAATTAAGTGTTGCACACTCCATGTTTATGTCTATGTTTATGATGTCGAAAGTTGGACTTGTCATGTTTGTTTTTGGATTAGCTACCCCTCTCCTCTCATGATGGGGTGCCTATGATGATGATAATGATGCAATACTTGGGCCCCCAAAAATAAAATTAATGAAGTTTAATATGGATAATGTTAATGAAAGATATATTCTATATGAAACTGTGCCAAGTGCACTATTATTTTAATGATGATTATAAATATGATGTTGCATAAAGATGTTCATAAAATGTTTTATGTTGTGAGATAGGAAAGTGTACTTACTAAGCTTTTGCTTACTTAGTTTATTATCATGTTGCAGACAGAGGTAAAGAGCACTATGGATTAGGTAGAGGGCAAAGATGGGCATGTGGGCAAAGAATGATGGATTAAAAATGCAAGAACACCAAGAAAAGAATTTAAAGTTTATAAACTATGTTTTTATTTCCTTGTATGCTTATTTCCACACTATGATGTAAAAAGACTTGCTTTACGCTTTTTTTGGTTTGCAATAGATTGGCTTTTCGATCATTATGGATTGGACTACTGATGTTGGTATCGGCCTGCCGATTATCCTATATCAACCTACTGATCTAAGTGTTTTAAAACTCTGATTTTGCAAAGCCTCAGACGGCCTACCGAACTTTTAAATAGATTTGAAAGGTTGTTTTAAATTTTATTTAAATTATAGTCTCATTATTTTGGTGTTGGTAAACTATTTAAGAAGTACATATATATAAGTAGTTTTAATAAATGTTTTTATAAAAAAAAAAAAAAGTATGTATGGATCCTGGGGATATGTTTATCAAATTATGTTTTTAATTTAAATTGTTTATCTTAAATAATGATAACAAGGTTGAATGTAATGACATTTGTGATATCCGTAAGGGAGGCATTACAGGCTTAAGTGTCAGAGTGAATTTTCATTTTCAATTCATATCGCCACACGTCAATTCAAGTCCTCTAAGTAAATATATTTTAAGTTGATTGTTATGGATGTAAGTTTGATGATAAGTATAAGATTTAGTTACATAATGATAAATGCCCTAGTGCATAATTTAGTAGTAAAATCTTGTCTCATCCGATAAATTGGAAGGTTGTTCCTAAGCTCATAGTTCTTTTAGGAAATCAAAGATGAACGGCTGTAGAAGAATTGTGCACAAACCACTACTGCTAATGACAACCCAATCGACAAAAGATTGATGACAATGATTGCTGAACTACAAAGGCAACTCGAAGAGCAAAGAAGAGGGATTGAAGAACTAAGAGCGAATGGTCAAGGAGGTGAAAGACCAGGAAATGTCATGCCACCTCCTCCTCCTTTGCCCTCGAAGAGAAGAAGCCCCAGCTCCTACACCAAAACCAAGACCTGCCTGCTAAGAACCTTTATTAGTCAAATGGAAGAGGGTTAAGCCAGCATACTTTGAAGGTTCTAAGGATCCCTTAGTCACTCAAGGATAGTTGAAGACAATTAAGGCTACTTTGAAGCTCATGGGTTTTACTAAAATTGAGAAGGTCCTCTGTGCCTTGTATTGCCTAACCATGGAGGCTAGAATCTGGTAGGACGGAATTGAACAAAGCAAGAATGTAGACGAGATGACATGGCTAGATTTCATGCATGAATTCAACATAAAGTTCTTCCATATGAACATTTCTCGGAAGCATTACGATGAGTTCGAGAATCTGCGCCAAGGAGACATGTCAGTTACTGATGTGGTGGCTAATTTGACCACTTGGCACATCTTTGCCTAGGGATGGTTAGTGATGATGGTAGAGTTCTCAGGCCAGAAATTGCAGTAATTGTTGATGGGACAAGTCCACCTAAAAACCAAGAACAAATTGTCTTGAGGGCGCAACGAGCTGAATTTCACTTGTTAAAGCGAAGAAGAAACCAGCCCCAACCAGGTCAACCGGCAAATAATGCAAACACTTAGAACCAACCTCAAAATAAAAACAACAACAGTAACAATAGTAGCAGCAACAACCAAAACTAGAAGGACAACTCTCAGAACCAGCAAAGTTAAGGTAATAAGAAGCATAATGGTGGATAGTACCACAACAATAATAGGCAAATACAACCATGCGCTAAATGTGGGAAGAAACATATAGGTGAATGCTATTTGAGGACAAACCAGTGTTTCATTTGTGGACGCAAGGAGCACTTTGCTAAGAACTACCCTAACCAGACTAAGGTTTAAGCTCAGCAGAGAGCTCCTCATGCCCAACTCCATTAGATGCAAGTTATCTTAGAAGGATCACTAATTAATCAGGGAAGACTTGAAGCCTCACCTTCCAATGCCCGCATTTATGCAATGATGAAAGAACAAGTGGCTATTGAAGCCTCTAATGTTGTCACAGGTCAGATTTCAAGTCTTTCTTTTAATCACATGCTCTCTTTGATGCAGGTGCCACACATTTATTTGTATCCTCATCCTTTGCTAAGAAGTTAGGAGTACATTTAGAACCTATGAGACAGGGGTTCACTATGACACTACCCTCTAGGGAAGTGATGATGTTTACGCACTATTTGTGTACAGTTCCTCTATGGATTTCTAAAAGGGAACTCTTTATTGATCTTATTGTAATTGATAGTATGATTATGACATGATTCTTGGAATGGAATTTCTAAGTAAGTACAATGCTTCTATTAAGTGTTGAAAACAGAAGGTGATTTTTCATCCAGAAGGTGAACAAAGGTTTGTGTTCATGGGCGAGTCGAGAAAGAAGTCAAACATGTTTTTGTTAACCATGAAAGCAAGGAAGTTGTTAGCAAGTGGTTGCATGGGTTATTTGGCGAACATTATAGATAAAAGTCAAGAAGAAAAGGCAAGGATTAAAGATGTTGCAATAATTCAAGAATTCCCTAAGGTGTTTCCAAATGATCTGTCAAGCTTACCACTAGATAGAGAGATCGAATTTGAGATCGAACTTGGTTTAGGCACCGACCTAATTTCCAAGGCACCATACAAAATGGCTTCGATGGAATTGAAAGAGTTACATTCTCAACTAAAGGAACTTCTCGATAAAGTTTTTATCTAACCTAGTCACTCACTAGGGGGAGCACCAGTCTTATTTGTCAAGAAGAATGATGGTTTTATGAGACTCTGCATCAACTATAGAGAGTTGAACAAGGTAACAATCAAGATCAAGTACTCGCTGCCTTGAATCGATATTTTGTTTGATTAGCTTAAAGGTGCATTTGTGTTCTCAAAGATTGATTTGTAGTTGGGATACCAATAGTTGAAGATAAAAGAAGGAGAAATCCTTAAAATAGCCTTTAGATCGAGTTATGGTCACTACGAATTCATGGTTATGCCTTTTGGTCTAACGAATGCACCTGCAGCTTTTATGGACTTGATGAATCGAGTATTCAAGGATTTCCTTGATAAATTTGTCATTGTGTTTATCGACGATATTCTTGTTTTTTCAAAGAGTAGAAAAGAACATGCTGAGCATCTAAGAATTATGTTGGAAACTCTAAAGAGATAAGAGTTGTATGCAAAGTTCTCAAAGTGTAAGTTCTGGCTTAATAGTGTATCTTTCTTGGGCCATGTTGTATTAAAGGGTGGAATAATGGTGGATCCTGCTAAAGTTGAAGTTGTTCTTAATTAAAACAACCAAAGAAAACAAGTGAGATAAGAAGCTTCTTGGGTCTAGCTGGTTATTACTGAAAATTTGTGGAAGATTTCTCCAAGATAGTAACACCTCTCACAAATTTAACTCACAAAGGAAAGAAGTTTGAATGGTCAGATTCGTGTGAGAAGAGTTTTCAAGAACTGAAGAAAAAGTTGACTACAGCTCTAGTCTTGGCTATTCTTGAAGGGAACGATGGATTTGTAATTTATAGTGATGCTTCTAGGATGGGCCTTGAAGCAGTTTTGATGCAGAATGATAGGGTAATTACTTACGCACCAAGACAATTGAAAGACTACGAGAAGAACTATCCTACTCATGACCTCGAATTGGCGACCGTAGTTTTTGCACTGAAGATTTGGAGACATTATTTGTATGGAGTTCAATGTAAGATCTTCACTGATCATTAAATTTTAAAGTACTTCTTCACTCAGAAGGACCTAAATATGAGACAACAACGATGGTTAGAGCTGGTGAAGGATTATTATTGTGAAATCCTTTATCATCCAGGAAAGGCTAATCGAGTGGCTGATGCTCTGAGTAGGAAGACGATTGCAATGTTCATGTCATTATAAGCGATGTCTCAGCCTTTGAGTAAAGAAATTCTAGATTTCAATTTGGAAATCATAACAAGACAACTTTTAGCATTAACTCTTGCTCTATTGCTGTTTGATGAGATTCGGAGTAAGCAAGACAAAGATGTAAGCCTCGTGAGGATTAAGCAGGAAATCAAGGAAGGAAAATATGAAGAGTTTCATATTGTGGATGATGGAACTCTATATCTTAAGAACCACTTATGTGTTCCCAGCGTTGATGGTTTAAGGGAAAGAATCTTAGCGGAAATTCACATTCTCCTTACTCAATTCATCCAGTGCAACAAAGATCTATTACAATCTAAGGGATAGTTTTTGGTGGTTTGGAATAAACCGTGATGTTGCAATGTATGTGAAGAAATGCTTGAAATGTCACAAGTTAAAGCTGAACACCAAAGACCTAGTGGCGATTTGCAATCAATTTTTAGATACCAAAATAGAAGTGGGAGGAAATTGCGATGGATTTCATTACCGGTTTGCCCAAGACTATGAATGAATATGATGCTATTTGGGTTGTTGTCGATCGACTGATGAAAATGACACATTTCATTCCCATTAAGATTACCTACTCTATGGAGCAATTAGTAGAACTTTATGTCAAGGAGATAGTATGCCTTCATGGAATTTCTAAGTCTATCATCTCTGATTGCGAAGGCAGGTTCATGTGCAAATTCTAGAAAAGTGTAAGACTGCAATGGGAGCTAAGTTGCACTTTAGCATAGCCTTTCATCCTCAGATTGATGGCCAAACAGAGAGGACAAATTTGATCTTAGAGGATATGCTTTGGGTTTGTACCCTAGATTATAAGACCAACTGGTGTAAAATGTTACTATCAACGAAATTTGCTTATAACAACAGCTACCAGGTGACAATTGGAATGGCACCTTATGAGACTCTATATTGGCAAAAATGTAGGTCACCTATATGTTGGCATGAAGCTAATGAAAAGAAGATGATGGAAAGCATCGACAGTGGAAAGACTAATTTTGATAATGAAACTTCTGAGATGATAAAGTTGATAAGGAAGAGAATTGAGACCGCTCAAAGCCGTCAAAAGTGCTAGCTGATAAAAGAAGAAAGCCCTTAGAATTCACTGTAGGAGATTCTGTGTTCCTAAAGATTGCACCAATGAAAGGAATTATGAGGTTTGAAAGGAAAAGCAAGTTGAACCCGAGGTTTATTGGACCTTATGAAATCGTGAAGCGGATAGGCAAGGTAGCGTATCAATTGAGATTGCCATTAGAGATGTCAGTTATTCATAATGTGTTCCATGTTTCAATGCTCAAAATGTATGTCCCAGATCCTACGCATGTGATCAAGCCACAAGTGATTGAAATACAAGATAACCTCAGCTACGAAGAAAAGCCAGTAGAGATTTTAGATTGGAAAACCAAGATCTTGAGGAATAAAGAGATTCCTTTTGTCAAGGTGTTATGGCAAAATCACCAAGTGAAAAAAGCTACATGGGAATGTGAAGATGACATAAGGGTTAGATATCTGTAATTGTTCTGAGTTTCAAGGATAAAACTCTTATAAGGTGGGGAGAATTGTAACACTTGCCATTTTTCATGTAATGTTTAATTTTAGATATTTAACGACGTTAAGTATTTTCTTTATGAAATAATGTTACTGACCATTTTATTTTGAGTATGATGACATGTGATGGTCACGTGGAATTGATGTGCTCAATTTGTTCATGTCATTTATAACGCATACATGGTAGATATTTAACGTTTTGTCATATCTTAGTGTATGTGGTAGTTCAACAGGCCGATCCTTTTAGTTCAGTAGGCCGAATTGTCTCTCTCAGAATGATAGGTCGATGAAATCCGATGAATTTCATTGGCAGGCCGATCTTACAACTTTAGCAGGCCGATCCTAAGTAATCGACAAACCGAAGACTACTAACGAGCAATCAGTAGACAATCTCCCAAATTATGGCATTGATGATTATTGTGATTAGATGAAATATTCTGTGTGATTGGCATATTTTTGACCTTTTTCCTCATTTTATGAGGTGGAATATTTGACGTTTTTATGATGATTGGATTATGATAAGGTTTCTGATTTTGAAAAAGGTGAAATCAGGTAAGAGGAGCAAATCATTTGACTTTACCCTTATTTCTCTCCATTCCCCACGTGCATGCCTTCCTTTTTTAAAAAAAAAATTATGTTGCAAATATAGAGATTATTGACCTACCTTATAGCATTTTTCATTCATGCATATTGCTCTCTCTATATCGCTTTCTCTCCCTTTCTCTAAATTTCACTTAGACTTTCTCTTTCTTTTCTCCACGTTTTTGCCTTCTTCTCTCTCTTATTTTTGCTACAAAGAATTGAATGAAATATTGGCTTTTCTCTTGGGCCAATTCAAAGAAAGATTGAGAAGAATCGTTTTGAGGTAAGAAATTTGTTCTAGGTTATTCTTGAAATTGTATTTTCTCTATGTTCTGACTCCCATAACTTTGACCATGAATTTCGTTTTCCTATAAAATTTTAGTATGATGTTTATGTATGTGTTATACAATGTTCTTCAAAATTTCATGCCATTTGGAATTTTCTATGTTAAGATATTGAATTTTCATTCTCTGTGTCACTCATGGTTTAATTATTGCTGATTGGTAATGTTACACAAAAATGTAGTTTAGGTTCATATGGCAAACGAATGTTGATTCTCATGAAATTTTACAAAAATATTTACGTATATGTTAAGTTATGGTTTGGAAAGTTTCATAATGATATGATGAATATTTTATTTGTTATTGAACTTTCTTTAAGATTAGGTTTTATAGCTGTCTGATCAGTGAATTCCAGATTGCTTGTTTATGTGACTCTTTATCATGAACAAATGAATTTATTTGACAATGAAACCTTTTGTGGTATTGTATTGATATCTTTATAGGTTGTCATAAAAATTTTAGAGTCAAAGTAATTTTTTTTAATAATTTGAGAATGATGATCGTGAGTTGCTCGCTGCTTTATGTATTTAGAGTTTATTTGCACTCTAAATTCTAATGCATGTTTTGAATTGTTTTAAACTTATTTAAAGTTAATTTTTGGTTATATTATAGTTTTCGGTGTCTATTACATGTAGGATTTTTATTAAATTATTTTATGATATAGATAATTTATTATATGAATGTAAGTTAGGGCTGCTCACTGTTTTATTATTGCTGGCAGAATTTGTGTTGTGTATTGTGCGACCTATTTTATTTGTCTAATGGAATTTTTATGGCTATAAAAAAATTAGGATAATTTATATATATGTGAACTTTGTCCTTGCAAAATTTCATGCCTTAATTGTATGTAAATTGTGAATAATTGAGTTGTGTATGCTTAAGGGTCAGGCAGGTTGTTATATCATAGATTTTGCATTAATATTGTAAGATGGTAAAATGTATTTTTTTTGTATTAGTATTTCTTGAGATGGAAGTATGAATGATGTCTCATGGTATTAGATGATTTCATGAAAATAAAAATTAATTTTTATTTGTATATGGATCTATGACATGAACACTCCAAGAAGTGAGCACGTCGAGACCGCGGTGATGTCATCTAAGATAAGGTTTAGTAAACAAGTCAAGTAAGTACAAGCAAATGAAGAAGTTTATGAAAAGTTTGAAATTTATGTTCATGATGATTTCTATGATGATTTTATTTAATGTTTTATTATGAAATTTTTGATGTACAATAAGGTTTAATGCATGTTTTGATGATGAGGTATTCCAAAATTTAAAAGTATATAGTATATATGTTTCACCTAATTAAGTGTTGCATATGCCATGTTTATGTCTATATTTATGATGTCCAAAGTTGGACTTGTCATGTTTGGTTTTGGATTAGTTACCCCTCTCCTCTCATGATGGGATGCCTACGATGATGACAATGGTGCAACACTTGGGCCCCCAAAGATAAAATGAATGAAGTTTTAATATGGATAATGCTAATGAAAGATATGTTCTATATGAAACTGTGCCTAGTGCACTATTATGTTAATGATGATTATGAATATGATGTTGCATAAAGATGTTCATAAAATGCTTTATGTTGTGAGATAGGAAAGTGTACTTACTAAGCTTTTGCTTACTTAGTTTATTATCATGTTGCAATGTTGTAGATAGAGGTAAGAGAACTATGGATTAGGTGGACGACAAGGACAGGTGTGTGGGAAAAGAATGATGGATTGAAAACGAAAGAATGCCAAGAAAAGAATTTAAAGTTTATAAGCTATGTTTTTATTTCCTTGTATGTTTATTTCCACACTGTGATGTAATAGGACTTGTTTTATGTTTTCTTTGGTTTGTAGTAGACTGGCCTTTCGATCATTGTGGATCGAATTACTGATGTTGGGATCAGCCTACCGATTATCCTGTATTTCCTATATCGGCCTGCTAATATAAGTGTTTTAAAACTCCATTTTGCAAAGCCTTGGACGGCCTATCGATGGTTGAAGTTTGCATTGCCGGTCATGTTCAGCCTGCTAATGTCTGAAGTTTGACCTACCGAACCGTTTAAAAAGATTTAAAAGGTTGTTTTAAATTTTATTTAAATTATGTTCTCATTATTTAGGTGTTGGTAAACTATTTAAGAATTACATATCTAAGTAGTTTTAATAGATGTTTTTATAAAATAAAAAAAAGTATGTATGGATCCTAGAGATATGTTTATCAAATTATATTTTTAATTTAAATAGGTTATCTTAAATAACGATAAAAAGGATGATTGTAACGACATTTATGACGTTCGAAAGAGAGGCGTTGCAGTTATGATGTTGGGGGAGGATGCCAGTTATTGGTGGGATACTATGATAGTCATGCATGACATCAACACCATGACTTTGGAAATTTTTGGGGATTTGCTAAAGGAGAAGTTTGTGATATTTGACAGCAAAGATAAGAAGAGAAGAGAGTTTGCCAATCTCAAAAAGGGCACAATGACAAGGGTCGAGTATCTACGAAAATTTGATGAGCTCTCACTTTATGCCACCTATCTAAATAATAATGAGCAACAGATGATTGATCAGTTTCTTAATGGGCTGAATCATATAATACGTAAAGATATGGAAATGGCTATTCTTGAGGGAGCAAACTTTACAAAAGAAAATGGTTGAGGCCTACAAAAAAGCGAGAAAGAAAAAAGATAGATTTAAGGGCAATCAAGGTATATGGTTCCAATTTGGGAATCAAGAAAATATGAGCAGAGGACAACAACAACAAGAAGGTCCACCATGGGCTAGAAATGGCCAGAAATGACAACGTAATTTGAACCAAAGGTCACCAGATGAAAGCAAGAGAAGTAAAGGTCCAGAACAACAGACCCAAGCGACCTCATCCACCAAAGATAGGAGGATAGAGTGCCCCAAATGTGGGAAGTTTCATCATGGAGAGTGTAGACAGGGGCTATGTTATACTTGTGGTAAGCCAAGACATTACACCAGGGATTGTCCTTCAGCCTCTGGTGATCAACAAAAGAAATTCCCTACTAGGTTTTTGCTTTTACACAGATTGTGGCAACTGCATGTCCATTAGTTGTCACAGGTGAGATGCCTATGCATGGAATCATTGCATGTGCATTAATAGATTTAGGTGCCATTCATTCTTTTGCGTCCAAAGGGTATGTGAGAAGACTAGGTAGAAAAGCCGATAAGATAGAGATGAAATATAGTGACATTACCGTCCGGGGAGATTATGCAGTCAAATTAGATATTAGGAGCCAGTTCAATGATAATTGATGGAAGAGAATTATTTGTGGATTTAGTGGTACTGAGTATGACAGATTATGAGGTAATCTTGGGAATGGATTGGTTGACAAAGTATAATGCATGCATTGACTATAAAAAGAAGATTGTAGTATTTAGACCTTCAGAAGAGGAAGAGTTTTCATTAATTGGCATGGTCAGTGGATTGAGAACCCTAGTGATATCAGCTTTGAGAGCCAAAAGGCTGTTGGATATTGGATGTTTAGGTTCTGGCTGGTGTTGTGGACATGCAGATAGAGAATGCAACGAGAGTAGAAGATGTCCCAATTGTGAATGAGTTTCCAAAGGTATTCCTAGAAGATATACCAGCGTTGCCACCGAGCAGAGAGCTTGAATTTGAGATTGAGTTAATACCTGGTATAGCTCCCATATCCAAGACACCCTACAGCATGGCACCAGTTGAGTTAAAAGAACTGAAGGTTTAGCTACAGAAGTTGTTGGATAAAGGACTTATTCAACCAAGTTTCTCTATATGGGGTGCACTGATAGTTTTTGTGAAAAAGAAGGATGGGACAATGAGGCTATGTACTGATTATGGAGAATTGAATACGGTGATAGTGAAGAATAAGTATCCTTTGCCTCAGATTGATGATTTACTGAACAATTGCAAGGAGCCACTCTGTTTTCTAAGATTGATCTTTGGTCAGGGTACCACTAGTTAAGGATTAAGAAGGACAACATTCCAAAGACTACCTTTCAAATAAGGTATCGACATTATAAGTTCTTAGTTGTGCCATTTGGGTTGACTAATGCTCCGATAGTATTTATGGATGAGATGAATAGGGTATTTAAGGATTTCTTAGACAATTTTGTAATAGTCTTCATTGATGATATCCTTATCTACTCTCGCTCAAGAGAGGAGCATGCAAAGCATCTAAGGATTATTTTAAGGACCCTTAAGGATAAACAGTTATATTCCAAATTAAGAAATGTGAGTTTTGGTTAGAAAGTGTGGCATTTCTTAGACATGTGGTATCAAAAGATAGGATTTTAGTGGATCCTAGTAAGATTGAGGTGGTGACTAATTGGTCTAGACTGAGTAATCCTTTAGAGATATGTAGTTGTCTAGGCTTGGCAGTGTACTACAGGAGATTTGTTGAGGGATTTTCAAAGATTGCCACTCCTCTTAGTCAGTTGACATGAAAAAATGTGTAGTTTAAGTGGTCTGATGCATGTGAGCACAGCTTTCAAGAGTTAAAGCAAAGGTTGGTTACAGCTCTAATTCTTACTATTCCTGTGAGTAATAAGGGATTTATGGTATATAGCGATGCCTCTAGGAACGGGTTGGGATGTGTATTGATGCAATATGGGAAAGTTGTAGCTTATGCTTCTTGCCAGTTGAAAGACTATGAAAAGAAATACCGAACTCATGATTTGGAGCTGGCAGTTGTAGTGTTTGCCTTAAAAATATAGGGACATTAATTATATGGGGAAAGTTGTGAGATTTATACAGACCATGGAAGTTTAAAGTATCTCTTCACCTAGAATTGAATATGAGAGAGAGACGATGGTTAGAGTTGAATAAGGATTATGACTGCATTATCAACTATCACCCTGGTAAGGCTAATGTTGTGGCAGATGCTTTAAGTCACAAGTCCTTAGAGTGTGTGTCAGCTATATCATTGTTTCAGATGCTAATTGCTAGAGATTTGTAGAAATTGGAATTCGAGATAATACAATATGGGTAAATTGAGAGGTTATCTGCAATAATATTGTAACCCACACTATTAGAAAGGATTAAGTAGAGACAGAGTTAAGATCCTTTCCTTTGTTGTATAAGGAAAATAATTGAAGATGGGAAAAGTAAAAGTTTTCAAATTTCTAGTGATGGAGTGATTACACTTGGAAATAAGCTTTGTGTTCTGAATAATGGAGATCTTCAAGAAGAGATAATGGAGGAAGCTCATAACACTCCCTATTCGATACATCCTAGTACAAGTAAGATGTATAAGGATTTGAAGGCTTTTTATTGGTGGCCAAAGATGAAGAGAGATGTGGTAAAGTTTGTGGGAAAATGCCTTACATGCCAACAAGTCAAAGGAGAACATCAAAGACCAACAGGTAAATTACAGCCTTTAGAGATTCCACGGTTGAAATGGAAGGATAATGCAATGGATTTTGAGACTGGGTTACCTAAAACAAGGAGTGGATATGATTCAATTTAGGTGATCATTGATTGATTAACAACAAAGTCAGCCCATTTCCTTTCAGTTTGCACTAATTACTCTATGGATCAGTATGCTCGATTGTATGTGAAGGAGATTGTAAGATTGCATGGAGTACCAGTGACCATTGTTTAAGATAGGAGTTCTCAGTTTACTTCCAATTTTTGGAAAAGTTTGCATAGAGCTATGGGAACCAAGTTAGCATTAGTATAGCATTCCATCCCCAGACTAATGGTCAATCAAAGAGAACTATTTAGATTTTGATGGATATGTTGAGGGCCTGTGTCCTTGATTTTCAAAAGTCTTGGGATGAGTATCTTCCTTTAGCTAAGTTTGCGTAAAATAATAGCTATCAAGCAACTATTGTTATAGCACCTTATGAGGCTTTATATGGTAGAAAATGTAGGTCTCTAGTTCTTTGGAACAATATGGATGACAAAAAGTATCTTGGTCGTAATTGGGTGCAGGAAACTGAGAAGGTAATTCAAAAGATTTGCAAAAGAATGTTAGTTGCCTAAAGAAAACAAAAGAGTTATGTAGATGCCAAGAGAAGAGACATGAATTTTGCTGTAAGAGGCAAGGTCTTCTTAAAGGTTGCACCAATAAAATGAGTAAAAAGATTTAGGAAAAAGGAAAAATTAAGTCCCAGGTACATTGGTCCCTATGATATAATGGAAAGAGTTAGAAAGGTAGCATATAGATTGGCGCTACCATCAACACTTGGTGGTGTACATGATGTCTTCCATGTGTCCCTATTCAGAAAGTATGTGCCAAGTCCTTCACATGTCCTAAAATGGGAAGATGTAGAGCTTAAAGTGGACTTGACTTATGAAGAAAAACCTGTTTAGATTTTGGACATAAAAGAAAAAGAGCTAAGAAACAAAAAGATATCCTTAGTCAAGGACCTATGGAAGAGTCATTCAGTAGAAGAAGCAACATAGAAGTTGGAGGATGAGATGAGAATCAAGTATCTAGACCTATTTGGTAAGTGAAATTTCGAGCACAAAATTTTATAAGGATGGGAGAGTTGTGATGCCCAAAATTCTCACATACTCATTGACCAATGCATTGCATGATTTTATGATCACATACATATCATTTATATGTTGATTATTCATTTAAAATGAATCATCATATTGTTACTGTGCATTAAATACCATATTATGTATAATGTAATATAGTATGACAAGTTTCTCAAAGGCCGATCCAGTAGGTGTTATAACAGAAAGGAAGATATAATAATGATGTTCAGGGATTACAATGGATTCAATGGATAAAGGAGCTCAATTATACCTACAGGGCACAAAATTGGTCACTTTTGACCTAAACAAAGAGTTTTAGTATAAGTTTTTTAACAAAAAGGATCCATTAATGATGTGAGATCTCTTATGATGATAGTTCATAGCTATGAAAATAATAAAGAGTGGAGGGCGTGAGTTTTATGCAAGTTTCTTGGTTAGAATGCTTTAGAAAACCCTAAATTATAAAATTTTCGATGTTTGGATTTTTGAGTCATGATTAGGGAATTTGTCATATTGTAAGTGGCTTAAAAATTTATTATTCCATGTTTGATAATTCATAGAAGAGTTCTAGAGGAATAGATAAAGTTTTGATAACAAACGGTTGAGAACTCAAAGATGGAGTTTGTAGTGTACCAAAATTTTAGTGTGAGCGTATGAACCAAATTTAGTAGGCAAAATGATTAGCCATGACCTAATATGTACTTGAGCTTTTGTATGAATGTTTAACACCTCATTAAAGAGGTGAGCGTGCTGTACTAAGGACACTAAGCTAGCTAAGGTGAACCTACTTCATTTTGAAGTAATTTTAGGTGTGCTTGTGGTTGTTTAAAAAGCATATAAGCAACTAGGTGCCATTTTTTAGACCTAAAAACTCTAAATCTGACTTTCCAAGCTCTAAAACTTCATTTTCCCATCTATGTTTTGAGAGAAAGAGAAAATTCCTTGGTTGTTTGTCAAGTTTTGGGTGCCAAATTGCAAGAAAAACCTAACTAGGTCAAGGTAAGGGGCTGCTTTAGTTTATAGGATGTTTGATGTTAGTTCAAGGGGTTTTCCTTTTGAGTTTTGATGAGATATTTAACCCTAATGACCTTTAATATGTCAAAAATATCCTAACAAAAGTGTTTAAGTAAATTCAATTGGGAAGTGGCAGTTTTAAGTTCGTTTTTGGTGGCTCTCCAAAATCAAGAAAATTTTTAAAGTCTTCAAGTTTTGTCTTTGTTTCCTAGGCTAGAAGGCTCCTTTGAAGCTGAAATTTTGAGGATATGTTCATATATTATTTAAATCCCCCTAAAACATTTTTAGCAAATTTAATTTAGTTTAGGAGTTATAGGCTTATAATTGTTCCTGGTTTTGGAGAAGTATTGATGTTGTGGTTTGTGATGGTTTTGATATTTTGTGAATTTAAAATTTATTCACAGCTTGGAAATAGGTGCTTCAAGGTATAATTAAGCTTGGGGAGTCTTAAAATGTAGGGGAAACTATGGCAAAATTTTTAGGATAAAGTTTGAATCATTTCGGACCAAAACGAACCCAACAAAGGTTGAAATGGTTTCCCTTGGGTTGGCTGGCTACGCTAGGCCCGCAGCCTGCGCACAAGGCCTGCCCATAGAGCCTGTGTGGGCAGCCCACATGCATAGGCAAGGTTGCCTAGGCCAGCCCTCAGCCAGAACTAGCCAAATGGCCTAGTCAAGTGTTTTCAGACCCCTGAAGTCCCTTTTTGATGCCATTTGAAGCGTTTGAGCTCTGAAAACATCTATTTTCATTAATATTACCTAAAATAAATATTTAGAATAGGAAAATGAGCTCCTTAATGTTTAATTATTAGTCATTGTTGGATTGGTAGTAATCTAAGTAGAAATTTTCAATCTTTTTAAGGTGCGAAGTACCGGACCCCATAAGAGCTTAATTGACAGTCTCTTTGAGTAAAGTAAGTAGAATTTCACCTGTATCACCATAATTGTTGTGCATTTAATGTTATGAATTGATTTGTGAAAGTTATGTTCATTGCACTACTTGTTATGATTTCAAATATATGCCAGCAAGTAAAGAATTATGAAAAATGTGAAATTGATTATACTGGTGAGTTGTGACGGGACTCTAAGCGTCTAGGACGCAATGATGTGAAACTTTTAAGCATCAGGGACACAATGATTAGGCTTTAGGATGCCATGTGAAACCTTTTTAAGCGTCAAGGACGCAATGATTTGGCATCTGGGATGCCATGTGAGATGTTAAATGTCTAGGACGCCAATGATTTAAGCATCTAGGGTGTAATACTTCCCCTCTAAGAAACACTAAACAGTGTTCACACTATTTTAAGAGTTTAAAAGATACAATGATGAGTAAATGAAATGAACAGAGGATAAAGTGAAAAGTTAAAGAGTAAACATAATACTACCCATGCTTGCATAATTCTACTTACTAGGCATTAGCGTACTCATTTTTATGGTGATGCAGATGAGGGCACGTCCTAGCACTAGCTGAGGACTAGATGATTGGCTGGCACACTTCCGATGCTCGAGGCTAATGTATATGGACTAACTGGCTTGTTATTTTATGGTCTTATTGTCTATGCACTTTGGCAAGCCCGAGGGATTTTATATGGTACACGGCTGGGCCTATTTTGAGAGATGTATTATATTGTATGTATTTGGCCAGCCATCTAGGGTGTATTACATATGTTTTGATATCCTCACTGCTTAAAACTTTTTTAAAAGTTCAAATTTGCCTGTATTTTTATACTCCTCTTGAATGACATATTAAGATTAATGTAAGTGAAAAGGTAAGATATGTAACACCCGCCATTTTTTGTGTAATGGTTAATGTTAGAAAAATAATGACGTTAAGCATTTTTCTTATGAAATAATGTTACTGACTATATTATTTTAAGTATGATGATAGGTGATGGTTACATGGAATTAATGTGCTCGAGGTGTTCATGTCATTTATGTTGTATACATGATAATTACTTAGTAATTAATTAATGTTTTGTTATATTTTAGTGCATGTGGCAGTTCAGTAGGCCGATCCTTCAAGTTCCGCAAGCCAAATTGTCCCTTGCGGGACGGCAGGCCGATGAATTTAATTAGCAGGCCAAAGTCAACCATCAGCAGGGCGAAGACAGCTGATGAGGAATCAGCAGTTAATCGCCAAAATTATGGCATGGATGATTGATTTTGATTGGATCATAAATTCTGATTGATTAGCATATTTTTGGTCTTTTCCTTGTTTAATGTAATAGAACGTTTGACTTTTATGGATGATTGAATTAATTGATATAGTTTCCTATTTTGAAAGTTTGGAATATGGTAAGGGGAGCAAACATTTGACTTTCCCCTATTTCTCTCCATCCCTATGTGAATTTGCCTCAATTTTAGTCAGAAAATTCTGATATTATAGAAAAGATTATCTTTTCCTTTACACCATTCTTATTTTTTTTCACGTAAACTGTCTCTCTCTATCGCGCACACACTTTCTCTTTCTAAATTCTCTTAGACATTTTTTCTCTCTTCTTCACATTTTCTTCCCTCCTCTCCCTTAATTTTGTTGCAATTATTTGAATGAAATACTAGTCTCCTCTTGGGCGAATTCAAAGGAAATTTGAAAAGAAATTGTTTTGAGGTAAGAAACTCGTTTTAAGCATTTTTGAAATTTTATTCACTCTGTAATCCGACCCCATAACTTTGTCTACAAATTTCTGTTTGTTTTGAAATTTTAGAATGGCATTCATGTATGTGTTATGCGATGTTTCTTTAAATTTCACGTCACTTGGATTTTTCTATACTGAGATATGAATTTTTTCTCTCTACCACCCATAGTAAACTGTTGCTGATTGGTTATGTTGCACAAAAACATAGTTTTTGTTTGTAGGGCAAATAAATGTTATTTTGCACGAAATTTGGCAAATATATTCATGTATATATTATGTATTGAACTGGAATGTCTCATGGTGAAATGATAAATATTTTATGTGTTATTGAATTTTCATTAAGACTAGGTTTTGTGACTATTCTATCAATGAATTGCTAGACTTCTTCTTTTGTGATGTTTTTGTATCATTAAACAAATTTATTTGACAATGAGACTTTTTGTGGTACTGTATTTACATGTTAATAGGTTGTCAAAAAAATTTTGGAGTCAAAGTAATTTTATTTTATTTGTTTGAAAATGTTTACCAAAGGATACTCACTGCTTTTCAAACCTAAAGTTAGTTTTACCATTGACTTTCAAATGCATGTTTTGATATAATATTATTTTATTTGAGGCCCAATTTTTGAAATGTTGTAATTTTTGGTGTCTATTATATGTAATATTTTTATGAAATTGTTTTAGGATATAGATAATTTATTATATGAATGTTAGTAAGGACTGCTCACTATCTTGTTATTGCTGGCAGATTTTGTGTTGTCTGTTGTGTGTTGTGTGACTTGTTTTGGTTTTCAAATAAAATTTTTATGACCAACAAAAAATCATGATAGTATGTTTATATGTTAGCTTTGTCCCTTTAGAGCCTCATGCTTTAACTATGTGTGAATTGTAAGTTATTGAGTTATAAATTCGTACGGGTTAGGCAGCATTCTCTATTGGCAGTTTTGTTCTAATGTTTTAAAGGCTGATAAAATGTATTATGGATTAATGTTTTCAAGAGAAGAATGTATGCATGATGTACTATGGTATTGGATGATGTCATGTGGTATTGAATGATTTTATGAAAATAAAAATTAATTTTATTGCCTATGGATGTATGACATGAACATTCCAAGAAGTGAGCACATCAAGACCGCGGTGGCATCATCTACAATTAAGGTTGAGTAAGCTAATCAAGTAAGTACATTCTCACCTGCAATATGATGAAATTTATAAAAGTTTGAAATCTATGTTCATGATGGTTTTATGATGATTTCCCATGATGATTATACATGATGTTTTATTATGAAAGTTTTGATGTATAAAAGTTTATGCATGTTTTGATGATGGTTTTTCAAAGCATATAAGTATATATATATATATATATATATATATATATCTGTATCACCTAAATAAGTATTGCACACCCTATGTTATGTTATGTTTATGTCTATGATGTCATGTTTGGATTGGGATTTGCTACCCCTCTCCTCTCATGACGGCGCGCCTATGATGATGAAAATAGTGCAACACTTGGGTCCTAAAGATAAAATGAATGAAGTTTTAATATAGTTAATATGCAGTTTTAATATAGTTAATGTTAACGAAAGATATGTTCTATATGAAACTATGCCTAGTGTACTATTATGATGATGATGATTATAGTTATGATGTTTCATAAAGATGTTCATAAAATGTTTTACGTTGTGAGATATGTAATGTACTTATTAAGCTTTTACTTACTCAATTTCACATCATGTTGTAGATAAAGGCAAGAGGACTATGGAATAAATGGAGGACAAAGACGGGCGTGTGAGTAAAGAATGATGGATTGAAAACAGAAGAACACCAAGGAATAAATTTAAAGTTATAAATTATGTTTTATTTTTTAGTATGTTTATTTAAAGAGTTTTAAAGATTTGAACTATGTCTCTATAACTTTATATGATTATTATTTATCTTTTTGCACTTTGAAATATTAAGATTTGTTTTAAAATTTAATTTTTGTTTTTTTATAGCAGATCGGCCTTACGATCGTCGCTGATCGAACTGTCGATGCTATAATCGGCCTGCTGAATATCCTGTCTCAGTCTGCTGATTCAAGAGTTTTAAAACCCTGATTTTGCAGAGCCTCGGACGGCCTGCCCGTGGTTGAAGTTTGGATTGCCGGTCATGTTTGGCCTGCTGATGTTCAAATTTTGGCCTACCAAATTGTGTAAGCAGATTTTAAAAGTTGTGTTAATTTTTTTAAAATTATGATTTCATTGTTTTGGTATTGATAAACTATTTAAAGAATATTTATAATTAAGTAATTTAATAAATGTTTAAAAAAATGTATGCATGGATCCTAGTGTATGTTTCCAAATTATATTTTCATTTAAATGGTTTATCTTAAATAATGGCAAAAGGAATGAATGTAACGACATCTGTGACATCCGTAATGAAGCGTTACAAGATATAACACTACTTAATATAATTATATGGGTTTTTTAGGATCCTACCTGTGCATGGATCCTACCTGTGCTTTGTTGCAATCGTCGATGTCATTTTGAGAAGCTTGGCCCGGAGGAGGACAAGCTCTGGCAACGGACCTACACAATTTTTTTGCAATGAGGAAAACAAAAAAGAAGATTCGAAGGAGGAAAGAAAGAGAGTAGAGAGAGAACGAACATAAAAATGGAGAGAGAAAAAGGCGCAAGACAGAAAATTTGATAAAAAAAAAAGAGCATTTTTTTTACATTTTGTGGCATGGTGAAAAATTTGTGACATTAATTTTTTTAATTTTTCAAATTTTGCGGCATAAATAATTAATGTAGATAAAAAGATGACATAGAGTGTAATTTTCTCTAGGAATTTGGTCCTTTGAGTTTTGTTGTCATTTTATTATCAATTGGGTTTTTAATTTCAATTATTTTTGCCATTATCGTGAGAGTGATTTTTGAGATTTATTATCATTTTTTAAATTATTTGTAAATTAATTTGTACTTAATTGATTTATGGAAAGTCAAATTCTAGTCGGAAGATTGAATTTATTGTGAAATTTTGGATATGATTGAGTTTCCCATTGAGAGATTTTTGGCAACTTTCCTTAAATGTGCAGGTCAATAATTTTGTTTTGACTAAAGAAATAGGTTTATCTATGGTAAGTTTAAGATTCTTGTATGACTGTTCTATATGAACATGCTGGAATAGATATGGAAAGTTTATCTTCCATGATCAGGCTTGTCAAAATTGCTTTTTAAGGTAAGATCAATAAGCAAATTTTAGGTGACTTATTTTTGAAAATTTGTGTCTTGGCACGCTGGAATGGATATTCTTTCTTCCTAAGTTTTCTCAGGCTTAAATGTCAAATTCTTTCAAGGAAAGTCTCTTATATTGACCCACCCAGCCTAAGAATTAATTGATATGAAAGGCACTTTTTGGGATGTATTATACTGCTCATTTTGGATTGATTTGACAAGAATCAAAGAAATCTGAGTTTTCTTCTTTGGCTCCGAGTTGTGTGCGGACTTTCCATATTTATCTCGTTTGTCACAACAAGACTGTGCTAGAAGAGCTGGCATCCGTGAAGACAGATAGAGTGAATCACAGGAATTAATGGCAATTTTTCGAACCGAAGGAGGATACTTATAACGATCATAAAAATTCAAAAATTAATAACTATAATTAATTAAAATTTTTTTAATAATTATACCGTTAAAGTTTATAGGAAAATATAAGCTTAGAATTTATAATTTCCTATTTCGATAAGAATTACGATACATGCTCACGAGAGAACATGAAAATCTAAGAAAATGATTGACCTTAGACAAGCCAATGTTGTTTTAACAGTCCGAGTAAAATTTTGATTCGATAACTAATTATTAGATTAATTATGTTTCGTGGAATTCAAGAATTAGAGCTAAAGGCTTTCTAAAAAACTCGAACACTTAACGTGGCAATTCAATTTAAATTTTCAAAATTCTATAATTAGAGTGAATTCGATAGTATACAATACCGTTAAGTGTCACAAGGATATTATTAGAAAACAGTTTAAGATTAGGAGACCTTTCATCTTAAGGTTAAAGATGAATAGAGTTCATCAGCAAGGAACTTTGAATTTAATATATCAAAATTTCAAGTATGAGTACAGTAATAAAGGTGTACATATGGACACTTTAACATAGTTAAATGAAATTAGTAACCTCTTATTTAATTTAAAGAGTTTATTATTAGTGAAATTAAGTAACTAACGTTACAAGCACTAAGAACTTATTTCATTTTAGTAAAGGCTAAGAAAATCTTAGAATTAAATAATGTAATTTACATATTTAAATCAAGGATTTTTCTAGAAGTATCATGTACGAAGTTAGCAGCTTACCGAGAAACACTCTAGCGATTGATAAGTCCTTAATTGTTAATTAATTTAAAATCATAGTTATACATGTAGCAATTTCAATAGAAAATTCTATGTGAACTCAAAAATTGACACTATCAAAACCTATGTCATTACCGAGTCTAGATGCAGAAAAAAGTCAAGCTTAGATTTTTATTAAGTCTAGGAGTGTTCTTAAGACTAAAAAACACTGTCAAAATTGGTACGCAATCAAAATATATATCAGTATCGGTTTACACTATGGTTAGTATATATTGCATATGAATAGTGGAAAAGGACCCAATAGAAATCAAAATTTCTTGTCAGCTAGGTTAGTCATCCCTGACGGTACAAACATTTATCTATTAAGTGGGAAACTTGCAAGAAAGCCTAAAGTATATATAGTTCCCTTGATTTAAGCTTGTATGCTGGTGGGTGTACTTGATGTAATTATGAGATAAAACACTCACCCACCAAAGCTTGTAGAAGGTGCCAATCTTAGGGATTCCTAAGCATGATTTTAAATCATCAAAGTCACTTAGAAGGATAATTAAACTAAGGTTAGGTTGGAGAGATTAATTAAGCCTTGATCTATAAATTCCTTATTTTGGTCTCCCATTTTTCTTTTTCCACTCCAAAACCAACCACACCAAGAGGGGAATCCTCCAAAATTTTCCTTCTCATTTTCTCTTCCAAATTCAAACCAAGCTCTAGCTCAAAGATCTTTCAAGAGATTTCCTTTTCCTTCCACTCTCCAAAACTTGTACCAACACAATAATCTCCAATAAATCTTCTTCCATTTTTCTTCTCCAAGAACCAATTTCTTCCCCTAAGCAAGGCTCCAAAAATTTCATGCCTTTCCACCACAAAGATCACTAATCAAAGTATGGGGAAAAGAAGGACCAGAAGGGTTTAGAACAAGGAGAAAAAAGTTGGAGTTTTATAAATTCTTCAAGGGTAAAGTTTCAATCTTTTGCTCTTTATTTCCTTAGGCAAACCAAGATTAGATTTTTATGGAGAAAGTTTGTGTTTTTAGCATTTAAAATAAGAAACAAAGGGGAGGAATGGGCTTTTCTAGAGGAGATCATCAAGGAAGCGTCTTCAAGGGTAAAATCCTCAACTTTCCTCTTTAAATCGTTTAGTTTATTCAAAGTTTAGATTTTTATGAGTTAAGTTTATGTTTTACAAAAAAAAAAAATGGTTTGTAATAATTTATTTATGTTAGTTGGTGTGGCTTTATATGTAATTTCTTGTAATAAGTTAAGTTATGTAAGTTTAGTTTAGTTTTGGAGCATGTTTGATGTTGTGGAAAATTTTCCACAAATCTTGATCGCTAAAACGGAAGCTTTAGAATTGGATTCTAAAACTTTTTCGAACACAAAACTTTTAGATTTCAATGTTTTGAACAAAACTTCATGGCTGAGCAAATTGCGGTTTTGACTCTAAGCACGGTTTCTAAGCAGTTTTTAAAAACTACCCAAAATAGTTTTGGAAACTGCCCAAAACTATAAAAATTATTTTGGTAAGGCAGCCAATGTTTTGGCCATTTCAGGTTGCTTTAGATTCAAATTTCATGTTTTACAAAACATAAAAATTTTAGTTTTTGATGAGACGGACAAATTTTGTGAAGAAACTTTTTCTAAAATCTACCTCTAAAATATAGTTATGGATAGTTTCCCAAACTATCCAAAAAACTTTATTTATTGGCTGAAAATAATTTTCAAGTTTCGGGTCATTTTTAGATATAATTGTAATTTTTGCCGAACACAAGTTTTACTTTTCGACAAAATGAAGAACATTTCTGAAGAAAGTTTTGTAAAAATTTGCCTTTAAGATAGACTTTGATTAGGATAAATATATAAAGGCAGTCAAAATCATTTAATCAGTAAAGTTGGCAAAATTTAACCAAAAAACGAAATGGTAAGGATGGTGATCGGGACTTTTAACTAAGCATGAAAATTATTAAATCATATATTTAAAATAAGTAACTTTCATCAAGAAAAACTTCAAAAAAAATTATCTTTAATATATAATTTCACATTAATTTTTTAAAACTAATTGAAAAAGTACTTTCCGGTACTAGTTTTTATAAACAAAGTTTGTGTGTCAATAGAATCTTGTTTTTCAATAACCCAAGAAATTACAACACTCTAGACAATCTATACAAGTCTAAGATTTAGTTTTTTACTAATTTCAATTATTATTTTATAGAGCGATTTTTACTCAAATCTTTGAGTTACACGGATATAATTTCCAAATGATAAACTTTAACAATTTTCAATTTAACGCTAAAACAACTATTATAAAAACCTGTTATGCTAGATTCTTAGTATTACAATGTTAGGCACAGGTCCAACGTCCACCTTAGTTTTAACAATATGGTGTATAGAATGCCTTAGGATCATTTTTTGGGCTTAATGAGCTTAAAACCAATTACGAGCCCACTAAATGAATTACAAATATGGTTAATTAGAACTAAGTTCAAGAATCAAAAAGTTATGTAATTTTTAAGTTTGTTAGATGAAGCCATATAGACTTAGTAACGATATGATAATTAATCAAATATTTAAGTTAAATTAATTGTTGATATTAACATGGATTAAAGGCAATTAAGGAAAGGTGTACTTTATGAGGATTAAATTGATTAATTAATCCTTATAATAAAAGTCATGATTCTTATGATCCTTTGACCAAAGGACTACGATCTAAAGGAATGATCAAAATTCTTATGGTTATGCTAAAAATTAAAATAGCATAAAATAGGTTATTCTTAAACACACTCAATGGGTGTTTATACAGAACCGTTTCCTATAAAGGCTAAGGAATTTCAAGCAAATAGAGAGAACTACTAAAAGAAACAAGGAAGTGGGAATCTCACCTACGGTATGAATTATTTTTAAATGAACTGTTTTTACATTATTTCTAAAATTGTGAAAATGTATGTTCAATGTTATGCCCTGTCCTATTCCGTTGGGTCATATTTACTTAGTTAAGATATGTTGTATATGTATCTTGTTAGGTCATATATGATTCGTGATGTATGCTGCATTAAATATACTTTCTACTCACTTTCATATTGAGCTTGTTTTGATATTGGTATATGGTATTATGTGGTAGCATGTCATACCACATACACATAATAAAACAAGTGAAACTAATAGACAAATTAAGAATATCGCACCAACCACTTGACCTACAGTGAGGCTTAAGTTTTTTTAAAAAAAAGATCACGGTGTTGTTGGTGTTGGAAAATGAGTACATGGCGAAATTTAAAAAAATTTTAAATTAGAATATTTTCTAAAAACACAAGTTTGACAATCTATATACATAAATTAATCATAGATCTTACTAATCTTTTAGTGCTGAAGAGCTCCTGCAATATGTGAAGAGAAGAACGTTCCAAAAGAGCCTCAACCAACTAGTCTTCTTTGCTATTCTCTATCCACGATCAGAATGTGTGTGGGGACACCTCGTATAGCTCTTCCATTGGTGACTCTCCTTCTAACCAATCGAGAAGACCTAGAGCAAAGGTTCGTGATCGTGAACAAAAACTCTCAGGGAGTTTCAGAGTATCTAACAATATAGTACTCACTCTTAACTTCTCAACTGATCTAAATAACTCAAAAAACTCACTCTCTATTTATAAAGGTCATCCCCTAGGTTGGTCATTATTAGATAAGGTCTCTATTTTGAAGGCACATCGTTAGATTGACAGGCCGAACTAACGGATCGGTCTGCCGAACTTATTTCATCGACAGGGCGAAATAGCTAATCAGCCTATCGAAATTACGATAATATGATCTTTAAGAATCTTTTATTTTCCACTCGAGATTTTTTAGATAGAGCCTCAGTTTTAATTCAAATAACCTAATAAAAATTTATTTGATTAAAACAGTCATATCTAGATAATCTCAAGGAAAATAATTATTCTTGATAATTCAACAAGTTTACCTTGAACTAATTTGCAAAATTAATTCAACCAAAAAAAGACATGAATTATCTGATCCTCTCGAATTTTAACCAATCTAATAATCTAACGTAAGTCACCAATTTATTGGAAAAGCACGCTCTATTGTTATAGGATTATTATGAGCTAGCAAAGGGGAGTTGATGAACCTATATAGTTCAAGATCCCCATAATTGTAAAATAAATATCCCAGGTACATATTTTATAATTATCAACTCTAACGCTACTCTACTAAAAGCTTAGAGCTGTAGTCTTGAACTATATAAAATTACAAAGCTCTAAATTAGCTAAGTGTCCATGACATATCCTAATGTGTCATATCCCCATAGGATATTTATAATCAGCTTAAGGATAAATTCCATCTTACCTTTCTAATTATTTTTATCTTACATTTCATCATCTCACTTTTAGAAAACTTACCATCCAAGGACAGTATACCATTTAGTTACACATATGCATCCAAATGGTTGAGCACTCTAGTTTCCCAATTATAGGATAACACATATAAGAGAATATCATTGACTCCACCAAAGGAGCTATGGATTCCATATCTATGAATAACAGGTCTACGCTATCAAGAGTCATATCTCCAACATACCAATATATGTACCATCATAAAGTCAAGATGTCATCCTTTGGTACATCAAAAGATATAGGTCAAGATAACGGGCCCATTAGTTATTTTAGGATTAAGATACAAGACATATGATTGTCCAAAGTGAATTGATTAGCACATGTGGAATTGTTAATCCAAATCAATTTCACTTTGTGTGCCGATCCGACACATTGTCACCTATGATAATGCACCAATGTTTCTACACGTGGAGTCTAACTCTAATGACCAAGACAAACCATCTCCCATTAGGGATGTAGACAACATAACAATCTTAGCATGAATAAAGCGCCTAACTTTATTCTCTCGATTGTAGACCTTATGATTTAGACCATCACTTTTAGAATCATGTCTTCTGCATAATCTGTCCATCATATGCATGATTCTCAAATGTTTAGACCAACGGTCTCAGACTTTTGTTTGCTTATTATACATTCAACAAATATGAACGTTAAGATGACAACAATTCGTATATGAATAAATAAATGAATTCTTTATTGACAACAATGTCTCCAAAAACATATTACAACATTTTACTCCTTAGGGTATACGTGTCTAACAATTTCCCACTTACACTAAGTGAGTAAATATGACATATCATGTATCCCTATAGCTTCCACATGCCTCTCGAAAACTCTCACAGTTAGTGCCTTTGTGAATGGATCTACTAAATTGTCCTCAGCTACGATTTTGCATACAGCAACATGTCTGCCCTCAACAAAGTCCTTTATCACATGGTATTTTCGATGAATATGCTTACTCTTCTTATGAAATCTTGGTTCCTCACCATTAGCTATGGCTGTAGTGTTATCATAATACAGTGATACCGCCATATCTATACCAAGAACTACCTCAAGTTCCTTAAGAAATTTTTGGAACCACGCTGCTTCTTTCAAGCATCACTAGCTACCACATACTAGGCTTCCATCGTTGAATCCAAAGTGTGATCTTGCTTGATACTTCTCTAAACAATGGCACTGCTGCTCAAAGTAAACACAAAACCAGAAGCCGATCTTCTTGAATCCGAACAAGATTGAAAATCCAAATTAATATATCCGAGAGGTGTTAAATCCTTACCCGAATATACAAGTATATACCCTCGAGTCCCTCTCAAGTACTTGAAAATATGCTTGACCGCAACCTAATGGTTCGATCCCAGATTTGACTAAAATTGACCTACTATCCCGATCGCATAACTAATATCCGATCGTGTGCAAAGCATGGCATACATTAGACTACCCACTGCCAAAGCATAAGGTACCTTCTTCATGTATTCTCTTTCTTCATCAGACTTTGGTGAGTCTTTATTAGAAAGAATAATCTCAGACCTAGATAGTTGCCCAACTTTCTTGAAATTCTGCATTGCAAACCTTTCGAGAATTTTATCTATGTAGCCCGCTTAGGATAAAGCTATCATTCCATTCTTCCTTAGATACCAAGAACATAATTAGCTTCAGCTAAGTCTTTCATGTCAAACTTCTTGGTCAACCATAATTTGACCGATGACAACGCTACAACGTCATTGCCAATTAGCAGAATGTCATCTATATAAAACAATAGAAAAACCACTTTCTCATCCTTAATGTGTTTGTAAACACATAGTTCGTCCATATTTTGTTCGAACCAATAAGTCTTGATCACCTGATCAAATCTTATGTTCCAAGAGCGAGAAGCCTACTTAAGTCCATAAATTGACTATAGCAGCTTCAAACTTTACCCTCCTAACCCTTAGCCTTAAACCTGTCTGGCTATACCATATATATGGATTCATCAATATAGCCTTTTAGAAAGGCCATCTTGACATTCATCTACCAAATATCATAATCGAGAGCTGTAGCTATGGTCATGAGAATGCGGATGGACTTAAGCATGGTTACAAGCAAAAAGGTTTCTTTGTAATCGATTTCTTCCTTTTGTGTGTATCTCTTAGCTATCAATCTAGCCTTATAGGTTTCAACTTTACCATCAGCTCCTCTTTTTCTCTTATCGATCCACTTACACCCTATGGGTTTTACCCCTTCAGAAAGATCCACAAGTTCCTAAACCCAATTAGTCTCCATAGACTTCATCTCAATGTTCATAGCATCTATCTAGAGTTTTAAATCAACATCCTCTATAACCTCTTCATAAGTGCAAAGATCCCTGTCATGTTTATCCAGTTTAGCCAAAAAGGCCTCACCATTGAACATATAGCTCTCGGGTTAACGTTCAATCCTCCCACTACGATGAAGCCCCGTAGGTTGTTGTTTGATTGATTTTTCTATATTGATTGGATTGGTTTCTACCGAAACCCCTGGAGTGATCGAATAACTCACCAACTCCTCGAGTACCACTTTACTTTGAGGCTTAAAGTCGTTCATGTAACTTTCCTCAAGGAACGTTGCATTAGTTGAAACTATGACTTTATTTTCCTTTGGGTTATAGAAATAACTCCATTTATTCGCTTTTGGATATCTTACAAACACATAAACTTCTAAACGTGCTTTTAACTTATTCACTTCCTTATACATGACATGAGCCAGACATCCCCATATACGAATGTAGTTTAAGGATGTCTTCTTCACTGTCCATAACTCATGAGGAGTTTTAAGAACCGATTTTGAAGGCATATTGTTCAAAAGATAGCATGTGGTTTATAGTACATATCCCCAAAAGGATGATGAATAACTCATCATGGACCTAACCATGTCCAACAAAGTCCTATTCCTTCTCTCAGCTATGCCATTCTGTTGCAAAGTGCCTGGCGCAGTCAAATGGGATAAAATCACATTCTCTAATAAGTGTTCGAAGAACTCATAGAGAGGTATTTACCACCTCGATCAGATTGAAGTGCTTTTACAGGTTTACCTAATTGCTTTTCCACTCTTGCCCAAAACTCCCTCAACTTGTCAAAAGTTTTGCTTTTATCATGCATTACGTATACATGCCCATACCTTGAGTAATCATCAATAAAAGTAGCATAGTACTCATACCCTCCTCGTGCCCGGATGTTCATGGGACCGTAAACATCACTATGCAAAAGTTCTATAACCCTTTTAGCCCTATTGCCCTTAGACCCAAATGGTCTTTGGTCATTTTGCCCTCCAAACAAGATTCACATTGTGGTATAAATTCTACCTTTAAGTGACTTAAAGGTCCATCATTTACCAATCTTTGAATCCTATTTAGGCTAATATGACCTAACCGTAAATGCCAAAGATAGGTCTTGGTAGAGTGAGAAGTCTTAAGTCTTTTAGAGTTATTATCATTAACCTCAGTGTTAAACAATAAGTGCATCTTAGGTTTGATAAAATATAGATTATTTTGCATCCATCCATCACAAATAAAAGATTTATTTTTACAAATCACCACTTTATTATTAAAAGAAACTGAATAAGAGTTTTTAAATAAACAAACAACAGATATTAAATTCCTTTTAAGTCTATGAACATAAAAACAATCTCGCAAAACTAAAATCCTATGATTTTTAATGTGAAGATGGACGTCTCCTACTGCTTCAACAAACACCAAAAGATCCATCGTCCATCCGAAGCATGAAGTCTTCATGCAGCGGAATTCTTGTTTCATTGAACTCCAACAAAGAAACACAAACATGATTAGTTACTCCAGAATCTATGACCCAACTGTCACTTGATTTCTCAATCAAACAAGTTGCAATAACCAAAAGATCACACCCACCTCCTTAGGAAAGGAAGTCCTTGCAATTCTTCTTGATGTGCCCAACCTTCCCACAATAAAAGCACCTTGGTTTCTTTGGGTTCTTCTTTTTCTTCTTCTTGATGTGCTTCCTTCCATTCCCAAGGTTAGGATTGGAACTGAACACAACCACCAAGTTAGCCTTGCCACCAGCAAGAGTTTCGTAATCAGATTTCCAAACTCTTGTAACTGCTTCATCAACTCCGTTAATGTCACATCCTGTCTATTGCTCAAGCTATATGAAGCTCTAAAAGGGATGAACTCCTTTGACAGAGTCTGAAAAACTATGATCATGTATTACTCGACATCAATATAAGCTCCATGGGCTTGAGCCTCAGCGAGGTAGCCCATGACCAACATCATATGCTCCTTCACAAACGTCCCTAGTCTTTAGAGGGCCCCTTGCCATTTTGTTGTGGTTTGGCCTCCAAACATATCTTTAAGATTATCCAAGATCTGCTTTGCAGTCTCATAATCTTCATGTTGAGCCTACAATATGTTATTCATACCAGCCATAACATAACACCAGGCCTGATCGCTAGCATCTTTCTAGCGATCATACGCTTGGATTTGCTCATTAGTGGATTCCTCGGTAGGTTTAGGAGGACACAGTGTCCTTAGCACAAATTTTAGTTTCTCAAAGGCCAGGACGATATTCAAGTTCCATTTCCAATTATTATAATTCTTATCAGTTAATTGGTTTTTATCGAGTATCGAAGATAAAGCATTTTTAGACATGTTAATCTATAATAAAGAACATATACCAAATATAAGCAAACATACCATAACAATTTAGTAAGATAACACAACCAAGTTAACATACAGTTGTGTTTATGTGTTAAAACCTTAAAAATATCATAATCTTACAACGATAATCCCTAATTCAAAATAAGACAAGTTGCCTAGGGGAGACTTGTCAAATTCAATAAGGAACATGGATCTCCTTCTGATTAATATATGCCATCCAGGACCCATCTGATCTAGCATATATTAATAATCATTTTCTTTAGCCATCAATTTTATTAACAGAGCTCCTAGTGGAGATTAATAATAAAATTAACATGAGTGTATAACCATCGCTTCAACTATTTTATCCATGATCTATAATCACCACCTAGGGGTGTGCAACAGTAGATCATGCTAAAATATCTTATCCTTTTGGAGATCCAACCTAGTACATGATGAAATCCCTTCCTAGGGGTTGAAACCACCATGTGTTACCTATGGACCAACGATGGAGACCATAGGTCCTCTCTTCGAAAACCTTCTCCCACTCAATCTTTTGAAATCAAGGTTTTATTTTAAAAACATGAATGAACAATTTTTAATTAGCAGCACTCCCTATTCTATATTACATGTTATCAACATACATGACAAATTATATTATAATGTAGACAAGTAAAGCAATCATGCAAAGCCACATGCAAATAACAATAATAAACAGTTGTAATATTATGGTTCCACCCTAGAGAAAAGAAATTAAAGATTACAAGAGATCAATCGAAACATATTATCAATTTTTCATCCTTGAATCTTCAATTGTATTCGTCTTCATGTGGCATACATCTTCAAGTTTTCAATCACGCATAGATCAAATACTTCACTTTTTTGGTCATCACAAGATTTCATGTCTATCATAATTGTCTCAAAAATAAAATCAAAACTATACCAAAAAATGCATCTTTTTCAAAAAAAACACAGCTTTCTACTAGCATGTCGATCTATGTGATCGGTCTGCCAGTCATAAACCATTGGCTTACCGCCAAAGCTGGCTGAAATCTACCCCATAGATGGCCTGTCAAACTAGAGGTTTGGCCTGCCAATCAGTGAACATCGACTTATTGATCCTGAGGGTTCGGCCTGCCAATCAAGCAGAAATCATATTTTTCCAGAAAATATTTTTTGCACAATTTTTCAATCTTATTTTCAACAATTCAAAAACATAAAATTTTAGAGACTTAAGAAACACCTTTGGAATGGCTATCATCTTCATCTTCTAGATCCATCTTCACTCCGAATGATTATTCAATTACAAAATTCTTACAAATTTAAAATTAAATAATAATTTCTAGACAGTGATGATAAACCGCCATCTAATTACAAGAAAAACTTAGATATACATTCTAACCTTTAAGGAACCATAACCGATACAAATTAATTAATTAAATAATAATTTAATCAACCATAATTAATTAATAAACATTCACCATATAATCCATGACAATATATATAAATATATATAGAAATCCTAGAGTGCCAACCCTCTAAAAAAAATTTAATTCAAGAATAGAAGAGACCAATATCACATAATTTATATATACAGCATGATCACAAACTCGTAAATTTATGTAAAACCTGTATCTGATAACAATTATTAGAAAACAAGTACACAATAGAATTTAAAAATTTTTTAAATCAGAGTATTTTCTAAAAACACAAGTTTTACGTGCTATATACATAAATTAATCATAGATCTTACTAACGTTTTAGTGCCAAAGAGCTCCTACAATATGTGAAGAGAAGAACGTTCCAGAAGAGCCTCAAGCAACTGATCTTCTTTGCTATTCTCTATCCACAATCAGAATATGTGTGGGCATACCTCGTACAGCTCTTCCACCAATGACTCTCCTTCCAACCAATCAAGAACAACCAGAGCAAAGGTTCGTGATTGTGAATAAAAACTCTTAGGGAGTTTTAGAATATCTAACAATATAGTACTCACTCTTAACTTTTCAACTAATCTAAATAACTCAGAAAACTCACTCTTTATTTATAAAGGTCATCCCCTAGGTTGGTCATTATCAGATAAGGCCTTAAAAATCCAAATCTAGATCAACTTTTGATAAAATTGTGTCAAAAACGCATAATCAAATTATCGTTAGATCGGCAGGCCGAACTAATGAATCGGCCTGCCAAACTTGCTTCATCGGTAGGCCGAACTAGCTTATTGGCCTGCCAAACTTACGATAAAATGATCCCTAAGAATCTTTTACTTTCCACCCGAAATTCTTTGGATGGAACCTTCGTTTTAATTCAAATAACCTAATAGAGAAGTTATTTGACAAAAATAGTCATATCTAGATAATCTCAAAGAAAATAAATCTTCCCAATAATTTAACAAGTTTATTTTGAATTAATTTGCAAAATTAATTTAACTGATAAATAGACATGAATTATCTGATCCTATCGAATTTTAGCAAATCTAATAATTTAACATAAGTCACTAGTTTATTGAAAAAGCACGCCGTTTCATCACAAGATTGATTATGAGCTTGCAAAGGGGACTTGATGGACCTATAAAGTTCAAGCTCCCAATAATTATAAATTAATATCCCATATATATATTTTATAATTATCAATTCTAACACTACTCCACTAAAAGCTTAGAGCTACACTCTTAAACTACATAAAATCACGAAGTTCTAAATTAGTTAACTGTCCATGACATATCATAATATGTCCTATTCCCATAGGATATTCATAATCAGCTTAAGGATAAATTCTATCTTACCTTCCTGATTAGTTTTATCTTGCATTCCATCATTTCACCTTTAGAAAACTTACCATCCAAGGACTACACCTATGTATCCAAATAGTTAAGTACTCTAGTTTCCCAATTACAGGATAACACATATAAGAGAATATCATTGACTCCACCAATAAAGCTATGGATTCCATATCTATGAATAACAGGTCTACGTTATCAAGAGTCATCTTTCAACGTACCAATATGCGTACCATCATAAAGTTAGAATGACATCCTTTGGTAACTCAAAAGATATAAGTCAAGATAAAGGGCCCATTAGTCCTTTGAGGATTAAGATACAACACATATGATTGTCCAAAGTAAATTGATTTGCACATATGGAATTTTTAATCCAAATCAATTCCACGTTATGTCCCGATCCAACACATTGTCACCTATGACAAAGCACCAATGTTTCTACTCATGGAGTCCAACTCTGATGGCCAAGACAAACCATCTTCCATTAGAGATGTAGACAACATAACAATATTAGCATGAATAAAGCGCCCAATTTTATTCCCTTGATTGTGAACCTTATGATTTAGACCTCACCTTTAGAATTATGTCTTCCGCATAATCTATCCATCATATACCTGATTCTTAAATGTTTAGACCAAAAATCTCAAACTTTTGTTTGATTATCATACATTCAACAAATATGAACGTAAAGATGACAACAATTAGTATATGAATAAATAAATAAATTCTTTATTGATAAATTGTCTCCAAAAATGTATTACAATATTTTACTTCTTAGGGCATACATGTCTAATAGTTGGGACCTTGTAAATTCTAACTTCTTCATGATTGCAATATAATTCATAATCTTGGTGTTGTTAGGAGCTCGCGAACCTTAACTCCCCGAGAATCAAGCGTAGTCGATACGATCACCTAGGCCTAATCGGTAAGATAAGGTAATTCTTAAATAATTAAGCATAAAACAAGTCAATAAGCTAACATAAAACGATCTTGCATTTTTTTATAAAATGATCTTCAAATTGTTTTGCAAGTTGAACTTTCTAGTTGCTGAGCAAAAGCTCATTTAAGTGTATTCATGTTATAGGGAAGAAACATGTCAGTATCACTTGATTAGATAATGGTGAGCGGCGGATAGATGGTGGAGATGAGAATGGATACTGCTCATGCAAAAAATTATTTTCTGCATTATGTTTTCTTTTATAAAATTTTGTATGTGTCAATAATTAAGTAATATTATGAAATGAGCTCTAGAGATCGAGGTTGTAGTCATTCGACCTTAGATTTAACAAGGGTTTAAGACTTTCAAGAAGAAACATATATATATATATATGTTTCTAGACCCTTGTTATATATATATGTTTCTAGTTGAAAGTCTTAAACCCTTGTCAAATCTAAGGTCGAATGACTACAACCTAGATCTCTAGAGCTCATTTCACAATATTACTTAATTATTCACACATACAAAATTTTGTAAAAGAAAATATAATGCAAAAAATAAATTTTTGCATGTAAAAAATAAATATATGTTGCAACAAAAACACATACATTTTCTAGCAAGAAGTTATAGTAATAATTAGTTTTATAATTTTTTTTAAAGTATTATTTTAAAATTAAGAAAAGTACTGAAAGAATAATTTTTAAGAAAATTATTACACTAGCTTTAAAAGATTAAGTTTTAATAAGTAATTTTATGTTAGTTTTAAAAGAATAAGTTTCAAAAAATTATAATAAGCTTTAAATTTAATCAAAATAAAAATTATTTTTAAAAAAATATAATCTAAGTACCTTATGTTAAAATATATGCAAGCATTAAGATTATGTTGTTAAATAATGGCTACGTAAGCAAAATCATTACAATATTTATCCAGATTAATGGCGTCTGATTTGAAGTCATTTTTTCGTTGATGAGATGAAGAGGACTTGCACCATAAATAGATTCTTCCGTCTTAAGGAGTCTCTTTAAGACACTTGTGTATTTTCTATGTATTGAGAGTGTTTTCATTGTGGGTTTTTAGTGCAAGAGAAAGCATGAACATAGTTAGGCTTAACCATTCTCTCAACTTTGTAAAAATTGATCTACGTAGGTTGTCCACTTGGAGTAGGTTAAGAGAACCATTGGACAAGTAGTTGTCCACTTGGATTGATGGCAAGCTGCACAAGCTGAGGCTTGTAGAAAAAGGGAGGTTTCATGAGTGTAGGAAAGGTGGGGAATTTGGGCATTCTTATGCTTCCAATAACTTATAACTGTTATTTGAACTAATAAGATTCATGTCTTTCAAGCTGGTGTATTAAAAACCCGTGGCCTTTTCCCAAGTAAAATTTTTGGCCACGTTAAATAATCACATCTAGTGTTCATCTATTTTATTTATGTTTATGATTATTTTTGTTTATTATTGTTTATACAGACTAACTTGTCAAAACGATTTATTTATGTGATTACTTGCATATTTGTTTAGACAAGTTTAACAGGTCTATCAGTTAGGACTACCATACACTATAATCTATTTTAACCATATTGACTTGCTCTCTGTCAGACTCTTCTTCAATTTGTGTTCGAATAATTAGAATACCTAACCATGCCTTTTCCTTTATTATCGGCGTACATATATATATATTTTTTTACTTGGTTAGAATCGATATACATATGTTTACTAATCATTGGAAGGTACTCTTAGACATGTATGCCCTAAGGAGTAAAAATGTAATAAGCTTTTGGAGACATTTTTATCAATAAAGAATTTATTCATTGTTTATATACCAAATCTTGTCCTCTTTATGTTCATATTTGTTGAATGTATATTAAGCAAATAATAGTCTGAGACTGTCAGTCTAAACCTTAAGAATTGGGCATATGATGGATGAATTATGCGGAAGACACGGTTCTTAAGGTGATGGTCTGAATCATACGATCCGCAATCGAGGGAATAAGGTTAGGCACTCTATTCCTGCAAAGATTGTTATGTTGTCTATATCCCTTTTGGGAGATGGTTTGTCTTGACCATCAGATGTGGACTCCGTGAATAGAAACATTGGCACATCGTCATAGGTGACGATGTGCTAGATCGGGACATAAAGTGAATTGATTTGGATTAATAATTCTATCTCGACAAATTGATTCACTTTAGACAATCATTTGTGTTGTATCTTAATCCTGAGATGAATAGTAGACCCGTTGTATTGGCTTGTGTCTTTTGATGTACCAAAGGGTGACACCCATATCTTAATAGTGGTATGCATGCCGGTACGTTGGAGGCATGACTCTTGGTAGCGTAGACTTGCTATTCATAGATATGGAATCTATAGCTCCTCTTTAGGAGCAATGATATCCTCTTATATGCGTTATCTGCAATTGAAAAACTAGAGCGCTCAACCATTTGGATACATAGGTGTAACCGAATGGTATACTGTCTTTGGATAGTAAGTTTTCTGGTGGTGAGATAATGGAACGTATGATAAAAATAATTGAGAAGGTAAGATAGAACTTGTCCTTAAGCCGATTATGGATTATCATATGGGGATACGATACACTATGATATGTCATGGAGACTTAGGGTGCGTTTGGTACGAGTATTTGAGTAGAGTATTTGAATGAAGATTTAAATTTTTGTGAGAAAAAATACTGTAGCAAAATGATTCGAATCGTGATTTAAAAACTGAAACAAACACACTCTTAGCTGTATGAGCTTCGTAATTCTATGTAGTTCGAGAGTGCACCTCCAAGCTTGTAGTGGAGTAGCGTTGGAGTTGATAATTATGAAATGTATATCTGGGATATTGGGTATCATAATCATTGGGAGCTTGAACTATATAGGTCCATTTAGTCCCCTTTGCTAGCTCACAAGATCTTGTAACGACACGACATACTTTTTCAATAATTGGTGACTTTTGTCGGATTTATCAGATTGGTTGAAATTTGAAAGAATTAAATAATTCATATCTATTTATTGGTTGAATTAATTTTGTGATAAAATTAATTTAAGATAAACTTGTTGAATTATTGGGATCGGATAATTCTTGTCTGTTTGTCGGTTGATTTAATTTTGGATAAATTAGTTCAAGATAATTTGTAGAATTATTGGGAATTGATTTATTTTCTTAGAGATTATCTAGATAAAGTTGTTTTGATCAGATAACTTCTCTATTAGGTTATTTGAATTAAAACTGAGACTTTATCCTATAGATTCTCGGGTGAAAAATAAAAGATTCACAGAGATTTTTTATCGGCAGTAAGGCTTGCCAATCCACGTGTTTAGCCTGCCGATGGGGCCTGTTCGGCCTGCTGATCAGGGTCTTTGGCCTTTCGATGAGTGAATGATAAGATTACGCATTTTTACGCAAATCTTATCAGATATTGATCCGAACTTGATTCTGTTTCAAATTTTTGAGACCTAATCTGATAAGAAATGACCCTAGGACCAACCTCTAGAAATAGGGAGTAAGTCTTAAGAGTTACTCAGGTCAATTAAGAGATTAAGAGTGATACTCTATTGGTGAGAATCTGAAAACTCCCTGAAGAGCTTTTGTTCACAAATCACGAACACTTGCTTTGGGTTCTCTCGATTGGTTGGAAGGAGAGTCACTTGGTGGAAGAGCTGTACGTGTGAGCCCACCCTCACTCCGGTCGTGGATAGAGAATAGCAAAAAAGACCAGTTGGTTGAGGCTCTTTTGGAACGTTACTTCTCTTCATGTTTTGCGAGGGTTCTTCGGCATACAAAGGTTAGTAAGATCTGATTAATTTATACATATAGTATGTCAAACTTGTGTTTTAAAAAATACTCTAATATTAAATTTTTAAAATTCCCGCTGCATACTCTTTTTTCCAACAGGTACCTGTACGTCTAAATCCTTGCCCTTGCCCAAATTTTTTACTTCTTACTTTAGTGGCTTTTGACTTTTTAATGTTGTTGCTGTGGAAAGTCCTTAATAAATTATTGGGGACATTACACAGCAACCACAATAATTCTGAAAATTTTAATATAAACTTAATATCCATATTAGCGGTTGCTCTTCCTACAAATCCTATCCTCACACTTATTCTTCTTATCTATATCTATTTCAAAGTTTTTGGTGTGTATCCGAGCTCTAATGTGCTTAATCGCTTCTTCTAAACCTTTTTCTTTTTTTCTTTTTTTGGTCTTTCTAAGCTTAATTTGCTATCAAATGCAAATGTGTTTTCCCTATATATAAGGTCACACCATTCAACAAGTAAGAATAACTTTTTATACTGTCTATCAAAAAGGATGACTTTATACTGCAAATAGGTGACATATGGATAAACCATACAACATGTATCAAATCAAAGTCTTCTTAGCCCAAAAGTTATGTCGTGTGAATTGGTTTGGGTTGGGCTCATTAATTGTGTTTACGAACACCCAAAAATGGATATCTTAGAACGTCCAAATCATGTCCTCGATAAAATAGGCTTCTTCTGATGACATAAAGGGGACTTTTTGTTATCAATATGGGTAAAACTTAAGAAACAATTTAACAGAGTTAGAACTTGAATTTGGATCTTAGACACTGTAGCATTCAGAGCTTTATACTATGATATACTTTTATTTTATATTATCGTATGTGAGAGTTTTACAGAATAACAGAGTTAAAATTTGGCACCGAAACACATTAATAATAAAAATGAAAAAGAAAAGAGAAAAGAAGTGAGGACTTTTTTATCTGAAAAAGAAGTGGACTTAAGACTAGTTGTTGGGCAGCAAATGCCTTTACTCTTCAGCCAGAAGTGCCGTGATAAAGTGAACTAATGAAGAAAGAGAGACTACTAGAGCAGTTATGGTAGGGTCGGTTGGGCATTGTTGTATTATGATGTTACTTTTGATGCGTTGTTTTGAGGACCATAAACAGGTAAACATGTCGTAAATTTTTTTCAAAGCTACTATGAATATCAAAAGTGGAATTGCAGGTGTTTAGTAAAGTATGTACGAAATTGTTGTAATGATTTTTAATAATGAAAATAGACATATTTTACTAAGTATGTTTACAATTTTAGTTTTTAATTTTAATTTTAAAGTTAACATACACAATATTTATATATTACAATGATGAAAATGTTGATATTGACGAAGTTATCTAGGTTTTGATTTATAGATAATGTTGACAAAAATGTGGATATTTGTAGATATTCTAAAATAAAAAACCAAATATCTCCAAAAAACTTAAATTTTTTTCTTAAACTTTCACAAAATACTAAAAACAACTAATATTACTTAATTTGAACAAAGTTAATGATATAAATAAGTATATTTTTGTTCTAATATGAGAGTCCTATCTCATAGTGCAAAATAAAGTCATCATAATTATATATTGATTGTGATTCTAATATAATTTTGCATACTCATTAAAAGCAAAGCATAATTATATAATAGAGTAACAATCTCATGAATATGTTGTATGAGGAACAACAATAATTTACACTAATGGATAAATAGTAGAAGTATACTTTATCTGCATCTAAATGATACAAAGTTTAAAACTTTGTAAAAAAAAGTGAAGAATCAATGAATATATTCTTTGAAAAAAAAAAGAGAGAATGAAGTCATGAATGTATTTTTCAAAAATGAAGTCATGAATTTATTTTTCAAAAAAGAAATAGAAAATTAAAAATGAATTCCATTACTAAAATATTAGTTTTTGAATGTGAAGTTATGGAGTTTTTATTTAAAAATTATCTGAAAACTAAGTAACTGTTAATAAAAATTATCTGAAAACTAAGTAAATCTTAATAAATACTTTTATATTATTTTTAGGTTGAAAATATTAACAATGTTTTATTGAAAGATAATTAAAAGAAATCCTACAAAACTGATTTTTATCAAAAAAAAAAAAAACAAATTTTTCTAACTTTTTAAATATTTTGTAGATATATTTTTGAAAATATCTAGGACATTCACTGATATTGAGAATATTTGTAGATATTGTAAATAGTTTACAGACATCCTGTGCAAAAAATCGTTCCCTACATATCCATATCGAGACTTTAAAATGTGGATATTATTGTGAAAATGTTGACAATATCGTGAACATTTTCATCCTTGATAACTTAGAGTCCATTTGGTAAATAGATTCAAATTGTGTTAATTTAGATTATTCTGATTCAGAGATTATTTAATTTGCATTGTTATTCCAATTGACGTTTGGATGTGCATTTAAAGTGTTAATCTGAATGGGGAATAAAACTGAAATCTGTTTTTGGATAGATAGTGGAAAAAGTTTTTAATTTATTAATAAATCTGACAAAATATTAATGTTCATAATATTAAAAAAATGAACTATAGATCTTGATTTATTCCTCTCTTCATTAGGAACGCAATGAAAGAAGAACTGTCTTAATCGGATATCAAATAAACGAGTTATGATTTTTTTCCACAAAAATAGGAGAGAATATTTACCGTGAGATTTTACTATATTAAACTAATCCGAGTTCAAAGAGTTTAAAGGGGGAGTCAAAATCTGAAAACTTGAATTCAAAGGATTCATTTAATTTGAATTTTGGGGGAAGCAAACATCTAACTAAAGGATTTTTTAAACTCAAAGTCCAAAGAGTTATCTTAATATGTCAAATAAATAGGCCCTTAAAATGCTAAAAATTATAACTTTATCCAGAGAGATCGGTGTTTCAATAATGATGTTATAAATTTTCCAACTGAATCATAAAATTTTTTAATTTTAATTAAATTAAAAAAATCACTCAAAGAAAAGCATAACGATATCAAAAAAGTTACCTTATAAATTAATTCTAAACTTTTTGTATTAATATTAATTTAATTTGTTATAGCAAAATAGATATATTAGGAATTATGTATTATTATTAAGGTTGGTTTATTAATTTTAAATTATGACTGCAGAAGCTGCTTTAAAAAAAGCAACCTTAACCTCTTTTTAACTTTTTTCTGTTGGGTAAGAACTTGTAGAAGCTAACTTTATAAAAACAAATTTTACTAAACACCCAAAAGCTATGGTAGGCAGTTACATAAATTAAAGGCAATCCCAAACAGGCTCATAATAATTTTGTTAGTTTGTGCAGCACATCAATTTTATGGCATGTCAGATCCAAAACGAAAATCTTAAGAAAAATAATATCATCAAATAATTGTTACTACTTAAGGCTAATTAATAGTTATTACTTATCTTACGAATTAATGTTTCCTTTCCTTTCTTTCTTTTTTCCTTAAAAAAAAAAGAAAAAAGAGAGAGAGAGAGAGAGAAAGAGATAATGTATAAGAATAAATGAAGGGGGCCTTCTAGAGTTCCCCACTTCCATAGCAGGGGAGCCTTTCCCACTTAATCCTAAAACATTCACGACGCTGACATGACAACATAAAGGAGGTCACATGGTCAATTAAAGGTTATTTCAAGGGTATAAAGGGCAGGGCAAAATTAAACCGGCATGAACCGGCCGGAGGAGGTGATTTTGAACCCAAAAAAAAATGTAAAGGATGGGTTTTAACAAACGGCCAAATTCTTGATGAGGAACTGCAACGGCTGCACTTATACTCTTATATAGAATGAACAATCCGCGAATGGAAGATCTCCGTGAGACTACCACTATTAGAACCGATACAGCTTGAGGAAGGTATTTGGATTGCCTTGTTTTTGTCTTCGCCTTAATCGATTTATCCTTTCTTCTTAGTCAAATTCCATTATTACCTATCATATGCACATCAGGGAAAAAAGGGAAGCAATTCGATTCATGTAAAAGAGTTCCTGCTTGAACAATTGAAGCCCACATGAACCGGGTGTATTAAAAAACAATTGACTTGTCGTATTAAATATCATTTTTTTAAAACTAATTATAATAACTATCAAGTTTTAAAAGTATTTGTAGTAAATACTAGATTTATGATATAAATAATTTATTACATTTTTATTGATAATATAAATAATTCTTATTTATATATTAAATAGATTTAAGATATAAATAATATATGTATCATTCGTTTACAGTGTAAATAATCTTATTTACATAATAAATAAACTATTTACATTATAAATTACTACAAAAATTCTCAAAATCTATTATTTACTCTTAGAAAGTTTGAAAATTTTGTTACTTCCCTCCTCCCAAAAACAAAACAATTACTTAATTCGATGACTGAACATGCCCAATTAGTTGAGGCTCAGACGTAGTTTAAGTCATTCATTGAAGCACATATTGTAGCCCATTATTCCAAGTCATTTACACATTGTCGTTTGAGTGGAAGAGAAAAATGATAGGCCATAAGTGCTGTTGCAACTGGTACAACGGTCATTACGCTTAGTGTTTCTTTATTACCTTTTACTACTCATATATTAGTAAGTCTACACAACTAGTAATTAATTTCACTATTTCAAATTAATTTCAACATTCATCAAAATATTGCAGTAACTTTACCAAAAAGCTTCCCCAATAAATCTCATGTGCTTCTCCATTACAAAAAATTCTTGAAACAACCGGTTGTAATCGGTGAGCTCCTCCCGGAGGCCCAACCATAATCCACCAAGTGTCAATTTGAGGTGGGGAAAACTTGGGGGCTTTTAAAAAAGCCGTAAAGGAACCCTTATTACATTTATAATCTGTGAATTTCCAATAACAGCCTATGAACTTATTATTGACTAAAAATTAATAATTGTAACGAATTACAATACCCTAAACAACCAATTAGCTTCAGCTATTTTTTCCCCTTTTTTTTTGGTTAGATATTCACATATTTATTTCAAATGATGACGTCTCCTTGTTAATTTAAGAAATAAATCCAAGAGTAATACAATCTAGGGTTGCCTAAACCATCCCGATGTAATTCTAGTCAAATGCTAATTAGAAGTCTATTTTTTTATACGTTTCTTCTAACGAAAGTATCCATCAATGATACATATTTTGAAACCAATAAATATGATCAAACTATTTTTTTTTTTTTACAAATTTAAAGACTAGATACCCATTAATAGATATCCTTTTTAGTCCATATAGAAAAATTGCCCCCCCTTTTTTTTCCTTTCTTGCAAAAGGACTAGAAGTTGCCTAGGGCTTCAAGAAGTTGACTTGGGGCACAGGGATGGAAAGCGTGGTCGAGCATGCAGAGAAGCGTGGCCTCCATTTTCACGTGGGAGAGCAAATTGGGTCAGTAGTTGACAAGGGAATCCTTAATTTGTTTTGCTGTCAACCTAGACATTGATGCATGGCATGAGCGAGTGGTCCTGAGTTTTTTAAAGCGACAAAGGAAAAGATGAATCCTGAGTTTTCTTTGGCCAAGTAATGGATGAGCTTGCTGTTGGAGGACAGAATGGTGGCGGCTTTAATAATGCCGACCAATTTAGGTGGCTTTTATAATATACCAAAGTTCTATTAATTATGGCATCTGTAACTTAATATTAAAAATGAATTTAATAATCAGTTTTTAATGAATTCAAATAATCGTGTATTAAAACGCTAAAAATAAATATATTTAAAAAACAAAAACGCTTACAATAAAAAGTATGTTTTAGAAAAAAAAAAAATTTAAGAGCAAGGAGTGACATGCCTAAATGATCTTTTGAGTCCAGCATCTTTTTTGCATTATATGGTGCTGTACACATCCTATCAAATTTCAAAAGTATCCGAGAATCAGTTTTTAAAAAGTCTTATGATATTTGGGA
This sequence comes from Artocarpus heterophyllus, assembly GCA_025403435.1. Classification (NCBI taxonomy): domain Eukaryota; kingdom Viridiplantae; phylum Streptophyta; class Magnoliopsida; order Rosales; family Moraceae; genus Artocarpus; species Artocarpus heterophyllus. The sequence goes on along the minus strand of CM046350.1, from coordinate 28,982,806 downwards.
AAAATCGTATGATGCTATATAGTTGACAATTAACTATTTGGGTCGTAAGACTACGTTTTTCAAATTGAACATCATCATCATGTCATATTGCTTAATTTTTCGTTTTAGTTTATTCAAAATACACCAATCTCTCTCTCTCTTTATTTTGGACAGAAATCATATCTCTACTTAAAGTACTCTTACTATTTCAAAGATCAAGATAGATCATTAATTTTAATTCAAGTAGGCCCCATTTTATGCTTATCAAAATAAAGTTAGCATCCACTTGGAGACTTTTGATTTAAACTATAACATCAGGAATAATAGAAAAATGAGAGAAATATTAGATTTTTCAAACTTTTTTGAGGGAAATATTGACTTTTGAAAATATTTATAATAAATACTAAATTTACGATGTAAATAATATATTCACTAAATAAATAAGAATTATTTACACTGTAAGCAAGGGAAAAAATAAATTCTTTACATTTTAAATCTATTTACAATGTAAATAAAAATTATTTACAAATTATTTACGCTTTAAATAAAAAAGGTAAATAATTTATTTACACCATAAGATTGATATTTGCTAAAAATATTTTCAAAACCTATTATTTACTACAATTAGTTTCAAAAAAGTGAAAATTACTATAATTTCTCAAGAATTATACCATATCTACATATCTACGTATCACATCTATAGGTTTGGGCCAGTCCAATGCGCCGCTGAGACTACTCACAATCGTTACTCCTGCGAGAAGTAGCTCTTTGAGTTGCTTTGGGATTACTAGGTTGAGGCAAAATTAGGTCTTCCATTTATATGGTAGACGATGCTTGACTTTCGACGTTGCTTAGTGGCAAAGGATCTGAATCTAAACCTTCACATGGATTTGGATAAACACAACTTTAGGGGTTTTAATACATTGGGCAGCCAAACAGTTGCGACTGCTCGCAAAGCCATCACATTGTTACATCAGCTGTCGTTCTGATGTCTTAAGGGTTTAATATGAGCCATTGCATCAATTTTTATTTTCCCGCTCAAACTTTACATTATTCGATGGCGACATTTAGTAGCTTTTAGCTTCTATCATTAGATTGACAGTTTTTAGATCCTATGGTTGAGATCAAATTTCCTAAAACTCTTATATAAGAGGTTTAAGAACTCATTTTTTTCATTTCAATTTCTATCCATAAAATTTGTCTAAACTTCCACAGACTTCCTCCTCCTTTCTCCTTCACAATTTTGCTTCCATAACTCGAGTTCTCCCATCCAAAGTTGGGTTTCCATTTATTTTGAAGATTTCGAACCTCCCTTCAAAGATTCTTTGAAGTTTTTCATTCCGTTGAGTCCAAATTCTTATTTTCTCTATCTTATTCTATTATTTTATCTTATTTTTTGTATGTTTCCATCGATTTGTTGCGAAGAATAGGTTAGAGATAAGGGGAAGAAAAAACCATTAGAGTAGAAAACTTACCTAATTTAAACATCCCTGAGAGCGTTCTGGTACATTTTCTAAGCTGTTTGGCACATTTCAAGACTTGGGTTTTAGTTGAATGGGTTGACTTCATGTTGAAGGGGTCGGCCGTCATATTGAGTTTTGATAGACTAAGGACTTTATCCCTCGACAGTATAGATTTAAGGTCGACCTTTCGACCTAGTGAAATTTTAACTTCACTTTTTTCTTTCTATTTTTCCTGCAAACCTTTGATTTACTATTTAGTAAATGTTAATTGTTATTAGGTTTTCATTCAATTTTTGCATTTTTGTATGATCTAGTTACTAGGTTGTCCATTTTTTATTATATTATTCCTTAATATTAAAACTTTAAATTCCTTTTTTTTCTAACACAATTAGGGTATTTAGAAACATAAACTATAAATTGTAGCTCAAATTAAGTTTGTTATAACATTTCTTCTCATAAAAATTTAAATTTTAAACAAACTTTAACTCAAACTCTCATTTGAAGGTTTAAATTTTTGTTACTAACATATAAATCTAGTTACTGAACACAGTAATGCGGATTCAACCGCACATGTACGTTAAGAATAAAATTTATCAATTTAAACATAATTTTATATACAAATTAGAGAAAACATATTTAAATTTTTCTCACCCTTATCTCACCATCCTTCCTCGAACTACATGAAGCTTCTAAGCACTTTCCAGTTGGCGTTTCCCCCACGTGCTTTCCTTTTGCTGTGACATGTAATGTAATATTATCCAGAGATCCATATCATGTCCACTTGGATGTTAGTTTTGTTGTATGTAGTTTTTGTTCAACTCTAATTAATGAAATACAGTTGTCATTTTGTTTGTATATACCATCATGTCATTAATGACTTGGTCTTAACAAAACTTGAAAAAGGTGTTAAAAGAGACAAAAGATAAGATGGTCGGGTTTAAGTGCGAACTGTTACGAGAGCTGGCATTTAATTGTCGTCTTACATTGACCATCAACACTTAAATTTTTATTATTTTTTTCTTGCCAAATAACCCTCTAACTTTTTACAAAGGACAAGTTCATAAGTACTATACTTGTTGTACTATTGAGATCAGTGACGAAAACATAAATATTTCTCAACAGGGCTAATAATTAAAACAAAAATTGGCTTATAAGTTTTGTAAAAGTTTACTTAAAAATGACAATTATTAATGTAATTCAAACGTCACCAACAAGTTTTAATGTCATAAAAATGTTGCATAATAACCTTGTTGTCAAATCTATTAATTAAATATATTTTTCTCAATACAAGTAAAGTATTGTTCATTAACTGATATCAGTTCAATCACATAGTCAATTTCTCAAAATATTTATAGCAAAAAATACCCTCTTCACAATTAAAATTGAACTTAATGTCAAAAGCCAATAAATTAATAAATATAATGAGTTATTTTTCCTATTTTTCAAGTAATTGATGCTAATTAGAACGTATATTCACGATATAGATATTGATCATCAAGAATAATAAGCTTTACAAAATAAAATCTTTTGGGATACTATCTAGAAAATTGGAATATTATAACTTTTTTCTTCTCAAAAGTTAAAGATGAATCATTTTGGACCTAAACATATTACACGCACAAAAAAGTTGGTATTTATCTTATCAAATCTTGCTTTGCAGATAAACAAGCTAGTATTTACGAAAAGGGTATTGAGCTTTTTGATACTTAATCTTCTATAAAAAGTACGAAAGGGTTATATTTGGTTAATTTTAGATGGTAAGACCAAATTTTCAATTGGAGTGTTGGGGGATTATTTATAATTTAATCCAATACAATATGTGTCACGTGTGTCTCTCTCTCTCTCTCTATATATATATATATGCTAATGAAAAAAAGTTGAGCCCCCCACTATCTTCGTCCTTGGATAAGATTTTTTTTTTTTATCCCACCAAAGTATATTTTTTCCTCAACAAAAATAGTTGATGATCGTAATACTTTTCTTCTATTAAGGTGTCTAGAAGGGTGGTAAAAATTAGTAGTGGGAACCACTTTTACTGTAGCATATGAGAGTTTTATACTGTAACATAGTTTTTTATTGTTACTGTAGCATATAAGAGTTTTGTATTGTTCATAACTAAGATTGTGGTGAAAACTGAATGGTTCCTACCACTGCTAAACACCCCCTATATCTTGCTAGAATATTCTTTTTCTAAACAAAAATAACCGGTCATTCAGAAGCTAGTGACAAAAAATATTATAGTGAGACACCTTTCTTTTTAGATTCTACTAAAATATTTTTTTTGCTCTACACTCGGGAAGCCAGTGCTACACTTTTTGCACAAGATATAAGTTTTACTTAGATATCATATCTAGTTTTAAATGTCTTATTAATTATATTACATCCCTTCAATCGAAACGTTTGAAATGCTTTTTAGTTGAGTTTTTGAAAGATTACTGTCTAAAACTATTAAATAACAACATTATATATTATGGTTAGACATTATTTAGGATGTTAAAATTGGTCAAAGAATTGAAATCGATCCAGTGTAAGAGCCTTTGTTATTTCCAACCTAAATTGTGTTAGACATGTATACCTTAAGGAATAAAAATGTAATATGTTTTTGGAGATATTTTTATCAATAAAGAATTTATTTATTATTAATATACCAAATCTTGTCCTCTTTGCCTTCATATTTGTTGAATATATGTTAAGCAAACAATAGTTTGAGACTGTCGGTCTAAACCTTTAAGAATTAGGCATATGATGTACAGATTATGCAGAAGATACGATTCTTAAGTTGACGGTCTAAATCATAAGATCCGCAATTAAGGGAATAAAGGTGGGCACTTTATTCATGTAAAGATTATTATATTGTCTATATTCCTATTGAGAGATGGTCTGTCTTGGCCATCGAAGGTGGACTCCGTGAATAGAAACATTAGCACATTGTCATAAGTGACGATATGTTGGTCGGGACATAAAGTGAATTGATTTGGATTAATAATTCTATCTCGGCAAATCGATTCACTTTAGACAACCATTTGTATTGTATCTTAATCCTGAAATGAATAGTGGGTTCATTGTCTTAACTTGTGTCTTTTGATGTATCAAAGGGTGACACCCACATTTTAATAGTGGTACGCATGCCGATATATTGGAGACATGACTCTTGATAGCGTAGACCCGTTATTTATAGATATGGAATCCATAGCTCCTATTTAGGAGTAGTGATATCCTCTTATATCTGTTATCTTGTAATTGAAAAACTAGAGTGCTCAACCATTTGGATACATAAGTGTAACCGAATGGTATACCGTCTTTAGATGGTAAGTTTTTCGATGATGAGATAATGGAACATAAGATAAAAAATAATCAGAAGGTAAGACAGAACTTGTCCTTAAGCCGGTTATGGATAATCCTATGGGGATACGATACACTATGATATGTCATGGAGACTTAGCTAAACGAGCTTCGTAATTTTATATAGTTCGAGAGTACAGCTTCAAGCTTTTAGTGGAGTACCGTTGGAGTTTATAATTATGAAATGTATCTATGGGATATTAAGTTTCATAATTATCGGGAGCTTGAACTATATTGGTGCATCAGGTCCCCTTTGCTAGCTCACAAAAATCCTATAACGATATGGCATATTTTTTCAATAATTAGTGACTTAAGTCAGATTTTTCAGATTGGCTAAAATTTGAAAGAATCAAATAATTCATGTCTGATTATCGGTTGAATTAATTTTGTGACAAAATTGATTCAAGATAAACTTATTGAATTATCGGGATCAGATAATTCATGTCTGTTTATCGGTTGGATTAATTTTGAATTAATTCAAGATAAACTTGTTGAATTATCAGGAATTCATTTATTTTCCTAGAGATTATCCAGATAAAGTTGTTTTAATTAAATAACTTTTCTATTGGATTATTTGAATTAAATCTAAGACTTTATCCTAAAGAATCTCGGGTGAAAAATAAAAGATTCGGTGAGATCTTTTATCAGTAGTTTGGCATGGCGATCCTTAGGTTCGGCCTGCCAAAAGGGCAAGTTCGGCATGTCAGTCGCACGATAAAAAGATCACATGTTTTCAAGCAAATTTCATCAGGTATTGATCCGAATTTGATTCCATTTCGAATTTTTGGGCATTATCTGATAAGGACTGACTCTTGGGCCCAACCTCTATAAAAAGAGAGTGAGTCTCATTATTATTGAGATCAGTTAAGAGATCAAGAGTGAAACTCTGATAGTGAGATTTTGAAACTCTATGAGAGTTCTTGTTCACAAATCACAAACATTAGCTTTGGGTTCTCTCAATTGGTTAGAAGGAGAGTCACTTGGTGGAAGAGCTGTACATGTGAACCCACACTCACTCCAATCGTAGATAAAGAATAGCAAAAAAAGCCAGTTGGTTGAGGTCCTTCTGGAACGTTACTTCTCTTAACTGATTGTAGGAGCTTTTCAGCACACAGAGGTTAGTAAGATCCGGTTAATTTATGTACATAGCATGTCAAACTTGTGTTTTGAAAAATACTCTGATATAAAAATTTTAAAATTCTGTTGTGCATTATTTTTCCAACAGTTGGTATCAAAGCCAGGTTTTTACGTAAATTTACGAGTTTGTGATCATGCTATATGTATAAATTATGTGATTTTGATCTCTCATATGCTTGAATTTAATTTTATAGAGAGTTGACAATCTAGGTTCCTATATATTTTCATATGTTGTCATGGGTTATATGATAAAGGTTTATTAATTAATTATGGTTGATTAAATTATTATTTAATTATTAATTAATTAATTAATTAATTCATACCAGTTATAGTTCCTTAGAGGTTAAAATGTGTATCTAGGTTTTTTATGTAACTAGATGGCGGACAATCATCTCCGTCTAAGAATTATTATTTATTTTGAAATTTATAAAAATTTTGTAATTAAATAATCATTCAAAGAAGACAGACCTCAAAGCAAATCTAGAAAATGGATGATGGCATCTCAAGGTATTTCCTGAGTCTCTAATTTTATGTTTTGAATTGTTGAGAATAAAATTGATAAATTGCATTAGAAACTATATTTTCTGAAAAGGATGATCTCTACTCGGTTGGCATGGGAAACTTCCAGTTTGGCAGGCTGATGGTCGCAAGATCGGTAGGCCAAACTTCGGCATTGGCAAGCCGTCAATGGGGCAGAAATCGAGTGGCTCTAGCGGTAGGCCAAACTTCTAGTTCGGCAGGCCAATCTATCATGAATCGACAGGCCGGTGGGTCATGATTGGTAGGCTAATCACCCAGATCGACTTGCCAGGTAGAGAGCTGGAAATTTTTCCAAAAAAGGTGTAGTTTTAATTTTATTTTTGGGACAATTCTAAGAAACATTAAATTTAGATATGATCGAAAATATGAATATTTGATCTATGCGAGATTGAAGTCTTAAAGATAGACATTACATGAAGAAGGATACAACTTGGAGATTCAAGGATGAAGAATCGATAATATGTTTCGATTATTCTCTTGTAATCTTTGTTTTTTCTTATCTAGGGTGGAACCATAATATTACGGTTATTTATTAATTTGCTGGTAGCTTTGCTTGTCTGCATAATAATATGATTTGCCATGTATATTCATAACATAACATATAGAGTGTCACTCATTTAAAATTGTTCATGCATATTTTTAAAAAATAAAACCTTGATTTCAAAAGATTGAGTGGGAGGAGGTTTTCGAAGATAGGACCAAAGGCCTCCATCATTGGTCTATAGGAAAAACATGGTGGTCCTTGTCACAACCCGCCTTTTTGTGCTGTGATAAAACTCTTTCTTACTTACTTTAGGGCAAAAATTTAGGAAATTTTTTTTTTCTTTGTAATAAATACTGTGCATATACTGGTTTAACAACTTTTGAAATATACAAGCATATACGTGTATTTACATATCCACCTTTACTTTGTAATACAGTTTATCAAACATTACTTTCAAAATATCTTAAAACACCATACAGCAGAAAACATACTATAGCAGAAACCATACCCAGTCTGCACACATCATCTGTCCACCATCTCATCATTACGATTTATTCTGACCTTTTCGTCGGAATACCTATAGCATGAAATACTTAGTGAGCCTACGCTCAGTAAGTCCTATATAAATCCACATGCACATTCAATAAAATGCATGATCTCATTATGCTTTTTTATAATCCTTCTTTTTCATTATCATTTCTTATCTTTAACTAGGGCCCAAGTGTTCATACCATTGCGCACTTAGGTCTACGTAACACCGTGACCATCTTGTAATCCTTAAACTCCCCTTGAGCCAGGAGTTGGTACGACACTTTTCTTAACTTTTGGTGATTCGTTTACCAATTCACTTATTATGGTTATCATACCATGCATGAAGTGATGATTACATGTTATACATAACATAATCTACATAAATGCTCTTGTACGTTATAGTACACACAGGTACATACTTTATATACACACTAGTACACATTAATATACGCACAGGTATGTAGCATAATGTACTCACAGGTACTCAACATAAAATATACACACTGATACACATTAATATACGCACAGGTATATAGCATAATGTAGTCACAGGTACTCAACATAAAATATACACACTGGTACACATTAATATACGCACAGGTATGTAGCATAATGTACTCACAGGTACTTCACATAAAATATACATACTGATACAGATCATCATATACACTCAGGTATACGTCATTATATACTCTTAGGTATATATATATATATATATTCCATATACTCACAAGTATACCCTTTCATTTTTATAAATACTTATGTCATTGCATACATACAAGTATACACCTTGATATACACACAGGTATACATATACACATTTTGCACTATAAGCCTACAATTTCACACTGTAGGTAGGATGGGTACTTATTTAATGCGAATGTCGGGCAACTTAACCTCGATTTCCTTTCTCCTAGACTCCTAGGATCCTGTTGGCCAATTACAAAAGCCATTAGTCAAATTCCATTATGTTTTGATACAGAACATCCGTTACTTAATAAATTGAGTTGCATTACTATATACAACTCTAAAAACCACTATTGTTTCTTATTTATATCTAACTCTACCCTATCATTTCTAACAAAGGGTGGGAACCTTTCTAGTTGTTTTCTTATCCCATTGGAAACATTTCAAAACAGTTCGGGTTATTTGGGTTAAAATGACGATTTTGCCCTCCATGGGTCCACTAATCTACCCTAGCTCGATTTCGTTATTCTTATAAAAATCACCACATACTAATTTTAAAATAACACCCTAGTAGGTCAGATCTCTTTATTTCTGAATTATGTCCTATTTTCATAAAACTTTGCGGTTTAGTCCATGAACTGAAAATTTTGACGATTTAGCCCCCAGGACTAAAATTTACTTCTTTGCATCAAAATTTCCTATTTTTCTCAAGGATCGTTTTTGCTCAAAGTACCATATTCAAAATCCTTTGAGAAATGACATTTTTGCCCTTTTTAAAAATTTTTCACAATTTTCGTAAATTCTTTGCAAAATCAAAATCTCACAAACAATTCAGTTTTTTTGACGAACCGTCCAATTGCCTAATAGTTTCATCGAGATCTACAACTTTTATTTTTAACTTTTCTCAAAATCTCACTATACAGGGGTGTTTTTGGCCATTTTTCAATTCTGTTGAGAGAAATATTTTCCTTTCAATTTAGTCCCTATGGCATTTTTACAAACATCCATTTCAAAATGGAATTCTACCCCTGCAGAAACCATTTCATGCCTTAATCAACACATTCTCATGCTCAAACATCACTTTTGCAAGTCAAACATCAAAATTACAAAAACATAACCTTTTCCAAAAATTATCAATTTGCACTAAAAACCAAAGTTTCAGAACTTAAACTTACCATTCATCACATATACATGAAATTCCATCAAATATATGCTCAAGAACCCACATGGGTTTGAAAGAATAGAAATCAAAATAAAATCCATAAAATTTCAAAACTTTAAAACTTAAAACTTACCAAAATAATACCCTTTTGGTTTCAAGCCTTCAAAATCCCTTTGAACTCCCTCCTAAGCTTCCTTTCCATACAAAAATACCATGGATTAATTTCTTTCTTCAACCCATGAAATATCCCTTGAAAACTTATTAAAAAGTTTAGGATTTTACCTTAAAACTTGTAGAAAATCCTTTTACTTGCTTGTAAAACTTGTTTGGGGCTATTTTTGCAAAGTTTGGGGGCTGAGAAATTTTTTAGAAGTCTCAACAATGGCTGCCGGAACTTAGAGGAAAGAAAAGAAAATAAAAATTGTGATAAACTTGCCATAAATGCATCCTTATCTCATTTGGTGACTCATGGTAACCATGAGTATACCACTTAGGTGTCACAAGGTGATTGGGCCACTTTTCTAGACATGTGGCCTAATAGAAAATCAAGGAGTGTCCACTTTATGGAATTAAAAATTTATACTGTGTAATTTTTCATCACACAGTATTTTTCCTATACTGCCATGGTCAAATCAGTATACTTTCTATCCTTAGACTGTATAAAAATATTTGACTTACTTTTCGTTTACTTTTGGAGGCCAATCATAACATTTTTTGTATCTGCGTTTTCATTTAGCAGTATACTCATACTGCTTTGGCCTCCTTTTTACCCCTGATTTTGGGTTTGGACAACTTCTATGTCCTATTTATATTCTAATTACCCACTTGTTTATGTCACAATTTTACAATTAACTGTGATATAGAATTCATTTTATGGATATTATTTATAAATTTTTGAGTAATTAAACTCATAAAATCTATATTTGACAATTTCCAACATTGCATCACATTTGTCATAAAATTTACAATTAATGCCGTTTATTCCTACTTTATCGTAATTTTTACAAAAATTTACGTTTTTAAAAGTAAATTCATTAATTAAACCCAATTAAATATTAGGTTTTATTAATGAATATTTTTTTGGTCATTACAATCTACCCCCCTTAAGAATTTTCGTCCTCGAAAATCAAAACAACTCGGGGTAGCTTTTTTCCTCATCGCATCCTCTCGTTGCCACGTTGCCTCTTCCACTTGCTGATTGCGCCATAAAACTTTAACGAGATGTATCTTTTTGTTCTTTAATTCCTTTTCTTCTCGTGCCAATATTTGAATTGGTCTCTCTTCATAAGACATATTCTCCTACACATCAATTTCCTCAAGTTGCAGAACATGTGAAGGATCCGGTACATACTTCTTTAATATGGATACATGGAATACATTGTATACCGATGGCTAGATTAGAGGGTAAGGCCAACTTGTAACCTACATTGCCCACCCGTTCTAAGATTTCAAATGGTTCGATGTATCTTGGGCCAAGTTTTCCTTTCTTTCCAAACCTAATTACTCCTTTCATTGGCATCACCTTTAAGAAGACTAGATCCCTTACTTAGAATTCCAAGGGTCTTCGTCGTCGATCTGCGTAACTCTTTTATCAGTTAAAGGCAGTTTCCATTCATTGACGGATTAATTTCACATCCTCCATCATCCTTTGCACAAAATCCGTTGTCAAAAATGTCTTTTCTCCCGTTTCATACCAATGTAATGGCGATCTGCATCTTCTTCCGTAAAGAGCTTCATAAGGAGCCATCCCTATGGAAGCTTGATAACTGTTATTACAAGTGAATTCGATCAACGGTAGCTTTTTATCCCATTCTCCTTTGAAGTCTAGCACACAGGCTCTTAGCATATCTTCCAGGATTTGAATGGTCCTTTCAGATTGACCATCAGTTTGGGGGTGAAAAGCTATACTAAAAGTCAGTTTCGTTCCCATAGCTTGGTGAACGCTCCTCCAAAACTTAGAAGTGAACCGGCCATCTCGATCAGAAATGATAGATTTCGAAACTCCGTCGTATCTAACTATTTGGGCTACATATAGTTCAGCTAGTCTTTCCACAGAACTGCTGAGTTTAATGGGTAAGAAGTGAGCTGATTTCGTCAATCTATCAACAATTACCCATATAGCATCGTGTCCACCTGTAGTTCTGGGTAGCCCGATCACCAGATCCATAGTTATCTGGTCCCATTTCCATTTGGGAATTTCAATTTTCTGTAATTCGCCTACTGGCCGTTGATGCTCATCTTTCACCTTTTGGTATGTAAGGCATTTGGCTGACAAATTGTGCAACATCGTTCTTCATTCCGTGCCACCAATAGTGCTCCTTCAAATCTTGATACATTTTAGTAGCTCTTGAATGAGCCACGTAGGGTGCTTCATGAGCTTCTTCTAATACTTGTTTCTTTAATCTTTTATCATTAGGGATGCAGATTCTGTCCTTATAATGGAGAATGCCATCTTTTAAGATGTTAAATTCTGTTTCTTTGTTCTCAAGAACCTCATTCCTAGCTTTAAGTAGTGACGGATCTACTTCTTGTCGCTCTTTTAAGTTCTCCAAGAAAATTGGTTGGAATGACAAATGGGCCAATCTTCTAGTGATTAGCTCTATTCCTGCTTCCATTAGGTCTTTCTGAAGGGATTTTGGCATTAGCTGTATCATTGCAAACGAAGACATTGTTCTACGACTAAGGGCATCGGCTACTCGATTAGCCTTCCTCGGGTGATATAAAATTTCACAATCGCAGTCTTTAACTAACTCTAGCCACCTTCGCTATCTCATGTTAAGCTCCTTTTGTGTGAAGATATATTTCAGACTCTGATGATCAGTATATATCTCGCATTTAGCTCCATATAAATAATGACACCAAATCTTCAATGCAAACATGACCGTTGTTAACTCCAAGTCGTGTGTTGGATAGTTCCTTTCATGATCCTTCAGCTGTCGGGATGCATACGCAATCACTTTTCCATTTTGCATAAGAACGGCTCCCAAGCCCGTCTTTGATGCATCACTATAAATCACATAGTTTCCTATGTTCGGATCTGGTATTGCCAGTACCGGGGCACTCGTGAGTCGTCTCTTTAATTCTTTGAAACTTTCCTCACACTTCTTAGTCCATTCATACTTTGCTGCTTTCCGTGTAAGTGCAGTGAGTGGTGCTGCTAGTCAGGAAAATCCTTCCACAAAACGTCGATAGTAGCCCACTAAACCGAGGAAACTTCTGATTTCGGTTATGCTTTTAGGTGTAGGTGTGACGACCCGCCTTTTCGGGCAGTCACTTTACTTTCTTAAACATCGTTTCATAAATGGTAATCTTACTTAGTAAGAAAAATACTGAAATAATTCTTTTTTAACATTCTTTAAAACTGATGCGACCTCTGTCGCCATTCAAGTTGAGATATCGCTCAACACTTGTCCTTAAAATCATTTCAAATCGTTTCCTAAAACTTAATAAGAAACCATTATTAAATCATAGCTTAAAACTTTACTTTATAATTACGTAAAACAGTTCGTAAACTGCATTGTAAAACTTTGAATACAATTCTTAGAACTCTGATTTTCTTAAAACTTCACAAACACTACATTAAACAATAGAAAACCTTTTCTTTACATAGCGGAAGTAAACAGTGATGGTATCCATACCCAAATCTTCGCATCTGTCCTCCGCAGCACCCAGCTCTTTTAATGGGTCCTACTTGTCATCCATAAAACTACCTACAGCATGAAGAAGCTTTTTATGAGCTTTCGCTCAGTAAGTTCAAACAAAATCTTACAAAGTAACATGCTTTTAAAAAAAAACCTTTCTAGAACGTTTCCCATAAACGTTTTCCTAAAGCAATTGCTATAACGTTTTTCATAAATGCTTTTCACAAAATATCTAACATAAAATAATCCTCATATTACTCTTCATAACATCATTCATGTTTTCATAAACATCTAATATAAAACATTCCTCAAAATTTTTTTCATAGCATATAAATGTTTCACAATAAACAAATCAAATACAATCACAATGCATGTTTTAATTTATGCTCAATTATGAACTTTCGATTATGAGCATCTTATGACCATTCTTTCTTACTTTGACTTTCTATCCTTGTTCCTTATATTTTCTTATCTTACACTTTAACTTTCCACCTTTTGTTCCTTAACTTTCTTTATCTTATAACTTTTAGTGTTCACACCAACATCTTTAATCATGAGATCATAAACGTGATACTTCCTTTGTGGAAGACTTAAGACCATCGAACTTCGAGGTCGTATACCTCACATCTGGGAGGTTAAACTTTAACTATACTTTCATTACCTCACAATGAGGAGGCTGGTATGACACTTTCTTTTCAACTTTACGTTACCTTCTTATTAACCTTAGTGAGCACATCAAATGCAACCACATCATATGCAAATACACTTGCAAATCATTGCTTGTACTATAAAATTTATTGTATAACAAATGCAACTTAAAATGCAAACACATTTTGATAATCATAATTTGTACTCTGAAACTTATTGCATAACAAATGCAACTTATTGCATAGCAAATACATCATATAACACAATCACATTTTGCGAATCATAACTTTTATTTTGAAACTTATTGCATAACAAATGCATCATATAACACAATCACATTTTGCGAATCATAACTTTTATTCTGAAACTTATTGCATAAAAAATGCAACATATTGCATAACAAATGCATCATATAACGCAATCACATTTTGCGAATCATAACTATTATTCTGAAACTTATTGCATAACAAATGCAACATATTGCATAACAAATGCATCATATAACGCAATCACATTTTGCGAATCATAACTTTTATTTTGAAACTTATTGCATAACAAATGCATCTTATAACGCAATCACATTTTTGCAAATTATAATTCTTCTTTGAAACATATTGCATACAATGTAATATATATCACAATCACATATTGCATATAATAACTTTTATCCTAAAACATATTGCATACAAATGCAATATATATCGCAGTCACATATTGCATAACATAAGTTTTATCCTAAAACATATTGCATACAAATGCAATATATATTTTGCAATCACATATTGCATATCATAACTTTTATCCTAAAACATGTTGCATACAAATGCAATATATTACGCAATTACATATTGCATATCATAACTTTTATCCTAAAACATATTGCATACAAACGCAATATATATTACATAACAATGCTTCATAAAACTTATAACTTACATTATAACACATTATGCATTGTCGAAATGCAGGATTTATACTAATCCTATTTCGTATCTATGTTGCACATCTGCATCTAGATTATAATTTGGTACATAAAAACTGGCCAGTAAGTTGATCTTTTTATTGTTCAGTCTATAGGCCTTTTATCATCTAGTCGTTCTAGACTAGTGACAATGTTGATTTAAAACATGTTTACGTACTTGTCTGAAAAATTCTAAGGGTCATAACAGAGCTTAACTTTTTATATCTCTCTTGAACATGTCTAGCCTTTCCTTGGGGTGCAGAAAAAGGAAAACTAGCTCTTGTCTTTTTTTTTTTTTTTTTTGTATTCATAAAGTCTCTCTCTCGGCTCTGCTTTTGTGACCTCGTTGTCGGTCATGAGAAATTTTCTAAATTCTACTTGATTATCTAAATCGTTCTCACGATTTCTAATCGAACCTAGGGTGTCTTATAGTAATTTTTTCTAGTTTCCTATAGGCAAATTGAAGATTATATCCTTAATGGATTTCTTATGGACCTTATTATGCATATTCGTTATGCACTACATGGTATTGTACTTATATACTATATCTTGTTACATTATAGATAACAAGCATCAATCATAAAATTCGTATCCATATCATTCGCTCGTGTAAGTATTATACTTACATATCATATTCATAAACATATCATACATATACATGTCATTCATATCATACTTCCACATTTCATGCTTTCATATATTACTCATACTCATGTCGTTCATATCATACTTTCACATTTCATGCTTTCATATATTATTCATACTCATGTCGTTCATATCATACATCCATTTGTCCTTCATACTTTCATATCGTGGAGTTGCTATGTATTTTTCTTCTTTGAATAGCAACTATTTCATATTATATTCATATAATACTTTAAGTCATGTCACATTTATAATATACACACCAATCATAGTTCATAATATTCATGCATATCAATATGTAAATAGGCTTCAAACATAACGATTGCAAATTCATTGCAAATCTTATTTTGTACTTTAGAACTTTTTTTGCATAATAAATGCAAATATACTTTAAAAACAACTTACATAACCATTGCAAACTCATTTACAAATGCATATGAATGCATTAAAAACTATTTACTTCATGCTGTAGGTGAAATCTGAACTTACCCGGACTATGCCCTAGCGTTCTCTATTTCGTTTCTTTCTCGTTCCTTTTCCTTCCATTGGTCGGCTTTTGTGTCATGATCATACGATAGCCGACTCATTAATTAACTTTCTTTTTATCAATCCACTTGATTGATAATAAAACATAAACATTAACCATTCATTCCTTTTTCCTAACTTGGTATTCTATCGGTCTACCATTCTCTTTACTCAACCTTATAAACCATCAGTTTACCTTTCCTTCAATTAGCCTTGTAACCCACCGGGGTTACTTTTCCTTTTAACTTTGTAACCCATCGGTTTACCTTTCGTTTACTTAAACATCCATTATTAAATCTCCCGTCTCACATGACCGTTACGTTACTTAACGTATTACGGAACATTTTTCATCTAATAATGTTCTGCTAAATCGGAGTGTTCGACTCCGTTCTTGCCATTTCCTTAAGAATGACGATTTTACCCTTAACGGGTTTTTCATCAACCTTGTGACGTTATAAAACTCATTCTCACATAAAACAGTGTAACAATCACTAATCATGCATTTCATAAATTTTTATGAAAGCGTCTAAAACAATTTATTCTAAAACAGTTCATACTATAGGCGAGATTCCTACTTACTTGAACTCCAAGCTAAGTAGATCTAGTTGTATCTTGCTGCATCAACAGTATGCGAAGTATCCTCTGCAGTGCTCATCGAGCGACCATAAATAGCTAGGAATGCTTCCTAGAGATTATACATTCTTGAAACTGTCATTCTGGACTCTGATACTGCTGTTTGAATCGCCTCGATCAGCATGCAATTGGTACTTGACGATTTTTACCGGAGTGGAATTTGCTCGAACAAAGGTCACTATTGTGTTCAGAGTGTCGAAACGAGTCGGGAGGCAGTCTCAGATCGTCGATCGAAGGTCCAGATCACAAAATCCTAATTTGGCGTTGACTGGCCGTTGATCGACGGTTGACCGTCGTTGACCGGCCGTTGACTGGCTGCGGTTGGCTACGTTGGGGGCTGAGCTTGAGCCTAGCCCCCTAATTCGACCCTCCTGAGTCCATTGGTGGGGTCAATTTTACCCAATTCGGCCTCCATCTGCCCAATTTGAAGATCAAAGTCGGCGGCCAAAAGTGGAGATTTTGATCTCCTATCTCCGGTGGAGATACCGTGCAATTGAGGTGGGGGAATTGTTCCCCGACCTCCTCTGAGTGTTTTCGTGCCATCAATTTGGCACGAAAGCATCGGGGATGGAGAACCCGATTCTCCCACGACGACGACGACGGGCCGAGGTGGAACTCCGACCAGCAGTGGCTGGGCTGCGAAATTAGGCCTGGGGTTTCACTCCTCGTCGCCGTCTGAGTTGAACGGTGGCCGCGGTATACCTCACCGCCACCGCAAACGGTGGCTCTGAGTGGCAACGCGACGACGGAGACGGGGTAGCTCTGGCAAAGCCTTTCCAGCCAAAATCGAGCTGGGAAATTGGTACCCTCTTGTTCCTCTCCTCACGCTAAGTCCATAGACACCAAGATCACGTCGATTGGTGGTCAGACGGCGGAGAAATCACGTCGAAAAGAAATGGGTTTCACCGCCACTTTGGACGGCGCATGAGCCTCCCTTCGATGGCTTTTTGGGTGGCATGACACCTCATTGGACTCAGCTTGTCGAGAGCTTTCCATTGGTGCGGGAGGTGTTGAAAAAGAACGCTGGAATCTCGAACGAGATTTGAGGAGAGAGAGAAAGTAGAGAGAGAAACAGCCGAGTGTTGTGATATTTTCTGATTTTTTTCCCTTTTTTTTCTTTTATAAAAGTATAAAAAGAAATTGTGGTCCACATAATTCAATTCTTATACTGTGTTGCTCTAATACTGTATAATTTTTCATGTTATTATATGGTATTTTTCATTAAACTGTACTTTGCCTTAATATAATCCTTAATTTAATGCATTTTTAATGCATTAAAAATTTCGGGTGTTATAGTAGGCCACTTATTCACCGCTTCCACTTTGGTGGGATCAATGGATACTCCATCCCGTATCACCACATGTCCTAGAAAATGGACCTTCTCTAACCAAAACTCACATTTTGAGAACTTGGTGTACAATTGATGCCTTCTCAATAATTGTAGTGCGATCCTTAGGTGCTCTGCATGTTCCTCTAGTGTTCTTGAATATATTAGGATATCGTCAATAAAAACTATGACAAACTTGTCGAGGTAGTCCTTGAAAATCTGGTTCATAAGATCCATAAATGCTGCTGGGGCATTAGTCAGTCCAAATGGCATGACACAAAACTCATAACGCCCATACCGCGTTCAAAACGCCGTCTTTGGCATGTCCTCCTCTTTGACTCGTAGTTGATGATATCCAGAGCGTAGATCGATCTTCGAGAATACTGACGCTCCTTTCAATGATCAAATAGGTCATCAATCCTTAGAAGTGGATATTTGTTCTTAATTGTGACTTTGTTTAACTCTCGATAATCGATGCACATTCGTAACGTTCCATCTTTCTTCTTGACAAATAATACAAGGCGCTCCCCATGGGGAATGACTCGGTCAAATAAATCCTTTACCCAGCAACTCCTGTAGTTGCACCTGCAGCTCTTTGAGCTCTCCTGGAGCCATACGATATGGTGCCTTTGATATCGAGGCTGTACCCGGTGTCAACTCAATCTCGAACGAAATCTCCTATTTCGATGGTAAGCCTGGTAACTCATCTAGAAACACATCAACAAATTCTTTTACTATGGGGACCTTCTCTGGTCCTAACTGAGCCTCTTGTGGCTTGCTTACTAAGTTCACCAAATAGCCGGTGCATCCACTCTCCAACATCTTTTTTGCTTTTAACGTCGAAATTAGCGCCTTTGGAGCCTTAGGAACCTTTCCTAAATACACGAACTTCTTACTTCTAGAAGGTCGGAACGTAACCTTGTGGTGTCTACAGTTAATCTTGGCCGTGTACTTTCTTAGGAAATCCATTCCTAGGATAACGTCATAGTCTTGTATATCAATTATGATCAAATCAATATACAATTCCCTTCCACAAATGATTATCGGTACATGACATAACCAATAATCAGAACTCAATACCTCCCTAGAGGGAAGTGCAGTTTTAAAAGTTTGTTCTATTCTATCCCATTTATTCCTTAACCGTTTAGCAAACTTAAACGAGGCAAATGAATGCGTTGCTCCAGAGTCAAATAAAACATAGGCATCAGTATTGGCAACAGAAAACTGACCTGTTACCACCGACGATGTTCCTGCATCATCCTCATTCTTCATATAAGCGTAAATTCGTCCACTTGGTTCTGGAGCTTCCAAGTGTCCCTAACTGATACTAAGGCCTTCAATCTGTGCTTGGACTGCGTGAAGCTGGGTTCCCTAAGACCTTTGTTGATTATGGTTATTCCGGTTCTGGTTATTCTGATTTTGAAGATTGGAGAAACAGTTTCTGGCATAGTGCCTTTCTTTGCCACAGAGGAAGCACTTGTTGGTGCCAGCTTTACACTCTCCAGCATGTCTCTTTCTGTACTGATTGTAGAGAGGCTTATTGTTTCCTTCATCACTGCTTCTTTTCTGAGGTTGTCCTTTTTGATTCTTTGGACTAATCGCGTTCCATTTCCTCTTATTGTTAGCATTGCGGTTGCGTCCAACTGGATGGTTCTAGGACTGCCCTTGACTTGGAATGCTTCCTTGCCCTTTTGCCTGTACCACTTGGGTCTCTGCTTAGCTAAAGCCTTCTCCTCTTTTAGAGTCTTGAAAATTCTTGCTCTTTCTTCCTTGTCAAGGGCAATTCTGAATTCGGCTCTAGTAGCCCGTTCAATACAATCCTCTACATCCATAGGGGCTTGCCCTCCACTATCGACTATAAGGGCAATGTCAGTCCGAAACATTCTCATCAATCTTCTTATTCGTTCCCGATCCGTGGGTACCAATTCAGGACATAAGCGTGCCAATTGGTTAAACCTCTTCACAGCATCTGCCACTGACATGTTGCCTTGTTTAAAATTATTGAATTCTTCTTGTTGGGC
The DNA here is from genome assembly GCA_025403435.1 of Artocarpus heterophyllus. Taxonomy (NCBI): domain Eukaryota; kingdom Viridiplantae; phylum Streptophyta; class Magnoliopsida; order Rosales; family Moraceae; genus Artocarpus; species Artocarpus heterophyllus. Next base: position 28,963,080 of record CM046350.1, on the reverse strand, counting down.
TGTCATCGTTTCCACATTGAAATAAGCCCTTCCGAACTCTTCCTCAAAATCAGGCCATGTCATTTCATTTACATTCCTTCTACTGTTCTACTGATTCCCACCATCTCCTAGCATCCTTGGTGAGAGAAAATGAGGCACACAAGACTTTCTCACAGTTACTAAGCCCCATAAATTTCAAAACTCGTTCTATACCAGTAAGCCAATCATCGGCTTCTAATGGATCTATAGATCCGTCAAATTTTGGGGTTTTCATCTGTCAGAATCTTTCATAGAATTCGGTAGCAGATGCTACCGGAACAGCTGGAGTAACTAGAGCAGCCTGGTTCCACTTACTGAGGTGGTAGTACTGGGGGTGGCGAGTTCGCACGTGCCTGCGGTTCGGGATTATGATTCGCTAGCTGCGCTCTTAACTCTTGCATTTCTAACTCCTGAGCTTGGAGTTTCTATTATAACTCCGTAATCATGGCTATCAAATCTGGGTTCACAGGTTCTCCGGGTGTATCAGCCATCGATGGTAAAATAGCTTTACAAGCCTATCATACAATTTCGTTGTTATGTCAATATATACTATTACTTAATAGTATTTTTTTAAAAAAAAAGAACATTCTCCAATCATATAAATACACACAAACATAAACAACATCACAACTCAATATCTTATTTCATACGTTTCATTTCATACATTTTATTTCAATAACCTTCATACATTTTATTTCATACATTTCATTTCATTTCATACATTTCATGAACCTCTTTCATTTTCTTTTTACATTCTTTATAACATTACATGCATAACTAATATACACACCTACTTTCCTTTCATACATAACTATTCATATCATCTCCGGGAGCAGTTGTCACTTCCGGCTACATATACCCTATTGCCATGAAGGATACCACTTGCCGGTCATACATATACAAAAGCATCAAGGCTCAAAACTATGATGATCACACATCTATATACATTAGACTATACAAAAGTCTTCATAATTTCTTTTAGTCTGACTCGACTCCTGACATATCACTATGTTCGGAATCCTCCTCAGGATCCTCCTCTTCGTCCGAGTCAGTAGATTCGTCATCACTTGCAATAATGGGTTGAGGAGGCACGGGCTCTTCATCACTATCATCATCATCATCATCACCATCATCACCATCATCATCATCATCATCTTCCATATCCACTGGGGGATCTTCTAGGGGGCGATTACATTCTGCTCTGCGTGTAGTACTGCCATAAGAAAGTCGTGGACGCTGAGGTAGTTCCCTGGATATTGCATTTGCTGCCGGATTGCATCAGGAAGATCTCTCCAAACCAGATCACAAATTCACCATAAAGGTAATTCGGGAGGAATCAATGGCATCATGGTTTGGCGAAACCTCAAGATATAGTGATCTACCAACTCCCCTACATATCTTCCCCAAACTGATTCTATGCGTAAGTACAACCTGCGTCGCCAATCAGCCCACAGCATCGGAATCATTTTGATGTGCATGACATCTGCTGGAGGTAAAGGTGCGAATTCAGCATGAATCTGTTATCTGAAGCCTTGCCAGTCCCCTGGTCACTCATCAAGTCTAATCCTCAGCCACCATGCTAAAGCTTCCCTCAACAACAATCCTGAGGCCAATAATACCTGGAGATGTGGTGGCGTATGACAAGCATCAAAGATTACCTCAACTGCATGAAGCCATTTGGTCAACACCATAGGTTGCCGACTCCTAGAGTATCGTGGTGGCATTGCATCTTGAAAAGCAATACTGGCTCTTCGATCAACTTTCATATCATGATCATGATGCGGTTTCCGCCATATATTATATTTATTGTCGTAATTAACATATCAATGCCATATAAAATTAGAAACTAAACATTCCTATACTTAAGATCAAACTATCTTACTTAAGCTATGGCAATGGAGTAGACTACAATGTGCAGTAGGGTGGCAAGATTTCTGCTCTGATACCAACTGTCACAACCCGTCTTTTTGGGCTGTGATAAAACTATTTCTTACTTACTTTAGGGCAAAAATTTAGGAAATTTTTTTTTTCTTTGTAATAAATATTGTACATATACTGGTTTAACAACTTTTGAAATACAAACATATACGTGTATTTACATATCCACCTTTACTTTGTAATACAGTTTATCAAACATTACTTTCAAAATATCTTAAAACACCATACAATGGAAAACACACTGTGGCGGAAACCATACCCAGTCTGCAAACATCATCCGTCCGTCAGCTCATCATTACGATTTATTCTGACCTTTTCGTCGAAATACCTACAGCATGAAATACTTAGTGAGCCTACGCTCAGTAAGTCCCATATAAATCCACATGCACATTCAATAAAATGCATGATCTCATTATGCTTTCTTATAATCCTTCTTTATCATTATCATTTCTTATCTTTAACTAGGGCCAAAGTGTTTGTACCATTGCACACTTAGGTCTACGTAACACCGTGACCATCCTGTAATCCTTAAGCTCCCATTGAGTCAAGAGTCGGTACGACACTCTTCTTAACTTTTGGTGATTCGTTTACCAATTCACTTATCATGGTTATCATACTATGCATGAAGTGATGATCACATGTTATACACAACATAATCTACATAAATGCTCTTGTACAATATAGTACACACAGGTACATACTTTATATTCACACTGGTACACATGAATATACGCACTGGTATGTAGCATAATGTACTCACAGGTACTTAACATAAAATATACACACTGGCCCATATTAATATATGCACAGGTAAATAGCATAATGTACTCATAGGTACTCAACATAAAATATACACACTGGTACACATTAATATACGCACAGGTATATAGCATAATGTATTCACAGGTACTCAACATAAAATATACACACTGGGACACATTAATATACGCACAATTATATAGCATAATATACTCACAAGTACTCAACATAAAATATACACACCGGTACACATTAATATACGCACATGTATATAGCATAATGTACTCACAGGTACTTCACATAAAATATATACACTGGTACAGATCATCATATACACTCAGGTGTACGTCATTATATACTCTCAGGTATATATATATATATATATTCCATATACTCACGAGTATACCCTTTCATTTTTATAAATACTTATGTCATTGCATACATACAAGTATACATCTTGATATACACACAGGTATACATATACACATTTTGCACTCTAAGCCTACAATTTCATACTGTAGGTGGGATGGGTACTTACTTGATGCAAATGTGGGGCAACTTAACCTCGATTTCCCTTCTCCTAGGCTCCTAGGATCCTGTTGGCCAATTACCAAGCCATTAGCCAAATTCCACTATGTTTCGATACAGAACATCCGTTAGTTAATAAATTGAGTTGCATTACTATATACAACTCTAAAAACCACTGTTTTTTCTTATTTCTATCTAACTCTACCCTATCGTTTCTAACGAAGGGCGGGAACCTTTCTAGTTGTTTTCTTATCCCATTGGAAACATTTCAAAGCGGTTCAGGTTATTTAGGCAAAAATGACGATTTTGCCCTTCGTGGGTCCACTAATCTACCCGAGCTCGATTTCGTTATTCTTATGAAAATTACCACATATTAATTTTAAAATAACACCCTAGTGGGTCAAATCTCTTTATTTCTCAATTATGCCCCATTTTCATAAAACTTTACGGTTTAGTCCCTGAACTGAAAATTTTGACGATTTAGCCTCCGGGACTAAAATTTACTTCTTTGCATCAAAATTTCCTATTTATCTCAAGGATCATTTTTGCTCAAAGTACCATATTCAAAATCCTTTGAGAAATGACGTTTTTGCCCTTTTAAAAATTTTTTCACAATTTTCGTAAATTCTTTGAAAAATCAAAATCTCACAAATGATTCATTTTTTGACGAACCGTCCACATTGCCTAACAATTTCATCGAGATATACAACTTTCATGTTTTAACCTTTTCCAAAATCTCACTGTACAGGGGTGTTTTTTGCCATTTTTTAATTCTACCGAGAGTAATCTTTTCCTTTCAATTTAGTCCCTACCACATTTTTACAAAAATCTATTCTAAAATGGAAATTCTACCCCTGCAAAAACCATTCCATGCCTTAATCAACACATTCTCATGCTCAAACATCACTTTTGCAAAGTCAAACATCAAGATTACTAAAATATCTCTTTCCAAAAATTACCAATTTGCACTAAAAACCAAAGTTTCACAACTTAAACTTACCATTCATTACATATACATGAAATTCCATCAAATATATGCTCAAGAACCCACATGGGTTTGAAAGAATGGAAATCAAAATAAAATCCATAAAATTTCAAAACTTTAAAACTTAAAACTTACCAAAATAACACCCTTTTGGTTTCAAGCCTTCAAAATCCCTTTGAACTCCCTCCTAAGCTTCCTTTCCATACAAAAATATCATGGATTAATTTCTTTCTTCAACCCATGAAAAATCCCTTGAAAACTCATTAAAAAGTTTAGGAATTTACCTTAAAACTTGTGGAAAATCCTTTTACTTGCTTGTAAAACTTGTTTGGGGCTATTTTTACAAAGTTTGGGGACTAAGAAAATTTTTTAGAAGTCTCAACAATGGCTGCCGGAACTTAGAGGAAAGAAAAGAAAATAAAAATTGTGATAAACTTGCCATAAATGCATCCTTATCTCATTTGGTGACTCATGGTAACCCATGAGTATACCACCTAGGTGTCACAAGGTGATTGGGCCACTTTTCTAGACATGTGGCCCAATAGAAAATCAAAGAGTGTCGACTTTATGGAATTAAAAATTTATACTATGTAATTTTTCACCACACAGTATTTTTCCTATACTGTCGTAGTCAAATCAGTATACTTTCTATCCTTAGACTGTATAAAAATATTTGGCTTACTTTTCGTTTACTTTTGGAGGCCAATCATAACATTTTTCGTATCTACGTTTTCATTTAGCAGTATACTCATACTGCTTCGATCTCCTTTTTACCCCTGATTTTGGGTTTGGACAACTTCTTTGTCCTATTTATATTCCAATCACCCACTTGTTTATATTACAATTTTACAATTAATCGTGATATAAAATTCATTTTATGGATATTATTTACAAATTTTTGAGTAATTAAACTCATAAAATTTGTTTTTGACAGTATCCAACATTGCATCACATTTACCATAAAATTTACAAGTCAATGTCGTTTATTCCTACTTTATCGTAATTTTTACAAAAATTACAATTTTTACAAAAATTTACGTTTTTAAAAGTAAATTCATTAATTAAACCTAATTAAATATTAGGTTTTATTAATGAATATTTTCTCGGTCATTACAGTCCTGACCCCTATGAAGGGATTTCTATCATGTACCAAATTTGATCTCTGAGAGGATAAGGTATTTTAGCATGATTTATGGTTGCACATCCCTAGGTGGTGATTGTAAATCATAGATAAAATATTAAAACAATGGTTACACACTCATGTTAATTTTATTATTAATCTCCCCTAGGAGCTCTATTAATAAAATTAATGACAAAAAAATGATTATTAATATATGCTGGATCATACGGGTCCTGGATGACATATATTAATTAGGAGGGGATTCGTGTTCCTGATTAAATTTGGCATGACTCCCCTTGGAGCTTGTTGAATTCTAAGTTGAGAATTATCGTTGTAAGGTTGTGATATTTTCAAGGTTTTGACACATAAACACATTTGTATGATTGTGTTATCTTACTAAATTATTATGATATGTTTGCTTATGTTTAGTATATGATTCTTTATTATAAATTAAAAATGTTTAAAAATGCTTTATCTTCGATACTTGACAAAAACCAATTAACCAGAGAGAATTATAATCATTAGAAACGAAACCTAGATATCGTCCTTTCCTTTGAGAAACTGAAATTTGTGCTGACAACCCCTTGTCCTCTTGAGCCTACGGGAGATTCCACCAATGAGCAATTCCAAGCGTACGATCGTTGGAAAGATGCAAACGATCAAGCCCGCTGCTATGTTATGGCTAGCATGAATAACGTATTGTAGGCTCAACATGAGGATTATGAGACTGCTAAGCAGATCTTAGATAATCTGGAAGACATGTTTGGAGGCTAGGCCCTAACAAAGTGGCAAGGGGTGCTTTCGAAAACTCTTGAACTATAAACAGAGACAGGGAATGTCTGTAAAGAAGCACATGATGTTGGTCATAGGTTACCTCGCTGAGACACAAACTAATGGAGCCGACATTGATGCTGAAACTCAGATGACTATGGTCTTTGAGGCTTTGTCGAAGGAATTTATCCATTTAGAGCTACATTTAATTTAAGCAATAGACGAGATATGACCTTAACAGAATTAATGAAATAGTTACAAGAGTTCGAACTACTGATCAGGGAGTCTCCTGCTGGTGGCGTGGCCAATTTGGCTGTTGCTTCCGGTTCCAATCCCAACTTTAGGAATGGAAAGAGGCAACGGGCCAAGAGTGGGAAGTCTTCTATTCTTGCTAACAACAAGAGCAAGAAGAAGAAGAAGAAGAACCCAAAGAAGCTAAAGTGCTTCTTCTGTGGGAAGGTCGACATATTAAGAAGCATTGTAAGGACTTCCTTTCCAAAGGAGGTAGGCATGATTTTCGGTATTTAGAAACTTGTTTGGTTGAGGAATCCAGTGACATTTGGTCATGGATGCTGGTGCAACTAATCATGTTTGTGTTTCTCTATAGGGGTTCAAAGAAACGAGAAGTCTGCTTCATGAAGACTTCCCGCTTCAGATAGGATGATGGATCCTTGGTCTTGGCGGAAGCAGTAAGAGATGTCCATCTTTATTTTGATAAGTATAGAAATTTAATTTTGCGAGATTGTTTTTATGTTCCTAAATTTAAAAGGAATTTAATTTCTGTAGCTTGTTTATTTAAAGACTCCTATTTGGTTTCTTTTAATAATAAAGTGGTGATTCGTAAAAATAAATCTTTTATCTGTTCTGGATGGATGCAAAATAATCTATATTTTATCAAACCTAAGATGGACTTACTGCTTAATGCTGAGATGAATGATAATAACTCTAAAAGACTTAAAACTTCTCACCCTAATAAGACTTGTCTTTGGCATTTGTGCCTTGGTCATATTAACCTGAATAGGATTCAAAGGCTGGTAAGGGATAGACCTTTAAGTCACTTAAAGGTGGAATCTATACCACAATATGAATCTTGTTTGGAGGGTAAAATGACCAAAAGACCATTCGAGTCTAAGGGCAATAGAGCTGAAGGGGTTCTAGAGCTATGCATAGTGATGTTTGTGGACCAATGAACATCTAGGCACGAGGAGGGTATGAGTACTTTGTCACTTTTATTCACGATTACTCAAGGTATGAGTATGTGTACTTGATGCACCACAAAAGTGAAACTTTTGACAAGTTTTGGGAGTTTCAGGCTGAAGTGGAAAAATAATTAGGTAGACCCATAAATGTACTTCGATTCGATCGAGGCAGAGAATACCTTTCTGATGAGTTTCTGAGACACTTATTAGAGAATGGGATTTTGTCCCATTTGACTGCACCAGGCACTCTGCAGTAGAATGGTGTAGCGGAGAAAAGGAATAGGACTTTATTAGACATGGTAAGGTCCATGATGAGTTATTCATCATTGCCTTTATTCTTTTGGAGATATACACTACAAACCGTATGTTATCTTTTGAACAATGTGCCTTCAAAATTGGTCCTTAAAACTCCTCACGAGTTATGGATGGGCAGGAAGACATCCTTAAACCATATTCGCATATGGGGATGTTCGGCTCATGTTCTGTTTAAGGATGTAAATAAGTTGGAAGCACGTTCAGAAGTTTGCTTGTTTATAGAATATCTAAAAGGGACTAAAGGGGGTTATTTCTATAACCCAAAGGAAAATAAAGTCGTGGTTTCAACTAATGCAACTTTCCTTGAGGAGAGTTACATAGGCAACTTTAAGCCTCAAAGCAAAGTGGCGCTTAAGGAGTTAAGGAGTGATCCAATCACTCCAGAGGTTCTGAATGAAACCAGTTTCGATCAGTGTAGAAAGACCAAACGAACCCAAAAAACAACCTAAGGGGATTCGGCGTAGTGGGAGGATCGGGCGTCAACCCCAGAGGTATATGTTCAATGGTGAAGCCTTTTTGGCTGAACTGGATGAACATAACAGGGATCTTTACACTTACGCAGAGGCTATGGAGGATGTTGATTCGAAACTCTGGACAGAGGCCATGAACACAGAGATGAAGTCTATGAGACAAATCAAGTCTGGGAGCTTCTGGATCTTCCCAAAGGGATAAAACCCATAGGGTGTAAGTGGATCTACAAGAGGAAAAGAGGAGTGGATGGAAAGGTTGAAATCTTTAAGGCTAGACTGGTAGCTAAGGGTTCACACAAAAGGAAGGAATTGATTATAAGGAAACCTTTTCGCCTGAAGCCATGCTTAAGTCCATCAAAATTCTCTTGTCTGAAGCTGCCAGTTCTTGACTATGAGATTTGGCAGATGGATGTTAAGACAGCTTTTCTAAATGGCTTTTTTGATGAGTCCATTTATATGGAACAACCAGACAAGTTCAAGGTCAAGGGTCAAAAGGGTAAGGATTGTAAGGTACTAAAGTCAATTTATGGACACTAAGCGGGCTTTCCGTTCTTGGAATATAAGATTGATTAGGTGATCAAGACTTATGGGTTCTCACAAAATGTGGACAAACCATGTTTGTACAAACACATTGAGGATGGAAAGGTGGCTTTTCTACTACTCTATGTAGATGACATTCTGCTAATTGGCAATGACATTGGGGCATTGTCATCGGTCAAATTATGGGTGATGAAGTAGTTTTACATGAAGGACTTTGGTGAGGCTAATTTTGTTCTAGGTATCTAGATCTTTAGGGATAGAAAGAACAAAATGATAGCTTTTTCCTAGGCCAGCAACATAGATAAGATTCTCAAAAGGTTTGCAATACAAGATTCCAAGGAAGGTGGGCAACCATCTAGGTCTGGGATTACTCTTTAAAAGAAAGATTCTCCAAAGTCTAATGAAGAAAGAGAACACATGGAGAAAGTGCCTTCTGCTTCAGTAGTGGGTAGTCTCATATATAACATGCGTTGCACTTGACTGGATATTTGTTATGCGGTTAAGATTGTAAGTCGATTTTAGGGGGATCCAGGACAGAACCATTGGGTTGCAGTCAAGAATATTTTCAAGTACCTGAGGAGGACCCGAGGGCATATGCTTGTGTATTTAGGTGAGGACTTAACTCCTCTAGAATACACTGACTTGGATTTCTAATCTTGCTTGGATTCGAGGAGATTGACTTCTAGTTTTGTGTTTACTCTGGGTGGCGGTGCCATCAGTTGGAGGAGCGTGAAGCAAGATTACACTTCAGATTCAATGATGGAGGTTGAGTATGTAGCGGCTAATGATGCTTCAAAAAAAGCAGTGTGGCTCTATATATTCTTTGGGGATCTTGAGGTTGTTCCTAGGTATGGAAAAGATGGTATCACTGTACCGTCATAATAGTGCAACCGTAGCTAATGTTCAGGAACTAAGATTTCACAAGAAGAGTAAGCAAATTGATTGGAAATATCATGTTACAAAGGAGTTCGTAGAAGGCGGGCTTGTCGTTGTGTGCAAAATTGGGTCAGAGGACAATTTACCTGATCCATTTACGAAGACACTTACTGAGAGATTCTTCGAGAGGCACGTGGAAGCTATGGGGATGCGAAATTTATCATATTTACTCACTTAGTGCAAGTGAGAGATTGTTAGACATGTATACCCTAAGGAGTAAAAATGTAATATGTTTTTGGAGATATTTTTATCAATAAAAAATTATTTATTATTAATATATCAAATCTTGTCCTCTTTACATTCATATTTGTTGAATATATGTTAAGCAAACAATAGTCTGAGACTGTTAGTCTAAACCTTTAAGAATTGGGCATATGATGGACAGATTATACAGAAGACACGATTCTTAAGGTGACGGTCTAAATCATAAGATCCACAATCGAGGCAATAAAGTTGGGCGCTTTATTCATGTAAAGATTGTTATGTTGTCTATATCCTTATTGGGATATGCTCTGTCTTGGCCATCGGAGGTGGACTTCATAAATAAAAACATTAGTACATTGTCATAGTTTAGGATATGTTGGATCAGGACATAAAGTGAATTGATTTGGATTAAAAATTCTATCTTGGCAAATCAATTCACTTTAGACAAGCATTTGTATTGTATCTTAATCTTGAAATGAATAGTGGGTCCGTTGTCTTGACTTGTGTCTTTTAATGTACAAAAGGGTGACACCCACATTTTAATAATGCTACGCATGCCGATACGTTGGAGACATGACTCTTGATAGCATAGACCCGTTATTCATAAATATGGAATCCATAGTTCCTCTTTAGAAGTAGTGATATCCTCTTATATGTGTTGTCCTATAATTGGAAAACTAGAGCACTCAACCATTTGAATACATATGTGTAACCAAATGATATACCATCTTTGGATGGTAAGTTTTTCGATAGTGAGATAATGGAACGTAAGATAAAAATAATCTAAAAGGTAAGGTAGAACTTGTTATTAAGCCGGTTATGGATAATCCTATAGGGATACGATATACTACGATATGTCATGGAGACTTAGCTATACGGGCTTCGTAATTTTATATAGTTCGAGAGTGTAACTCCAAGCTTTTAGTGGAGTAGTGTTGGAGTTGATAATTATGAAATGTATATCTAGGATATTGGGTTTCATAATTATTGGGAGCTTGAACTATATAGGTCCATTAGGTCCTCTTTGCTAGCTCACAAAAATCCTATAACGATACGGTGTGTTTTTCCAATAATTGGTGACTTATGTCAGATTTATCAGATTGGCTAAAATTTAGAAGAATCAAATAATTCATGTCAGTTTATCGGTTGAATTAATTTTGTGACAAAATTGATTCAAGATAAACTTGTTGAATTATCGGGATCAGAAAATTCATATATGTTTATCGGTTGGATTAATTTTGAATTAATTCAAGATAAACTTGTTGAATTATCAGGAATTCATTTATTTTTATAGAGATTATCTAGATAAAGTTGTTTTAATTAAATAACTTTTTTATTAGGTTATTTGAATTAAAACTAAGACTTTATCCTAAAGAATCTCAGGTGGAAAATTAAATATTCGCTGAGATTTTGTATTCAGCCGTTTGGCATGCCAATCCTCAGGTTCGGCCTGCCAAAGGGGCAAGTTCGGCATGCCGGTTAGATAGATTGGCATGCCGATCGCGCTATAAAAAGATTACGTATTTTCACACAGATTTCATCAGGTAATGATCCGAATTTGATTCTGATTTGAATTTTGAGGCATTATCTGAAAAGGAGCGACTCCTAAACCTAACCTCTAAAGAAAGGGAGTGAGTCTCACTATTATTGAGATCAGTTAAGAGATTAAGAGTGAAACTCTGATAATGAGATTCTAAAACTCCCTAAGAGCTCTTGTTCACAAATCACGAACACTAGCTTTGGGTTTTCTCAATTAGTTGGAAGGAGAGTCACATGGTGGAAGAGCTGTACGGGTGAGCCCACACTCACTCCGATTGTGGATAGAGAATAGCAAAGAAGGCCAGTTGGTTGAGGTCCTTCTAGAACGTTACTTCTCTTCACTGATTGTAGGAGCTTTTCAACCCACAGAGGTTAGTAAGATCTGGTTAATTTATGCACATAGCATATCAAACTTATGTTTTGAAAAATACTCTAATATAAAAATTTTAAAATTATGCTACACACTATTTTCCAACAAATTGAACTAATTACAAAAGTGAAAGCTTTCTATGCAAAGGGAATATCTTTGGATAGGGTTAAGTGACTTAATCTTGGATTTTTTTTTTTGGCTATGGGACTAAATTTTGGACAGAATATTATTGTTGGGAGAAAAATAATTCCTAACACAAGGAGAAGAATCCAACCACTAAGAATATATTAGGTTGTAAAACTAGTGAAATAAGACATAGTGATCTATGAATAAACATAATAGAATTCATATAAATGTGTAGTTAACTTTTTAGGTAGTTTTTTTTTTTTTTTTTTGAAGATGGAAATTACATTCTAAATTAGAGAAATACAGACACCAGTTGTCATGCCCGGGGTACGGGAGGTGACGTGGTAGGTTAATTAGGTTAATTAAGTAAAAATTTTAATTAAAACTCAAGTTAAAGAATTTAATTAATTACGAAATAGGTGACAATTTAAAACCCTTTTTAAGCAAATATTTATAATAATTAAATAAGTAAGATAAAATAAAAAGAAATAAAATAAAATGATAAAATAATAAAAAGAGAGAAATACGCGTTGGGTCTCACTAGGCCCACAACTTGTGCACACACATAGTATCGATAATATTTAAATTACAACCATAGTCCAAAATAAAAAAGAGTTAAAATAATACATGCCTTGATTAGATAATTCAAATAAGCTACTCGTGGTCTTCTACTGCTTGTAAGTCTGGTCAGTGAACTCTCTAACAATCCTAAGCTGAATTCCACCTATGGGGAGAAAAGGGTTTGAAAACACGTAAAAAGTTAGCGAAAGGCTCAGTAGGACTATGCTTTCAAAACAGATATTTAATTATAAAATTTATCATTAAAAAAAGGTAATTAGAAAATAGAATTAAATAAATAAATTCATTTAAATTAGTCTTATCAAAAATTTAGTTTGTCTAGAAAGTATCTTTTTTTATTTTTCTTGGGCAAACCATAATTATCACTACCGTAGTGGACAAACTGGGTTTCAGAACTGCCCCCAAGGTCACACGTTACACGACACAATCTCTAATATGGCATCATGCCCTTACGTTTAATTTTATTATTATTTAAAACTCGTTTACCAAGTGTATTCATTTACATTCATTATGTGATTCATTATGAAAATCATCTCATTCTATTGTTTGTGAAAACAATTGTTTAAAAAAAACCCATTTCAATCATTCATTAAAAACATTTTGATAAAAATGATTTTGTGGCCAAAACTATTTAAGAACTTGTATACCAAGGAAGGGGGTAAAAGTCCTACCCCAATGTCTGGTATCCCGACTCAGCAACGCAGTCCCGTTCCGCTATACGTTAGCTCTACTGAACCACAAACAACTTTAAATATAAACTAAGTTTATCAGTATTTAGCTTAAGATATCCTATGTTGCTAAACGATCCTATGGTGTCCTAGTGTGCCATTTAAGTCCATAAATCATACTGCAAGATTAAAATCTCTATCGGGGTTGAAAACAGTAAAAAAGGATGAAAAATGGCAAATGGTTACTGTGCCTCGGTCGGCTTGCCAGTCTCCCTAGTTTGGCCTGCCAAACTGTGTAGTTTAGCCTACTGGCAAATCAAGTCTGACCTATCAAACTGTTTCTAAGTTCGGCTTGCTGAAGGTAAGAGTCCGGCCTACCGGACTCATGAATCTGGCCAACCAAACTTCGAGTTCGGCCTACCGAACTAGAAAATTCTAAAATTTTTCAAAATCGAGTTTCGGCCTTCCCGAGCCCAATTCCTCATTTTCACCTGTTTTTCTCAATTCCCAGGCATGAGAAACCAGGACACCTTTAAACTAATTTAAATAAGAGTTGCATAGAAAAATTCAAGAAAATACGAAAATGGGAAAAATAGGAAAACTTGGTTTATTTCAATTTTCGTCAAATCAAGCCTAGTTTCTAGATGAATTGAGTTCTACAACATAAATAGAAAGGCTTATAAACTAAGGGAAACTCGGATTCGAACATTAAGGGAATTGAAAATTTTGAGAAAAATTTCAAAGTTTTGAAAAAAAGTAAGCTAACCTCGAATCAACGCTTAAATCTAAGTTTGTGATTATTCAAATGCATTTTCGAGCTTCCTATCCGCTAAGAATCGAGCTTGAGCTTGAATTTTTGAATCAAAAATTTGAGAGAGAAAGAGAGAGGGTGACAGGTAGAGAAAGAAGAGAGAGTGTGTGTGAGAGAGAGGGAGAGAACGAGAGAGTAAGGAGAGAAAGAGAGGGAGTGAGCATGAGTGAAAGAGAAAGGGAGAGGATGGATTAAATAAAAGAGAAAGTGGGTGGTTTTACTGTGTGAAAACCGTATTCCATCCATGGTTTTGCAAAAAGAGGTATATTTAGCATTTGACAAATTGTTTTGTTCCAAAAATTTAAAATACGAATAAAAATGATTAAAAATGATTTAAAATTAAATTGATTAGAAATACTTACAAAATATTTAGCTTAAAGTTAAATCACAATTTGACACACTAATACACTATTTTACATACTATTAACACTTAATTAAATTTGGGATGTTATAACTCTCCACCCCTTAAAAGAATTTCGTCCTCGAAATTACAATTTAGCTCAAAAACAAAACAAATGTGGATATAACTCCTGCATAGTGGATTCTAATTCTTAGGTGGCTTTATCAACCCTATGATGCTGCTACACGACCTTTACTAATGATATATCATGACGGCGTAAGTTGATCACTTTTCTATCGATAATCTGAACTGGCACTTTCTTGTATGTCGTGTCTTCTTAAATCTGTACATCATGGAATGAGACTATCTTGCTTTGGTCGGGCGGACAATTACGAAGCATCGACACATGAAATACATTGCGAACATGAGAAAGCTCAGGAGGAAGATCGAGCCGATAAGCGAATACACTAACACATTGAGTAATCTTAAACGGCCTAACATAACTCGGTGCGAGTTTACCACTTACACCGAATCGCGAATATGCTGTTGCATGGTGAAACCTTCAAGCGAATGAAATCTCCCACATTAAACTCCAAAGGTCGGCGTCTTTGATCTGCATAACTTTTCTATCTAATCTGAACTGCTCTCAATCAATCCCGTATCACTGTGACTTTCTCATTGCTTTCACGGATCTCATCTGGCCCAAGAATAATCCTGTCTTTTGGTTCTACCCAACATACCGGTGACCGACACGGTCATCCATACAGTGCTTCAATGGTGCCATGCTAATGCTCGCTTGGTAGCTGTTGTTATATGCAAACTCTGCTAGATGCAAGTACTTCTTCCAGTTCCTGTCAAAGTCTAACACATGCACATAACATGCCCTCGAGGATTGAATAACCCGCTCTGATTGTCCATCGGTCTAAGGGTGAAATGCCGTGCTAAAGTTCAAATCTGCTCCCATGGCCTCCTGAAAGCTCCTCCAGTATTTAGCATTGAACCTAGTGTCTCTATCAAATGTGATCGATAAGGAGACTCCGTGCAACTGCACTTTGTTTTACAGATATAGCTCTCCGAGAACTCTCCAAGAACATGTCGACCTAAAAGGGATGAAATGCTCTGTTTTCATTAACCTGTCAACCATGACCTAAATTACATCGTGTCTTTGCTCTGTCCTCGGCAATCTGGTAAGAAAATCCATTGTAATGTGCTCCCATTTTCACCTTGGGATAGGAAGTGGCTGAAGCTGACCTGCTGGCTTCTGATGCTTGGACTCAACCTAGAGACAAGTTGCACACTTGTCCACGTATTCATGGATGTCCTTCTTCATGCCTCTCCACCAGTATTTCCTCTTCAGATCACGATAAATCTTCGTGCTTCCCGGATGAATGGTGAACTGGGACTTGTGGGCTTCATCCATCATGGCCTACATCACTTATGCGATTGTTGAAACTGCTAGACGCTCCCTAAAGTACAACGATCCATCAGCATGTGTCCTCCATTCCTCAAATTGCTCTCCGTTTTGAATTCATGTTCAGATTCCCTACAGGCGCTGGTCTCTCCACTGGTTATGTTTCACCATCTGAATTAGAGTTGGGGCCGTCTCCATATGATACACCAAAACTCGATCAGTAGTCTTTGTAGTACTGTAGCCCGTACTCACTCACTGTCGCATCTCTTTTCTAGTCTTTGAGAGCCAAGCAAGCAAGAATCCCTAAAGACTTCCTACTGAGCGCATCAGCAACCACGTTAGCTCTCTCAAGATGGTATTGACAGTGCAAAATCATAGTCTTCCATGTATTCCATCCACCTTTGCTAACTCAAGTTCATATCCCTCTGAGTGAACAGATACTTCAAAATCCTACGATCAGAGAAAACCTGGAATGTCGCCCTGTATAGATAATATCTCCAGATCTTCAGTGCGTGAATCACCGTTGCAAGCTCTAAGTCATGAGTAGGACAATTTCGCTCATGAGGTCGTAGCTGTCTCAATCCATATGCCACCACGCGTCCATATTGCATCAATACACATCCAAGTTCGTCTCTTGACGCATCTATATAAACTTCATATAACTCATCACCATTTGGGAGAATCAACACTGGAGCTATAGTTAACCGATTCTTTCACTCTTGGAAGGTGAACTTGCATTCTTCATCCTACTCGAATCTGACATTCTTCCTGATTAATCTTGTCAGCAGAGCTGCTATCTTTGAGAAGTCCTTTACAAATTTCCTATAGTATCCCATGAGTCCTAAGAAACTACGGATCTGGGCCACATTCCTCGGTAGTTCCCATTCCACTATGGCTTCTACTTTAGACAGATCCACTAAGATGCCTTGCTTGGAGATGACATGCCCTAGAAACTTGACTTCTGTCAACCAAAACTCACACTTTTCTTTTTTGGCATACAACTGGTGCTACCATAGAGTCTGAAGCACGATGCTGAGATGTTGTTCATGCCCCAATATCATCGATGAATACAATCACCAACTGATTTAAATAAGGCTTGAACATCCTATTCATCAGCTCCATGAAAGCTACCAGAGCATTTGTCAATCCAAATGGCATCACCAAAAACTCGAAGTATCCATACCGGGTCCTTAAAGCTGTTTTGGGAATGTACTCTTCTTTAATCCTGAGCTGGTGGTATCCCGAACGCAAATCTATCTTCGAGAAGTACCTCAAACCACCCAACTGATCAAATAACTCGTTGATCCTAGGCAAAAAATACTTGTTCTTCATGGTGACCCAATTTAATTGTTGATATTCAATGCATAGCCTGAAGGTCCCATCATGCTTCTTAGTGAACAAAACTGGTGCGCCCTATAGCGATGTACTATTCATGATATACCCCTTATCAGCAAGCTCCTGAAGTTGCTTTCTCAATTCTTTCATCTTTGTCAGCGCCATCCAATAAGGTACTACAGAAATTTGAGTTGTTCTCGGAAGCAACTCAATACCAAATTCAATCTCCCGATGCAGTGGCAATCCTGGTAACTCGTCGGCGAAGACATCTTCAAACTCATCAACTACTAGAATTGCTGCATTCCTTATCAATGTACTGAACTCTCCTTCTAGGTTCATGAGGAAGGCATAGCAAGCTAGATTCTTCCATCTTTCGAGACATGTCTTCATGAGACGCTCACTCATTGTTTGATCATTATCACCCTAGTAAATGATCGTCCTTCCCCTACGAGATACTAAGGTCACTCTCCTAAGTTGGCAGTCTACAACTACATTATACTTGGACAACCAGTCTATCCCTAGGATTAAATCATATGATCTCATGGAAATTACAATCAAATCACTCTTTAGAATCTCACCCCCAACCTTTGTTTTACATGATTTACATATACAGTTTACACACACCCGCCCCAAGGGTGAGGCAATAACTAAAGGCTCATCAAACTCTTCTATCTCTAACCCCAAGGCATGTACAAAAGAGCTTGAAATGAGAGAATGAATGGCACTAGTATCGAATAAAACATGGGCTAAGGACTGAGAAACTAGAACCATACTATCAACAACTACATTGCTAGTTTGAGCATCCAAACTCCCTGATGTCATGGTGTGAACCTACACTGGAGCTTTCCCTTTTCCTCTACCAATATTGTTAGGTCCTAGATTAGTCGGCCGATATTGCTGCAGTGGAGGTGACTGCACGCTAGCTATGCTCGGTGCTCTATACTGAGGGGCATTGTGTTGGAAGTTTTACAGCTGGTGTCCTTGTGTTGAGGATGGCAGTTGTTGAGAAGAGAACTGATGGAACTGGAGCTAAGGGAATCGCTGAGGCAAAGGTAGAGTCTAAGGCTGAGGCTAACGACTGGCTCCTTATCCGACCTAAAGTCCTAAACGAGCACTCCTGATCGGGCAGTTCCTCTTGATATGTCCTAGCTATTGGCAATAGTAGCAATGGAAGCTATAGGATTACTGTGCCTGTTGCTAGATGAATTGTTGTTTCTACTATTCACGTTACCCTGCTAATTTTTTCCTTGAGTTAGACGGCTACTGGTGCTCCTTCTGTCGCTCCTTTGTGGTCCTCTTAACGTCTTTGCTCTATCCTTACAGTATTGCATATAATTATTTTCCATAGATATTGCTGATGACACAAGCTCACCAAAATTCCTAAGTTGCAGGACAACAACCTGCTGTCGAATAAAAGCCTTAAGTCCTTCTTGGAATTTGATACACTTCTCATAATCTGATGCCATTGTAGATGGAGCAAACCTAGCCAACTCATTAAACTTTGCCTCGTACTCCCGAACCAACTTATCACCCTGTTGCAATATGTAAAATTCAGCGGCCTTCTAGTCTCGATATCCTTGCGGAAAATAACAGTAGTAGAACAGCTCCTCGAACTTGTCCCAGCTAATGTTCTCGTTGTTCTCCAGGCATTTAGCTTGCTTCCCCCAAGTATTAGCATCACCTTAAAATTTATACGCCGCAAACTCCACATGATACTCTGCTGGTATGCCAAGGGTATCTAGGTGTTTCACGACTAAATCTAACCAATACTCGGCCACTTGCGGGTCCACATTTCCATCAAAGGTCAAAATAGATGCACGCCAAAACTCCTTAAAATATTCATGCTAACAACTAGCATCGAAATCCTCCGGTCTTGCCTTGGTTATCATCTGTCGGAAGGTAGCAAGCATCGTCCCTATCATACTTTCCTCATTTCCTGGGTTTGCATCAGCAGCAAATGAACGATGCCTTGGTGCCATTCTCTCACTTTTGAAAATAAAATTGGACTGTCAGTGGTATTTCATTGTTGTACCTATATGTGCACAACTCTCAAGGTTCATAACCTAGGGCTCTAATGCTATTCTATCACACCCTGGGGTACGAGAGGTGACGTAGTGTTAATTATGTTAATTAAGTAAAAATTTTAATTAAAACTAAAGTTAAAGAATTTAATTAATTATGAAATAGGTGACAATTTAAAACCCTTTTTAAGCAAACATTTATAATAATTAAACAATAAAGATAAAACAAAAAGAAATAAAATAAAATAATAAGGATAGAGGAATGCGCGTTGGGTCGCACCGGGTCCACAACTTGTGCACACATATAGTATCGATAATATTTAAATTACAACTACAGTCTAAAATAAAAAGAGGAGTTAAAATAATACATGCCTTGATTGGATAATTCAAATAACCAACTCGTAGTCTTCTACTGCTCGCAAGTCCGGTCAGCAGACTTTCCACCAATCCTAAGCTGAATTCCACCTATGGGGAGAAAGGGTTTGAAAACATGTAAAAAGTGAGCAAAAGGCTCATTAAGACTATGCTTTCAAAACATATATTTAATTATAAAATTTATCATTCAAGAAAGGTAATTGGAAAACAGAATTAAATAAATAAATTCATTTAAATTAGTCTTATCAAAAATTCAATTCGTTCAGAAAGTACCTTTTTATTTTTCTTGGTAAACCATAATTATCACCACTGTAGTGGCCCAGCAGGGTTTCGGGACCTGCCCCCAAGGTCGCATACTATATGACCCAATCTCTGATATGGCATGATGCCCTTACGTTCAATTCTATTATTATTTAAAACCCATTTACCAAGTGTATTCATATACGTTCATTATGTGGTTCCTTATGAAAATCATCTCATTCTACTATTTGTGAAAACAACTGTTAAAAAAAACCCTTTTCAATCATTCATTGAAAACATTTTGATAAAAATCATTTTGTGGCCAAAACTATTTAAGAACTTGGCTACCAAAGAAGGGGGTAAAAGTCCTACCTTAATATTCGGTATTACGACTCAGCACTGCAGTCCCGCTCCCTATACGTTAGCTCCACAGAACCACGAACAACCTTAAATATAAACTAAGTTTATCAGTATCTAGCTTAAGATATCCTATGTTGCTAAACGATCCCATGGTATCCTAGTGTGCCATTTAAGTCCATAAAATCACATTGCATGATGAAAATCTGTATCGGGGTTCAAAATAGTAAAAACGAGTGAAAAATGACAAATGTTTACTGTGCCCAGTTGGCCTGTTGGTCTCCCTGGTCCAGCCTGCCGAAGGTATGAGTCTGGCCTGCCGAACTCATGAATTCGGCCTGTCAAACTAGAAAATTCTAGAATTTTCTACAATCAGGTCTCAGCCTCCCCGAGCCCAATTCCTCATTTTCACCTAGTTTTCTTGATTTCCAGGCATGAAAAACACTCATAGATGGTAGAAAAACATAATAAGACACCTTCAAACTAATTTAAACAAGATTTACATAAAAAATTCAAGAAAATTTGAAAATGGAAAAAATAGGAAAAACTTGGTTTATTTCGATTTTTGTCAAATCAATCCTAGTTTCTAGATGAATTAAGTTCTACAACATAAATAGAAAGGTTTCTAAGCTAAAGGAAACTTGGATTCCAACATTTAAAGAGAACTGAAAATTTTGAGAAAAATTTCTAAGTTTTGAAAAAAAAAAGAAAATAACCTCAAATCGACGCTTAAATCCAAGTTTGTGATTATTCAAACACATTTCTGAGCTTCCAATCCACTAAGAGTAGAGCTTGAGCTTGAATTTGTGAATCAAAAATTTGAGAGAGAAAGAGAGAGGGTGATGGGTAGAGAAAGAAGACAGAGAGAGCAAGTGAGAGAGAGGGAGAGAATGAGAGAGTGAGAAGAGGAAGAGAGAGTGTGAGAGTGAGTGAAAAAGAGAGGGAGAGGAGGGATTAAAATAAAAGAAAAAGTAGGTGGTTTCACTATGTGAAAACCGTGTGTCACCCACGGTTTTGCAAAAAGAGATATATTTGGCATTTGATAAATTATTTGGTTCCAAAAATTCAAAATACAAATAAAAATAATTAAAAATGATTTAAAATTAAATTGATTAGAAAATCATTATAAAATATTTAGATTAAAGTTAAATCATAATTTGGCACACTAATACACTATTTACACACTATTAACACATAATTAAATTCGAGGTGTTACACTAGTTCAGACCCAAAAGACCATAATACATATGGTGACACAACCTTGATTACAAATCAGAACCATCAGTAGATTTGATTGAAAATGCAAGGGGTACAACGTGTACCGAGTTCCAATAAGAGTAAACTGAAAAGGTACACCATTAATTGAGCATAGAAAAGGCTCTTCCACACGTACCGCTGTAGGCAATGGATAACTCCGATCGACCAAGATTGAAAGACTAAAATCAAAGCCTAACCCTACACCGGAAGGCAGGAAAACCACCTTCGCCATTACAATGGAAAAACAAAACAGAAACTTACTCGGCGAAACTAACAACACCATTATTTGACAAAAACAAACCCAAAACAAAGGATTACAAACCAAACGCTACAACATATTTCTCGTTGACTACCTAATGCTAGCTCCAAAAGAGGAGCAAAACTGTAACGAAATCTGAGAACTACAGGGATGTCGAGGAAGAGCCCAACCATCAACGCAAAGGGACCAAACACCGCCATTTACCACTGCCCACTGCCGCCAACAAGAGGGCCTACCACCTTAAGGGTTCGACATCCAATAGAGACTGAACTCTCTAGGAAACAAAACCCATTGAGCCTTTATCAGCCTCTAGTCGGTGAAATAATGTCCCTTTTGCCCACCCTATAACCAGATCGGGCTATCGTTGCACCTAGACACACTAGACCCCTAGTCATCGGTGCATCCACGTAACCTAAAACTGTCAATATGTGCATGCTCGAATTCACGACCTCAGGCCCAAACGCTTCCCCCACTTAGTGTCAACTACAAAATCATTAGAGAAGAGGATGTTGCACCAGTCTGAAGAATTAAACTTGCATATCATATATAATTTTTCTTACTTTAAAGAATGAAATACAACCTATTAAGTGGTTGTAAGCATAACCTAGTGATAAAACCACATCGGACTTCACCTAAAAGTGAAAAGTTCTAATTGCCCCACCCTCAAGATAAAAAAAAAAAGAATATGACTTGTTAAAACAAACTAACTGACATTTTCCAATTAGATAACCCCAAATTTGTTGTTGCTCAAAATTAAAATTAGAAAAATGTGTTAGACATGTATGCCCTAAGGAGTAAAAATATAACAAGTTTTTGAAGATATTTTTATCAATAAAGAATTTATTCATTACTTATATACCAAATCTTGTCCTCTTTACATTCATATTTGTTGAATGTATGTTAAGCAAACAATAGTCTGAGACTATCGGTCTAAACCTTAAGAATTGGGCATATGATGGACAGATTATACAGAAGACACGATTCTTAAGGTGATGGTCTAAAACATAAGGTCCGCAATCAAGAAAATAAAGCTGGCCACTTTATTCATGTAAAATTGTTATGTTGTCTATATCTCAATTGGGAGATGGTTTGTTTTGGCCATCGAAGGTGGACTCCATGAATAGAAACATTAGAATGTTGTCATAGGTGACGATGTATTGGATCGGGACATAAAGTGAATTGATTTAGATTAATAATTATGTCTAGGCAAATCAATTTACTTTAAATAATCATTTGTATTGTATCTTAAACTTGAGATGAATAGTGGGCCCGTTGTCTTGACTTGTATCTTTTGATGTACCAAAGGGTAACACTCACATCTTAACAGTGGTATGCATGTCGGTACGTTGGAGGCATGACTCTTAATAGCGTAGACTTGTTATTCATAGATATAGAATCTATAGCGCCTCTTTAGGAGTAGTTATATCCCCTTATATGTGTTATCCTGTAATTAAAAAACTGGAGCGCTCAACCATTTGGATACATAGGTGTAACCGAATGGTATACTGTATTTTGATGGTAAGTTTTTCGATGGTGAGATAATGAAACATAAGATAAAAATAATCGGGAAGGAAAGACAGAACTTGTCCTTAAGCCAATTATGGATAATCATATGGGGATACGATAGACTATGATATGTCATGGAGACTTAGCTTTATGGGCTTCGTAATTCTTTGTAGTTCGAGAGTGTAGCTCCAAGCTTTTAGTGGAGTAGCGTTGGAGTTGATAATTATGAAATGTATATCTAGGATATTGGGTTTCGTAATTATTGGGAGCTTGAACCTTATAGGTCAATTTGGTCCCCTTTGTTAGCTCACAACATCCTGTAACGATACGGCGTGCTTTTCTAATAATTGGTGACTTATGTCGGATTTATCAGATTGGTTAAAATTTGAAAGAATCAAATAATTCATGTCTGTTTATCGGTTGAATTGATTTTGTAATAAAATTAATTCAATATAAACTTGTTGAATTATTAGGATCAGATGATTCTTGTTTGTTTATCGGTTGATTTAATTTTTGGATAAATTAGATCAAGATAAACTTGTAGAATTATTGGAAATTCATTTATTTTCTTAGAGATTATCTAGATAAAGTTGTTTTAATCAGATAGCTTATCTATTGGGTTATTTGAATTAAAACTAAGACTTTATCCTATAGAACCTCAGGTGGAAAATAAAAGATTCGTAGAGATATTTATTCGGTAGTTCGGCCTGTCGATGGGCGTGTTCTGCCTGTCGATAAGCGAACGATAAGATCACGTGTTTTTACGCATATCTTATCAAATATTGATCCGAATTTGATTCTGATCTGAATTTTTAAGACCTAATCTGATAAGGACTGACCCTAGACCCAACCTCTATAAATAGAGAGTAAGTCACATAAGTTATTTAGATCAATTGAGAGATTAAGAGTGATACTCTGCTAGTGAGAATCTGAAAACTCCCTGAGAGCTTTTATTCACAAATCACAAACACTTGCTTTGGGTTCTCGCAATTGGTTGGAAGGAGAGTCACATAGTGGAAGAGCTGTACATGTGAGCCCACACTCACTTCGGTTGTGGATAGAGAATAGCAAAGAAGACCAGTTGGTTGAGGCTTTTCTAGAACTTTACTTCTCTTCACAGATTACGAGAGCTTTTCGGCACATAAAGGTTAGTAAGATCTGGTTAATTTATGCATATAGCATGTTAGACTTGTGTTTTGGAAAATACTCTAATATAAAATTTTTAAAATTTTGCTACGCATCGTTTTTCCAACAATTGGTATCAGAGCAATAGTTTTTACATAAATTTACGAGTTTGTGATCATGTTATATGTATAAATTTTGTGATCATAATCTTTCCTATGCTTGAATTTAATTTTATGGAGAGTTGGCACTCTAGGTTTCTAAATATTATATATGTTGTCATGGATTATGTGGTGAATATTCATTAATTAATTATGGTTGATTAAATGGTTATTTAATTAATTATTAATTAATTAATTTATACCGATTACGGTTCCTTAGAGGTTAGAATATGAATCTAGGTTTTTCATGTAATTAGATGGCGAACTATCATCTCCGTCTAGGAATTATTGTTTAATTTTAAATTTGTAAGAATTTTGTAATTACATAATCATTCGGAGAGGAAAGATCTAGAAGACAGATCTAGAAGGCGGATCTAGAAGATTAATGATGGTGCTCCTAGGTATTTTTTGAGTCTCTAATTTTATGTTTTTGAATTGTTGAAAATAAAATTGATGAATTGCATTAAAAATTGTATTTTCTGGAATGGGAGATTTCTGCTCAGTCGGCATGCCGAACCTCACAGTTCGGCAGGCCGATGGTCATAGATTGACAGGCCAGACGTGAGGTTCGACAGGACATTAGTGGGGCAAAAATCAGGTGGCTTTGGCGGCAGGCCGAACTTGCATGATCGGTAGGCCGATCACCCAGATCGGCCTGCCGACCTAGAGCTGAAAAATTTTCAAAAAAGGTGCAGTTTTAATTTTATTTTTGGGACAATTCTGAGAGACATTAAATTTGATATGACTGAAAATATGAAGTATTTAATTCATACGGGATTGAAGACTTGCAGACGGGCATTATATGAAGAAGGATACAGCTTGAGGATTCAAGAATGAAGAATCGATAATATGTCTCGATTATTCTCTTGTAATCTTAGTTTTCTATTCTCTAGGGTGGAACCATAATATTACGGTTATTCTTATTTTTCTTGTAGCTTTGCTTGTCTGCATTATAATATGATTTACCATATATATTGATAACATGTCATATAGAATAGGGAGTGTCGCTCATATTAAAATTGTTCATGCATGATCTTAAAATAAAACCTTGATTTTAAAAGATTGAGTGGGAGAAGGTTTTCAAAGAGAGGACCTAAGGCCTCCATCGTTGGTCCATAGGCAGAACATGGTGGTCCCGACCCCTAGGAAGGGATTTTTATCATGTACCAGATTGGATCTCTGAGAAGATAAGGTATTTTAGCATGATTTATGGTTGCACACCCTAGGTGGTAATTATAAATCATGGATGAAATATTGAAATGATGGTTATACACTCATGTTAATTTTATTATTAACCTCCCCTAGGAGCTCTGTTAATAAAATTAATGGCCAAAGAAACGATTATTAATATATGTTGGATCATATGGGTCCTAGATGACATATATTAATTAGGAGTGGATCCGTGTTCCTGATTAAATTTGGTATGGCTCCCCTAGGAACTTGTTGAATTTTGAGTTGGGAATTATCGTTGTAAGGTTGTGATAATTTCAAGGTTTTAACACATAACACATTTGTATGTTTTTCATGATTGTGTTATCTTACTAAATTATTATTGTATGTTTGCTTATATTTGGTATATGATTCTTTATTGTAAATTAAAAATGTCTAAAAATGCTTTATCTTCGATACTTGATGAAAACCTATTGACCGGAGAGAATTATAATGATTGGAAACGGAACCTGGATATCGTCCTCTCGTTTGAGAAACTGAAATTTGTCTTGATAACCCCTTGTCCTCTCGAGCCTACGGGAGATTCCACTAATGAGCAATTCCAAGCGTACGATTGCTGGAAAGATGCAAATGATCAGGCCCGCTGCTATGTTATAGCTAGCATGAATAATGTGTTGCGGGCTCAACATCAGGATTATGAGACTACGAAGCAGATCTTGGATAATCTTGAGAATATGTTTGGAGGCCAAGCCATAACAAAGCAGCAAGGGGCGCTTCGAAAACTTCTTAACTGTAGGCAAAGACCGGGGAGCACATGATGTTAGTCATGGGTTACCTTGCTAAGGCTCAAACCAATGGGGCCAACATCGATGCTGAAACTCAGATGACTATGGTCTTTAAGACTCTGTCAAAGGAATTTATTCTGTTAGAGCTACTTTTAATTTAAGCAATAGACAGAATATGACCTTGACAGAATTAATGAAATAATTACAGGAGTTCAAACTGCTAATTAGGGAGTCTCCTACGGGTGGTGAGGCCAACATAGTAGCTACTTCTGGTTCCAATCCTAACTCTGGAAATGGAAAGAAGCAACGGGCCAAAAACGGGAAGTCTTCTATTCCTGCTACCACCAAGAGCAAGAAGAAGAAGAAGAAGAACCCAAAGAAGCATAAGTGCTTCTTCTGTGGAAAGGTCGGGCATATAAAGAAGCATTGCAAGGACTTCCTTTCCAAAGGAGGTAGGTGTAATCTTTTATATTTACAAACTTGTTTGGTTGAGGAATCCAGTGACATTTGGGTCACAAATTTCGATGCAACTAATCATGTTTGTGTTTCTATGCAGGGGTTCAAAGAAACGAGAAGTCTGCTGCATGAAGACTTCACGCTTCAGATGGGCGATGGATCCTTGGTCTCAGCGGAAGCAATGGGAGACGTCCATCTTTAGTTTCATAATTATAGGAATTTATTTTTGCAAGATTGTTTTTATGTTTCTAAATTTAAAAGGAATTTAATTTCTGTAGCTTATTTATTTAAAGACTCCTATTTGGTTTCTTTTAATGATAAATTGGTGATTCGTAAAAACAAATCTTCTATCTGTTCTGGATGGATGCAAAATAATCTATATTTTATAAACCTAAGATGGACTTATTGCTTAATAATGAATAATAATAACTCTAAAAGACTTAAAACTTCTTCCTCTAATAAGATTTATCTTTGGCATTTGCGCCTTGGTCATATTAACCTGAATAGGATTTAAAGGTTGGTAAGGGATGAACCTTTAAGTCACTTAAAGATGGAATGTATACCTCAATGTGAATCTTGTTTGGAGGGTAAAATGACCAAAAGACCATTCGGGTCTAAGGGCAATAGGGCCGAAGGGGTTCTAGAACTTGTGCATAGTGATGTTTGCAGACCAATGAACATCCGGGCACGAGGAGGGTATGAGTACTTTGTCACTTTTATTGACGATTACTCAAGGTATGGGTATGTGAAAGACACGATTCTTAAGGTGATGGTCTAAATCATACGATCCACAATTGAGGGAATAAAATTGGGCACTTTATTCATGCAAAGATTGTTATGTTGTCTATATCCCTTTTAGGAGATGGTTTGCCTTGACCATCGGAGGTGGACTCCGTGAATAGAAACATTGGCATGTTGTCATAGGTGTCAATGTGTTGGATCGGGACATAAAGTGAATTGATTTGGATTAATAATTTTGTCTTGGCAAATCGATTCACTTTAGACAATCATTTGTGTTATATCTTAATCTTGAGATGAATAGTGGGCCCGTTATCTTGACTTGTATCTTTTGATGTACCAAAGGGTGACACCCACATCTTAATTGTGGTATATATGCCGGTACATTGGAGGCATGACTCTTGATAGCGTAGACTTGTTATTCATAGATGTGGAATCCATAGCTCCTCTTTAGGAGTAGTGATATCCTCTTATATGTGTTATGCTGTAATTGGAAAACTGAGCGCTCAACCATTTAGATACATAGGTGTAACCGAATGGTATACTATCTTTGGATGGTAAGGTTTTTGATGGTGAGATAATGGAACGTAAGATAAAAATAATCGGGAAGGTAAGACAGAGCTTGTCCTTAAGCTGATTATGGATAATCATTTGGGAATACGATACACTATGATATGTCATAGAGACTTAGCTATACGAGCTTCATAATTCTATGTAGTTCAAGAGTGCAGCTCCAAGATTTTAGTGGAATAACGTTGGAGTTGATAATTATGAAATGTATATTTAGGATATTGGGTTTCGTAATTATTAGGAGCATGAACTATATAAGCCATTTGGTCCCCTTTGCTAGCTCACAACATCTTGTAATGATACGGCGTGCTTTTCTAATAATTGGTAACTTATGTCTAATTTATCAAATTGGTTAAATTTTGGAAGAATCAAATAATTCATGTCTGTTTATCGGTTGAATTGATTTTGTGATAAAATTAATTCAAGATAAACTGGTTGAATTATTAGGATCAGATAATTCTTGTCTGTTTATCGGTTGATTTAATTTTTGGATAAATTAGATCAAGATAAACTTGTAGAATTATTGAGAATTCATTTATTTTCTTAGAGATTATCTAGATAAAGTTGTTTTAATCAAATAACTTCTCTATTGGGTTATTTGAATTAAAACTGAGACTTTATCCTATAGAATCTTGGGTGAAAAATAAAAGATTTACGGAGATATTTATTCGGCAGTTTGGCCTACCGATGGCGTGTTCGGCCTGCCGATAAGCGAAGGATAAGATAATGCGTTTTTACACGGATCTTATCAGATATTGATCCGAATTTGATTCTAATCTAAATTTTTGAGACCTAATCTGACAAGGACTGACCATAGACCCAACTTCTATACATAGAGGGTAAGTCACATAAGTTATTTAGATCAATTGAGAGATTAAGAGTGATACTCTGCTAGTGAGAATCTGAAAACTCCCTAAGAGTTTTGTTCACAAATCACGAACACTTGTTTTGGGTTCTCTTAATTGGTTAGAAGGAGAGTTACCTAGTGGAAGAGCTGTATGTGTGAGCCCACACTCACTCTAGGTTGTGGATAAAGAATAGCAAAAAGACCAGTTGGTTGAGGCTCTTCTGGAACGTTACTTCTCTTCATAGATTACGGGAGCTTTTCGGCACACAAAGGTTAGTAAGATCTGGTTAATTTATGCATATAGCATGTCAAAATTGTGTTTTAAAAAATACTCTGATATAAAATTTTTAAAATTCCGCTACGTGTTATTTTTTCAACAAAATGTTGGATCATTTGTAATCTACAAGCTCTTCTTAGAAAATATTGTTACATGTAAAAGTAATGTCATCATAGCATTTTCGATTCCTTTCTCTCTGAGAACACGGACATATTTTGGAAGTGAAGTGTCAATGGAGCTTTGACATCGTCTCTAGGTGCTTCACTAGCCTCCTAGCCTTAAAACTTGGTCCGCAGTCTCATCTTATCATGGGCTTCCCCTGGTGTGGTTCTGCTTGGAGTAGCATATTTGTTAGGGATAATCATGCTTGGTGTGGCGGCAGATTGCCTTTCATTTCTACCACTGTTTTCTACGTGATTGTTGGTAAGTGGCTGTGCTTCAATTGGGTTTTGTTCCGCATGACGATAGCCTTCTTGTGGAGGCGACATTCTCGTTTTTAGGTGGCGGTTGATGAGTGATGTTCATGTACAGTTTTATGACTTTTTCTTTATCTAGTCATGCATCTCTTAATGTCTTAAGGCTTCCTGCCTCTTTGCATGAGCGTTTGATGGTAATAGTTGAGGTCTATACTTTTGTTTTGTGTGTGTTTTTTTATTGTAATAATGATGGTTTTTATCCCAGTTTGTTGGTATTATTTATCATGTTTTTAAGTGTTTGGTTGTTCATTAGGCTTGTGTCTTAACGATACTAGGTGTTGCCTTTGTGTCATAAGCTTCTTAATTATAATCTATCAAACTTTTTCATTGATTCCAGACAATTTGTTAAAGAGTCATGTGCATGCTCGATCATTTGTGTACTTTATTAGGTGCCTGATTTTGAAATTCATTACAGGGTTGTTCTTATTGAGCATTTTATTCAAATTTACTAATAGAACTGGTTGTTTATTAAAATCAAAATTTTCTTTTAGAGTGTGATCATAAGATAAAATTGGTGTTTGTATTTCTTTAATTTGAAATATATTATATCCTTTAAAAAAAAGTGTCATTATTGTTTAGGAGAGATCTAATTCCAAGGGTGAAATTAGTAAACATTAAAGTGAGAAATATTTGAGGTTAGATTACAGTGATTTTAATTCAAACTAATTAACTTGGTATGAGAAAAGACATGACTTAGAATATGTTAGAACCAAGTTAAATCATTGTACTGAACTTCGCATTGTACAAACTTGAACTTGGCACATTGAACCTGAAATTGGTTGAACTATTTGTTGAATCTAGCATTTCATTGTGCACAATTGTTTTTGGCACTGTCCTACTCCTACTTGGAACAATCCCAACTCAAACACTTTCCTACTTGGGATCCTACTCTATATAATCCATACTTAGTATTCCAAAAACTTTCCTACCTAATATCATATTTGGTATGCTATACGCAGTTAGCAGACATTGCCAACCTTACACAAAAGGTAGGGTTGTGAAATTTTCTAACTAACCTTGCAGCAGGCACAATTAGCAGGATTGCCCTTAACCATGCCTATAAATAGCCCAAGCACACTAGGAATTCTTAATTCACAACACACACAATATACAATTTATGTATAATCCAGAGAAAGATCTATTAACAGGGTTCTAATCTCTTTTAGCAATTAAACATATACACAGACATCAACCATATTCCAATCATTCTCACCATTCTTCAAAGTTATGCGTAGTACTCAAACCAATGGTTGGATTATCTCTCAGTCCATATTCAGACGTTATCATGCTTACTTTATGCAATGATTTGATTATTGGAACCATTATTGAATGATATTTCATACTTGTTATTGTTTTGTTACATTTTTACTCCTTATAAGTAAAATGTTCCCAACCAACTCGAAACAATTATCATTCTAAATTAATGATATTATGTTTTTGTTTATTTGTTTTATGAAAGCAATGACATAAGCAAGCATGTTCCTAAAATTATGAGAGTGTTTACAAATTTAGTATAGAATGTCACAATGTCAATAGTATCGATGGTATCCAATATGATCCATTGCTGAAATATGAGTTCTCATTTTAGTAGAAGTTAAAAAAAAAAAAAAAAAAAGCCCCTTAAAAAAATATGATTTTAATATCATGTTTGGTAGTATTTTCAAAATAAAAATTTTAGAGAATTATACTGAGAGTGTTTTTTAAATTTGCGCCTTGAAAGTTATGCAAAAACATTTGAAAACAATAACCAAACAGGGCTTTATAAATTATTTATTAAAGTTTACTTATAACTGTAGTAAACATGTCACGTGATTTTATTTCTTGTATTCAAAAGTAGAAAGGTCATGAGGTTGACATTAGAGAATGCTTGCCCAATAGTGTATGTAAAGAGCTTCTTAAACAAAGAGGGAACTTCTCCGGTAGAAATTTCAATAGTGGTGTACATTTTAAAACTATTTGATTGGGTCAAAATCACTTCTTCTTTTTTTTTTTTTTATAGATAATGGTTGAAAAATAGATACCTACGGGTAGATTTTTTTTGGTTCTCATTGAAAATTGTCAAACAAAAAAAAAGAGTCTTTTACGATAGGATCTCATTCCAATAATGCAAATTTCTAATCATTAGATGATCAAAATCATATGATGATTGAGGGGTTGTTTCTTTTGAGTACTCTTAGTATTCAATAGACTCAAATTTGGATTCGAGTATCAAGAATCTTTTAGATACGTATTTATTTCTCTCAAAATCTAAATTTTTTGAGTATCAAGAATCTAAGTTTTCAGAGTTCTGCTCCCCCTTAAACTTTTTATACTCGAATATCTCTGCTATAGTAAAAACTGAAATTCTCTCTCCTATATTTGAGGAAAAAAATCATAACTTCTTTATTTGATATCCAATTGAAATGATTCTTTTTTCATTATGTTCCTGATGAAGAGATGAATAAACTAAAATCCATAATTGTATATTTTTTAGGACCATTAACATTCAGATTTTATTAGATTTATTAATAAATCAAAAACTAGTTTTACTACCTCTCCAAACACAAATTCTAATTTTATTCTATACTTAGATTAAAACTTAAATGCTTATCCAAATGCTAATTCGGATAACAATTCAAATCACTAACTCCAATCCTAATTCAAATCACACTAACTCGAATCAAATCACTAATTTAAATCCATTTACCAAACAGACCCTGAAAGATGTTGAATATTAGAAATATATTGGTAATCAATTTTTTCAAGCCCATAAAAATCTCCAAAATTAGTGTTGTTTTACATAATTTCTCAATGACTAAAATATTTTTTATTTTTAAAAGAGTTTTTTATGACAGGATCTTAAAAATATATATTATTATTTTTGAGGGATCAAATTTGTACTAAAGCTGCCTCCTCTACATTTTTGTTTATTTTAATATGATTTTGATAAGATCTAACAGTGGATTTGTGTACTATCAATACAAGAATTTGCAATAAATTGAGCTTTTTTCTAATTAGTGACCTAGTGTCACTTTTTTTTTTTTTTTAAGTTGTAACATCTATTAAAACAACCTAGACAACCTTTCGTATAACATCTAATCTTCCCCTTCAAAAAAAAAAAATCCTAATACGACTTTCCATATTTTTATTGATTTCGGCAAAAAATTAAAGAATAAAAAAATCCAAACTTATATTTCCTTGTGTTTGGGAGAAGAATTCAATTGGTTTGAACTATTCACAATATAAAGCTCTCACATGTTATAGTATAACAAAATTATGTTACAGTATAAAGCTCTTATTTTTTTTTTTTTTTGAAAT
Source organism: Artocarpus heterophyllus (assembly GCA_025403435.1). NCBI lineage: Eukaryota > Viridiplantae > Streptophyta > Magnoliopsida > Rosales > Moraceae > Artocarpus > Artocarpus heterophyllus. The sequence goes on along the minus strand of CM046350.1, from coordinate 28,930,204 downwards.
GAGAAATGTCATTTCATAGATGACAAATTACACGAGATACAAATGACCCCAAACAAAAAGGCACAGGGGTAAATACAAGTGCTGAGACTCATATGGGGAAATACTCGCTCAGCACCTCAGCTTCGAGTTTGACTATTTCTCGTTAAACGACATCAAAACATCAAAACAGTTGGTAGACTAACCCAGTCGACCGAGACAAATCCCCACGTAACAGGGGCAACCACACCACAACATAGAGAGAACTCTAGCTAGACATCATACACCACACCGTTTACAAACGAGTGGGAAACACATGCTGAGAACAACGCCTCCATTATTATCAAAACAAAAACGCCATAGTAAAATAAAAAAATGCACCAAAGGGTCAAGAACATAAACGCCCTTATTACAACTTAACAAAAGAAAGATCCATGAGTAACCAGCCCTTGGCCATAGAACGGAAGCCAAATTTGAGCGGAGCCACCCCAAGAGGAAAACACACCTAAGGGAGGTGGAGGATTACGGAAGGACCACAACGAATTAGAGGGGACGTTAGCCACTAACAGTTCAGCCACCAAAGAAGAAAGGAAGCACCGCCTCTAAGGGAACCCCACCACCTTACAGTTCAGCTCCTCATGAGAGTGTAGACCCACTCCAATGGATGTGCCACTCCACGCACAACTGCCATCATAAGAAAGCTGACGTTGAGAGGAGTTGAGGGACCAAAATTCTTAGCCGAAAGCCAGGCGACGCACCCAGAGGTGGTACTGTAGCTTTGGCCAAACACTGAGGCTTTCTTCCTTTCTCAGAGCCTCTCTCACTTCTTTATCTCTAAGCGTTTTGTTTGTATAAAGTTCTTACATATTACAATATTTAAATTTATTTTTTTGAGTTTAAACTTATTTGTCAATACCTTATAAGAATCCCATGTTTTCTTCTTCTTCTTCTTTTTCTTTTCTTCTTTTTTTTTTTTTCCTCTCTAATGGGGGATGGTGGGGTTGGGGTTGGGGTTGAAAAAAAAATCTCATGTTAACAAGCTTGGCATCTTGGAAGGTTGACATTATAGACCCCATCCACTTGTATCAAGGACCGTTTGTCACGCTATACAGTTGTCTCATCTTTATTAATAAATTCGACAAATAAAACAAAAGATGCTTTGCTTCGAGAATAAATACAATTTTTTTTCCTCTTTTGCTTTATAATTCTTTTTAATTTTGTTCTTTTTCGATTCAATAAAACGAAAATGTTCTTTCAGGAGGTGAGAATTACAGGTCTACTTCCCCTTAAAAGAAAAAAAAAAAAAGAATCACAGGTCTACAGATACGGAGTTGTCGTTGGTTTTGTCGGGCTCTACTTAAACAAAATGAAAATTTTCATTTTTGTACTTTGTATTTCTTTTGGGGGTGGAAATAGTTTTTTTTTTTTTTTTTGAAAAGCATCATTTTTTTATATTGTTTTTTGAAAAGCATTTGATAATTTTATTGACTTTGTAATTTTTAAAAAAATTATAAAAGGTCAGTTCTATCATTCATTATAAAATAAATTAAAAGGATAAAAATATAAAGAAATTTATAGTGCATTTTGACATTGAAAGTTCGGGGTGGTTCAATCACGCACTCTAATGCTCAATCTTGGCAAGGCACTCTAAATTTCAATCTTTAATAAAAACATAAATTTCTTTAATAAATTTTTAATTGCCTTTCCTTTTTTCTCTCTCTAATTTTTTGATAATTTTGAACTAATATGAGTTGAGTGCTTGATAACTACTTTCTAAATAGTCAAGACTTTATCCTTCCTTCAAATTGAGTTAAACTATCTAATTTGGAATTTTTACTTTTCAAACCATTTTAAACAATAAAAATCATACATATGCTTTCAAAAATTTTAAAAAAAATATGCACATTTTTTCTATTCTTCATACTTATTTAAACACAAAATTAAATTTAACTATATATTTTGATTTGCATTTTAACTATACATCTAAATCAACAAAATTAAACAAAGCAAATCAAATAGAACCTCTGTAGTTTGTTTTATTATATCAATGAAAATTCTTTATTTAAATTACAAATATAAATTAAATTCTGATTGGGGCAAAAATGAGAGTAACTCGAACGGAGAAGAAAAAAAATCTCCACTAAATTTTCCTTAAAAATTGTGGTGGTTTAAAAAAAAAAAAAAGAATTGTGGTTGGGCGTCGCCAAGTGTTCCTTCCTCTTTTTTTCCCTTTAAAGTCGCCAAGTGTTTTCGCAAAAGCCAAAAGTGCCCTGTTTCCTCCGATTTTTTTATTTTTTTTTATAAAGCCTGTTTTATCTGATCAGACATCAGTACAGCAATTCTGGGTCCATTTTTCACTGACACTTTCCGATCTGCTTTGCTAATTCCCAACAACACTGATGGTTTGTTTCACCCCTCTTACACCTCATAGATCCTCGTTCTCTCTCTCTCCTTTTTTTTTGGGTAATTCCCTCTTCTTCTTCTTTTTTTGTCGTCATTATTTGTTTCTCTCTCTTATTTTTTTTGAAGGTTTTTTTATTTCGGTTATAGAAAATTTTCTTTTCCTCAGAGAAAATGTTCAATATCCTTTTTAAAAACTTGGTTTTAATATTTTATTATAAACAGTGATTGTTACTTGGCATTATTGTGATGGGTAGGGTTGGTTTGCTTTTCTTCCGCGGGATTTCAGGCTTTTCGGTTTTTCCTTGCATACTCGACCACTTTCTCTCGTTTTGTTTGCTTCCTTTTGTTCTCTAGGATTTTCTCGGGATTCCAATTTCCGTCCGAAAACATTTTCGGATTCAAAACCATGTTTGGTTTTTCATTCCTTTTCTATTCTTGAAATTCAAGCTTAAAGAAGTGAGTTAGTAATTATAATTTTCCTCTGTCATGTTATTTTCAGTCTTTTTCTTGCAAAACACTTTTTTATTTTTATTTTCCTTTTTAATTGTTGCTCTCAGAAAGAAAGAGATAGAGCTTTAATGGGGTATTTTGGATCTTTTTTCATGAATACAGTTGGACGACTATCACATGCGTGACCTTCTGGCACCTTATGCTTTTGGATAGACGTCTCTTCCTTCAGACCGATTGACGAAGAATTCGAGGTAAGAAATCCAAAAACAATCATTCTAATTCATAATTTTTCATTATTCTGATTCCTTTTCATATTTTTTCTTCTGGGTCATGCAGATTCTCGTGTTTCATTTCGTGGACATATTAGATTGATTATTTGGCTTACTGGGTATGTACAATTTTTTTTTTCTACTCCAAATCAAAGCAATATTGATGTGTTTTTGTTGACAAAATCTTAAATTAATGAGTTGCAATTCTCAGGATTGGGTGAGTTGAGGAAATCTTCAATGGATATCTCCTCCAACTGTAGGCCATCCAAAATCCTCAGCTGCTATTTCAATTCCATTACATCCAAATGCATTTTCTTAGCTGCCGTAGCTCTGTTCATTAGAACTGCTATCCTTCCTACGTCCTCTTCTTCCTTTGGTTGGTATTCTGGACAAAACGACGTCGTTTTCATCCACAACCGTTCTTTGGCTCTTTCTAATGAATCCCCAATCCGAAAGGACAAGTTTCTTGAGGTTCCTCAAATCGTGTGGGGTCTGAACAATCAGAAGATTGCATTTGCGAGGTCTTGCCTCACGGCGAGAATGCTTAACAGGACTCTTCTAATGCCTATCTTAAGCGCTTCTCTATTCTACAAAGAAATGGACCTTTTAGAACCAATTTCCTTCGACAAAATCTTCAAGTTTGAGAGTTTTAATTCGATCTGTAAAGGGTTTGTTCAATTGGGTAAGTACTCCGATCTCTTGAATCGGACAGAAGTTTTCGAGCTCCAAAAGGGAAGTGGAAGGAGATGGACAAAGGAGAGAGATTTAGAGCAGCTTGAACAACACAAAAAGGACCCAACTGACGAAAATGAAGTGATAAGAATTGTTGGGAAGAACCCATTTCTTTGGCATGATCATTGGCCTGTGATGGACTACGCAAAGGTGTTTGAGTGCTTGGTTTTGGTGGATGAGATTATGGCTGAAGCAGAAAAAGTTGTGTCTAGAATTAGAGAGGAAAATATTAAACTTGGGCCTGCAAAAAACAGCCTTAATCGCAACCCTTTCGCTTATTTTGCTGTTCACATGAGAGTTGAAAAAGACTGGATGATTCACTGCAAGAATTTAGAGAGGAAATTGAACATAACCCAGATTTGTAGTAGCAAGAAAGAGATCATGGAAAGAGTGGGAAACATTTTTGGGCTTGAGAAACCCCCAACTGTTGTTTATCTAGCAGTTGCAGATAAACTGCTTGAAGACTCTTCAATACTGAGTGGTTGGAGAGAAGGTCTGGTTCCCTTTGAGAAAAAGAAGTTGGGTGTGGATGGGATTTACAAGAAGTACCCATATTTGATCCAGTCTGCAATTGACTATGAAGTTTGCTTGAGAGCTGATGTCTTTGTGGGCAATAGTTTTTCCACATTTTCAAGCCTTATTGTACTTGAGAGGACACAGAAGATGTTGAGATTAGGCTTCACAAGCTCTTGTGGAGCAAAAGATGTGAGATGGCCTTCTTATGCATATAATGTACCAGGGGAATCAAAGGGCCCTCAGAGATGGATGACAGACATGTCTGATTCAAGCCTCAGGGCAGTTAGCTATGGCTCCAAGGACATTTCTTGTTGATGTATTTTCTCCCCTTTAGCATAAACTGGTTGGTACAGGTACGACATACATACATACATACATATATATATATATATAGGTGTAAAGGAAATTTTGAACAGAGAGCTTCAAGATTGAAGATAGCAGTTTGATACCTGATTAGGCTTTGACTCATTGGGTGTTTTTTGTTTTTGTACAATTTCCATTCTATTGATTCCTTTTCTACTTTTCATCCTACCAAAGGAAAAAAAAAAAAAGAAGTGGTTTAAAGGTTAATTTTAAAAAGATCTTATGGGAAATAAGGTGCAATGTACTGCAGACCTTCACCAAAATAGTGTTCGTTAAGACTTTATTGAACTCAAGACTGTATGGAAGATTAAGCAGTCTTACCACCAACCAAATCAGTGGTGGTCAATTCAACATGCCTTGAATTATTCTAATATCCATGTTCGTTGCTGCGAAGTTGTCTCTATTTCACACATCATTTGACATACTAACTAATAACATACTTAAATATTTATGTAATTCTTTGCTGCATTTCTAGGTTTATTATTGGTAAATAAATGTTTGAACTATACTCCAGAGCCTTAAATTTCCGTTCACAGAGGCTGCAAAATTTGTTTTACGACATTGTTTTTATTAGTAAGAGAAATTTGAAATCTTCAAAAAGATTGAATTGGTCCGTCTAATTTTATACCATTTTCTTAGTGATAGAACGCTCTTTCAGTGGGGGTATAAAAGACCATCGCGAGCTCCAGGTAGATTTAAACATGATACACCTGCTATTGGGGAAATCTAAGTACTCTTTTTTGGATCTAGGAAACAGCTCTTAGAGATCTTTTTTTTTTATTTATTTGAAAGATACGGGAGTGAAACAATCAACCTATTGATATTGTAAGACCCAGGAGATTCTTCCAATGTATTATTTCTAGGTCCAATAAAATTCATAGGTATAGGAAGAAGCTGTGTCAAATAGAAATTTTTTTCTTATGACCATCTTTTGATTGTTAATACTATATGAGGCCATTACTACAAATAGCAAAGAAATTACATGTTATGTTATATTTTTAAAGTTGTGTGTATTTATGTCATACATAAAAAAAATTATATCACACTATCAGTTATATTTTATGTTAAGTTGTTTCCACAAAAGAACACGTTTGATATTTGTAAAAAGTAAATCTTAAAGGTGATATTTATGAAAAGTTATGAGGATAGTACTACACCTCTGATCTGAAATATAGTTTTAGACCATTTTCTTAGTGATAGAACACTCCATTTCAGTGGGGTATAAAAGAGAATCCATACTAATTTTAAGTCAATCTGTTTTTAAGATGTTTCCTTAATGATAAAATCGTATTATCAATAATTTCCCATGTTTTTAGAAGAGTATGATGTACGTTCGAACTTAATAGCTCACATGAGAATTCTGACCCGCGATTAGAGTCCTTACTCTATGAATAGTTGAACACCTTCAATGTGCTTATTCCTTGCTGCCAACGACATGAATTTTTGGATGCAAGCAAAGTTTTGGATAAAAATTTAAGGGATATTTATCTTTTTATACGTTTTATTTTTTGTTGTTTTAAAAATTATACCTTTAATTTTTTATATCAGTGAATATATATCTTCATATTAGATTTAATATACAAAACTATATATTACCTCAATCAATAGTGGATTTTGACCTTTAAAATGACCATGAGCAATAAAGAATTAACTTTCCAAAATAAGGAGAAAATAAAAACAAAAACGTACAAAATACTTATTTTTTTAGGTTATTTTATATATTTTTATATGAAAATGGTGTAAATTTATATGTTAAATTTAATATAAAAGTATATATATAATAAAATAAAAAATTAAAGACGTAATATTTAAATAAAACGAAAGTATAATATTTTAATAAGAGTTAGAAAAAAAAAAAAGTCGGAGAGGATAAGTGAAATCAAATGTAGCTTTTGCTTTATGTATCATGTGGCCACAAATAAGAAATAATTTTAAAATGGCAAAAAGATTGTGTGTACACACAAACAGATGCATACATACATACATGCATATTGATTGTACAGATCAGTTGTCGCACGTGACTTTGATTTTTGGATGTTGTTAGCAACTATCATGTTGCAAACAGACTATGTAGGTGAAATCATTACAATGACCCGGAAATTTGGGGAGGTCACCAGCGTGGTATGGTTTTTTTAACCCCTTCGACAGGTTACGATCCTACAGTTAGGCCGCTTGAGAAATGAAATTAAACAAAAAAAAAATTTGAGTTTGTATGTTTTAATTAAATTTTGTCAAGGAAAAATATTTAGAGAAATGAGTTGAAATTTATGTTTTTTAAAATTTATTTTTTAAACGAGTTATGAATCTTGTGGAATTATTCAATAGAATGGGTCATTTTATTTACATGATACACCGATTAATAAAAAATTAATCTTTGGATTATTTATCTATGTTAAGAGGTTGTTTGTTTGATCTGTTATTTGTATTCAATAGACTTAAATTTAGATTTATGTATAAAAAATCATTTAGATAAGTGTTTGTTTCTTTCAAAATCTGAATATTTTGAATATCAAGAATCCAAGTCTGTAGAGTTTTAAGCCCGTTTGTTTCGTAGTTCGAATCACGGTTTGAATCATTTTGCTACAGTATTTTCTCTTACAAAAATTTAAATCTTCATTCAAATACTTTATTCAAATACTCGAACCAAACAAGCCCTTAGGGCCTGTTTGTTTTGTGGTTCGAATCACGGTTTGAATCATTTTGCTACAGTATTTTCTCTCACAAAAATTTAAATCTTCATTCAAATACTTTATTCAAATACTCGAACCAAACGGGCCTTAACTCCTCTTAAACTTTTGATACTCGTATATCTTTGCTACAGTAAAAACTGAAATTCTTTTTTTTTATATTTAAGGAAAAAATTATAACTTCTTCATTTCATATTCAATTGAGATAATTTTTTTTAATGTGTTCTTAGTGAAGAGAAGAATAAATTAATATCTATATTGTATTTTTTTAAGATCATTACATTAAGATTTTATTAGATTTGTTAATAAATTAAAAATTATTCTCACTATCTTTTTAAACACAAATTTCAATTTTATTCCATACTCGGATTAAAACTTAAATGCACATTCAAACGCTAATTCGGATAACAATAAAACCATTAACTTAAATTTTAGTTTAAATCATACTAACTCAAATTAAACTATTAATTTAAATTTATTTATCAAATAGACCCTAAATTTATCATAATTATTCTACTTGAATCCACTATATTTATCATTAAACGTTAAATAACTTTTATTTTTAATTTAAGACATTATTTTATTACACATTCATTGTAGCGCCGATACGGGTTTTGCTTTTGAGGTCAGCCTTGAAAATTTTTCTACTGTTTTTGATATTTTCGTGTGAGATTTTGGATGTTTTTGAGCTGAGGAATTTGGTTCCATTTGAGATTATTAATAAAAAAAGCTTCCTTTTTTTTGTCATATAAGGGGCTGGACTTTTGCTTTGTTTGAGAGCAGAAATTAACAAAATTTATAGGGTGTTTAGAAAGGTGGTGGGAATCAGTGGTGAGAACTACTTTTATTATAGTATGTGAGAGTTTTATACTGTAGCATATTTTTTTTATTGTTACTGTAGTATGTGAGAGCTTTATACTGTTTATAATTAAGATTGTGGTGGAAACTGAGTGGTTTCCCACACTAATAAATATCTGTTTAATTTGTTTTTTCAAACAAGGATCGGTTCCATTCCGAATGGGAAGATTTTGATGAAAGGGTAAAAAAAAATTTCAAATTGAGTAAAAGGCCTCTTTTTTTTTTGAATAAAAAAAACTGTCCACGTATCTTGATATATATATATATATATATAGAAAATGTCTCCTGTGCTCCGCCCACTTGTCGGATGTGAAACGACAAGTTATCCTCAGCCGTTGGATGAAACAATGAACGATGATGATTGATTGGAGGGTAACATGTAGGCCTGCAGGTTACCTATCATCAACAGTAGGCTGTCTAGGAGTAGCGATTAAAAAAGCTACGATCAGTACACACAAAGCGACACTGTGTTTTAAAATTTACCGCACGATACCATTGAATTCGCTATAACTAGAATTTAATTAGTTCTCTCTTCCGAAAAGGCAGGGGAATCTCTGCAAAAGATTTCCCGTCTTCTCACGCTTCTAGTGGACAAAATTCATGCCAAACAGAGAGAAGCTACTGATAAGGGTTTTTTGGTCCATGTTCATCAGCCATTCGGACCAAAAGGCCTCAAACCCATATCTGTAGAAAGGCAGCAGGACCGATTGAGACCGTGGGGGAAGAGCAGAGTCATCAAACGAGAAACGGCGGCTGGGCCAAAAATTTGGGTAAGAATTTTTGGTTTCATTTAGTTAATAGATTTAAATTAGTAATTTAATTTTAGTGGTGTGATTTAAATTAATATTAAAATTGATTATTTGAATTGTTATTTAAATTGATGTTTGGATGTATGTTTAAGTTTTAATGTAAAAGTGAAATAAAATTAGAATTTAAGTTTAGAGAAATAATAAAAATAGTTTTTAATTTATCAATAAATATAATAAAATCTTAATATTAATGATCCTAAAAAATATACAATATGAATATTAATTTATTCATATTTTCATTAAGAGCACAATGACAAAAGAATAATCTCAATTAGATATCGAATGAAAAAGTTATATTTTTTTCTTTAAATATAAAAGAGAGAACTTTCACTTTTGTTGTAGCAAAAAAATCAAATATCGAGAGTTTAAGAGGAGTTAGAACTTTAAAAATTTAAGACATGTTTGTTTCGTGCATTCTGTAAATTCAATAGATTCAAATTTGGATTCTAATATCAAGAATCATTTATATATGTGTTTGTTTCCAGTAATTTAAATATTAAGAATCTAAGAGCCCGTTTGGTTTGAGTATTTAAATAGAGTATTTGAATGAAGATTTAATTTTTTATGAGAGAAAATACTGTAGCAAAATGATTTAAACAGTTATTCAAATCACGAAACAAACGGTCCCTAAGTTTTCAGAGTTTTCATCCGCTTAAACTTTGAATACTAGGATATATTTGTTACAGTAAAAACTAAAATTCTCTATCTTATATTTGAGTAAAAAAATCATAACGTCTTTATTTGATATCCAATTGAGATGATTTTTTGTCACCGTGTTCTTAATGAAGAGAGGAATAAATCAAGATCTATATTGCATATTTTTTAAGATTGTTAATATTAAGATTTTATTAGATTTATTAATAAATCAAAAACTATCTTCACTATCTCTTGAAACACAAATTCTAATTTTTTTCATCAGATTAAAACTTAAATGCATATTTAAACGTCAATTGGAATAACAATTCAAATCACTAACTCAAATCCTAAATCATACTAACTCAAATTAAATCACTAATTTGAATCTATTTACCAAACGGACCCTTAGATTCTTAATACTCAGTTGATTCGGATTTTGGGAGAAACAAACACATATTCAAAAGATTTTTGATACTCGAATCTAAATTTGAGTCCATTGAGTTCAAAAAATACCTAAAACAAACATGCCTATCATGTCTTAGAACTTCAGGGTTTTTTGTGTTCATGCATTTTATCAATAAAATGTTTCTGAAGATCGATCCTTTAGTGATTGCTGATTGCTTTATTGAAAAGGGGCTTAACAGTTTAGTCAAGATCTGGGATTGATAAGAATTTCTTTGTATTTTGTGTACTTAGGATACATTGGTTTGATTGCATGTTGTGCTTGGATTGATTTCATAATTACCAGCTTTGTTTCAAAATGGAGCTGTCTAGGTGTATGACAAGTAAAGAATTTGGTTTCTGGTATTGAAGAGGTTTTGTGGACACCAAAACTCTGTTAAAGATTGTATTAGATTGTGTTAGTGATTAGTTTGTTAGATTTGTGATGCAACTGCTAAAATTGTGTTTGGTAGTTGGAAGTTATATAGGTATGTTTGGAGAAAAATGCCACAAAATAGCTTCGTACAAATCTCTGAGAAAAAATAATTATTTTTGGAAAATTAACTTTAGGATTTAATCTTTTATTTTTGCGCCCCAAACTAAACTAAAATCAAATCTTGCATCTGAAACTGATGCAGAGTTTTCAAATACGAAGCATGACTGGCATACACAAGAGATGAACAAAGGAGACTAAAGCTAGTTTGAAGTTTAGGAAAAAAAAAGTGATATTATTTTTTAACTTGATGATGGAGAAAAATAAATTCTCTATGCCTAGTTCACAACTTTTTGTTTCTTTGGCAGATAAAATTTATATGCATTATATTGATTACAGAGAAATTCAAGAGTGGGCTCCAAGGGTGAATTCTTATGATATATCTGCACTGCATAATCTAACTGAACTGTGAGTTCTTCCTTCTAGGCTTATAGTTCTTGAGTCTTATAATTTATTTCTTAAGGTACTTATCAATTAAGTGAGAAAACTTATTATGGTAACAAGAAGTTACAATGCAACTTTTGCAGAAGGATTAGTGAATTAATGTGGTGAGGATTCATAATTATTTTCTTCCTTGGAAAATTTGAAAGGTTAACAAGATTGTAAGCTATTCAACTGCTGTGAAATACTATTGTTACCTTAGAGTGATAAAAGATTAATAGATTCTATTGTATTAGTGTGATTCTTTTAATTTTTTTTAGTTGCTTTTTCTTAAATTCCTATATAATCTACAACAGTTTAACATGCTTACATTCCTACATAATCAAGCAATGAAGTATTTATGAGTTAAGGTTAATTTGCATTAAAATGAAGCAGCCTACATATATGACTAATGTATAACAACAACTAATTAAGCCTGCTAATAGTTAATGTCACTTATCGCATTTATCTGATTGGTACATTTAAGCAATCCTAACTTGTGTATTGGGTTGTTACAGTGGCAATTATTAAGCTAGTGAGCAGTGTGATGGTCATATATTTGTAAATGCAAACAAACAGTACTGGCATTATATATGAAGGCCATATTTATATGAAGACCTTTTCATATACAGACCAAAAATTACTCCCGTAAGAGTACATCAGTATCTTTATTAGATCCATGTTTTGGTGTCTCTTTGTTGGAGAAGAAGACAGATTAGATTTGGAAAAAGAAAAAAAAAAGTAAAGTTTTCCAAAAGTATTACTGACAAGGCTATATATATATATATATATATATATATTAGTTGACAACTTGGATGTGAGATGAGTATTTTAATTTCTATAAAAAGTAGACCATGTTTCATAACATTTATATAGTTGAACCCCAGTAGTTGATATAAAGGAATTCAGAGTCTAGCCCAGTAATGATCAAACACTCAAGCAGCTGCCTAGGATAATTATTTAAGTTAAAACAAAGTGTGTTTGTATTTATTGACTTCATTTTCTTCTTGTAACTTTCTTTTTCTTTTTCTTTTGCCGAAACCATGAAGCAGCTGAACTTTGTTTTTTTTTTTTTGTTTTTATTTTATTTTATTATTATCATTATTATTTTTGTAATCAAAGTTTGACTAGTTCTTGTTCTGTTTAGTTCATAAAGTGGACGAATGATGAAGCTACATTAGCCTATGACTTAATTTAATCCGAGCCAATAGCAGAAAATAAAATAGCGATCAATCTCTATTTCATGGTATAAAAAAAATCCAATAAACAGAAAGCAGTGACATTGTTCGCAGTTCATATAATTGTACTTTTTGAACAAGACATGACTAAGTTCTAGCGTATGAATTTTGGGTATAATAGAGCATTGCTCAATAATACATTTTAGGCCAAAACTAGATCCTCTTAAACGCGTATCTAATTGAAATTTTAGATTGTTGTTGGATTGTACTTGTTTGCTTGTTTACTCTTTTTTGGCTTTATTTTCCGTTTCTCTAAACATTTTGCTAGTTTATATACCGAAAGTGATGACCCAAATACTTAAAGAAAGAGAAAGAAAAGAAAAGAAAAGAAAAGAAAGGAACCCAAAAATGGCCTTTAACAAGACACGGCTATTAATTGAATATGATTTATGGATTTATCAGATTATATTAAAGAAGGTTACAAGTATATGGTAGTGGCTGCAGAAGAGCTAACCTTTTGTTTGCTTAACACCTCCTAGACAACAAAAAAGAGGCAAGTATTGGCTTATCTAAAACTATGTATTTTACGTGTATACTTGCCACATATATCACTCTAGTCAAATCACGACAAAGTCATCTAGATATTAGGGATTATTAACTCGGGCAATTGTTAACTATTTTAGTGGCAATAACAATCAAGTCAAGTTATATATTGAACAAAAATAGTATAAACCAACAACTGAAAAAGGCAATCCCAGGGGATAAAAGTTAATTTAATTGCCAAAAAAAGTCTTGGAATACAAGTGCTCCAGATTTATGAGGGAGTTGAAAGCTTATAGTTTGTCTACTCTGGTTCTGTCTCTACGGTGTGAGGTTTTTGTACTTTTTTGTTTTATTTATTAGTTTCATGATTTTTTTTCGCAGAGAATTGGGTTTTTGTTTTGTTTTGTTTTTTTTTTTTTGCTTGTTAACTATTTTATTATTTGTTTAAACTTAGTCTCTCCTTTGTGAACGTAAAGGGGCGTTTGGTATGCAATAATCTTGAGATGGGAATGAGAATCTGTAAGATTCCTATGTTTGGTATACAGTAATCTAAGTTTTGGATTCTTGAGAAACTAATTCCCGTGGGATTCAGATTACCTCATTTTGGGGTAATATGAATCCCACCCACAAGGTGATATTCATATTCTTAGGAATCTCAAAACTATAGAAATCTCATCTTTGTTTCCATGATGATGATGATAATAATTATATTGTTATTAAATTATTATAATAATAATATTATTATAAATTAATATTTCTATGCAATATAAATATAAAAATTATATTCATAAAAAATAATAATGATAATAATAACATTAACAATAATAATAAACATATATAATATATTACATATACAATATCTAAATATAATATATATAAATACTATAATAATAAAATAAAATAATGTTGTACTATTATTATAAATTAATATTAATATATGATATACATATAAATATTATATCAATATAAAATTATAATTTAATAATAAGAATAATAATAACAATAATAATAAAAACATAATAATATAACATCAATATGAATAGTATAATATTAATATTAATATGCATAGCAATATCAATATTAAACTATATAAATACTATTATAATAATTATAAATATAAAATATAGCTAAATATGTTTAATATTTTCTATAAAAATATGTTTATTTAATGTTAATATTAATATAAATAATAATATATTATTAAGAATTGTATTTTTATTATTATTTATATTCATATCAATATATTTTATATTATATACAACATTTTAATATTAATATATTGTTAAATAATAATTCTATGATTATTATAAATTAATATTTTTATATAAGATAAAGAAAGTATTATATTAATATAAAATAATAATTATTTAATAATAATGATAATAATAGCATTAATATTCATAGTAATATTAATGTTAAATTATATATAATATTATTTTATTATTTATATTTATATTATTATTATTTAATATTAGTTCTAATATATTATATTGATACATTTAATGGTAATACAATAAATTATTTTGTCAATTATACAAGATTCCTATGTATAACCAAATACAGTAATATATTATTCCTAGAAATCTAATAGAAGATTCTTATGTGCAACCAAACGTAATAATTTTAGTTCATGGGAATCATATTCCCTATAATCATTTTCCCGGGAATATGATTCCTATTGATTACTACAAACCAAACGCCCCCTAAGAGAATTGGGTTCAAAATCTAAGGTGGCTACGACGTTAAGGACCTAACCAGTTACCCACAGGCGGTGCGGAATTCGGTTTCGAAGGTCTGAGTTGTATGGCTATGCACAGAGTCGAAAAGAGCTAGTTATTAATGGAAAGGCTAGTGACAGGATTCTGAAGGGCTGTCAAGAGATAAAACTTTGCTGGGTGGTCATTATTGAGTAAAATGACAAAGCAATAATCATTTCTACAGAAGATTAAATTTAATTAATTTATTACTAAAATTTTTCTTTTATATATATTTTTTTATCAAAGGGGGGTTTTGATTTTTTTTTTAACTAAATTAACAAAACAAAATAAATAAGTAGAATGCTAACAACCATTGTTATGCAAGGTTTATGCAGTCAATCTTAGAATTAGTCTTGAATTTTCCTTTGAAATTAATAACCATAGATAGCGAGAAGCTCTACTATCCTGATCTTTTCTTACAGTTTAAATTTAATAAAACAAGCACTCTATCAAACAATATAGGAAGAAGCTCACCAAGTTTAATCTAATGGAAGCTTTATGCTGAGAAAGATAGGTTAATTTAGATAACAAACATGCAAAAATTAGGTTCATTCAACTTATGTTATGTTTCATATCACAATCACATAAAATGCTTACCGTAACTATGTGGCATAATTTACTATTTTTGGTTAAAAATTTAAGACAATAACGACCTAAGATTTCTAACCTAGCTTTAAGCAATTTTTAGGTTTTACTTAGTTGCGCGCTTAGATAACATCATAAAAATCATCTATGAATAGTAAATGTTGTAAAGCATAAGCAATTTCAACAAGAAATTGTTGAGGGCACCTTGTGAGTAGCTAATGACATGTTTGTCTAAAACGCCTACTATATATAGACAAAAGAAACTTGTTGGGGAAGCTTCTCTCTATAAAATACAGAATAAAATAATTTTAATTTTGCACCCCTTTTATTGTGGGAACTACTCTAAAAGAGGCCCATTTAGGCATCCTCCTTCTCCAAGCGTTGGGTATCTAAGCATAAATTAAAATTGTATTAAAAGTTCATAATATTTTAATTTTAATTCATTTCCTTTATGTGTTAGGGATTCCAAAAATATAAAATTAGCTGGTGTAATAACTAATTTGTTAGCAATTTTTTTATAAATTAGTAACTAGGTGAACTTGGGACCAAGGTTTAGAGTGGTATTCGACATACTTGTACGCAATAGCATTATGCAATCACAATATAAATAGTTGATTTATTATTAACAGTCATGTTTATCCCTAACTGGTTATGTACATTATGATATATTGTTGTCCAAACAATTTGGTTACACATATGTTTGTATGTTTGTTAGAGGGAAAGGGAAAAGGACATGATGGTTAATGATTTAGTGACCAATGTTTTAAACCTAGTTACACAAATTGGACTAGTTAAGGATTAAGATTCCATTTGTGTAACCGTTGTATGCATGGATAGTTACAAGTTATCTATCAACTAGTTACATAAAAAAAAAATGGGAAAATTGCATCAATTCTTCTTCATGTCAGATGTGTAACCCGGTGCATATCCAAAGATGATCTTTAAGTATGGAAGTGTAATCTCTTGAATGAACATATATTGTTAAACACGTTTGGTATTATTTTTAAAATAAGTGAAAATATTTTTATTTTAAAAAATAAATTTTTTTTTTAAAATTATGTTAAGCATGCTTTTAAAATTTTTATTTTAATAAATATGTAAAAATATTTTTAAAAATTTTGAAAACGAAAGCAACGAAAAGAGCTTGTTTGTTTTGAAAATTTTGTTAGATTGTTTTAACTTAAATTTAGATTTAAATATTAAAAATATTTTATATATGTATTTGTTTTCATTAAAATTTAAATCCTTTAAGTACAAGAATTTAAGTTTTTAGTGTTTTGATTTCTCCTAAATTTTTGATACTCGAATATCTTTGCTACAATAAAAACTAAAACTCTCTCTCCTATATTTGAGAAAAAAATCATAACTTCTTCATTTATTGTCCAATTGAGATGATTTTTTTCTTGTGTTTCTAATGAAAAGAGGAATAAATTAAGATCTATATTCTATATTTTTTTGGGATCATTAACATTAAGATTTATTAGATTTATTGATAAATTAAAAACTATTTTCACTACTTCTCCAAACATAAATTTTAATTTTATTCCATACTCAGATTAAAACTTAAATGCACATCTAAACGTCAATTCGGATAACAATTCAAATAACTAACTAAAATCCTAATTCAAATTATACTAACTCAAATCAAATCACTAATTCAAATCTATTTACCAAACTGATCTTAAATTTTCCTAACTTAATGTCAGAGTCCTATTAGATTGTTTGTGCTTGTATTACTATTTCTGTTAATTATAGATGTTAATTTATATCATGCATCGCGAGGAATATTTCCGTGTAGGTTTTACCATTTTTTTTGTGACTTTTGTCATGTTCTTATCCTCTTACAATGTCACTTTTAAGGGTGTGAGAGGATGTTTGAGCGCACATACATCGTAACAAGTAAATATAACAACCCACATAAGTTAAGGTCTGTTTGTTTAACAATGAGTTAATTTAGAACCCAAAATTAAGGTCTGTTTGGTTAACATTTTTTTTTCCACTTTTTTGGTGTTTGCCTTCTCTTTCTACTTTTTCTCCTCCGTTCATTTTCCATTGTGATTCCCATTTTCCCCACTTTTTCATCCTTATTTTTTGAGCCCTCCGATTAAAAGTACCACTATTAGAAAAATGAGATTTAATGCGAATTAATTTGGTACCATATTAGTAGAAGAAGCCACCATCGATATAGTTTAGTTGCATTTGCTATAAACGTCACAAATAGTGTGATTTGGTAAAAATTCATAATTGTTACTAAAAAATTACTTTTACTTATCTTTTAACTTGTCACAAATAACATAGTTTGGTGGCATTTTCTACTTGTTAAAGGAGGAATAGTTTTAGTCACATTTTAACCTTTCAATATAATAAAATACTTTTTTTTATCTTTTCATTAATATGCTTTAATGGCATTTGATGTAGCTACATTTTAAAAACACACCTAATACTAGAGTTTCCATGGCATTTTATGAGTAACTAGGATGGCTGAATTCAAACAAAACATTTTATAGAAGACAAATTCACCTCAGTTTGGTCCACACAACTTGCAATTGCAATCCAACTGTGATAAGGTTCTCTTACTGAGGTTATAATCGACTAGTTATGAGTTTACCATATCTTAAATTAATGTGACCATAGCTTACCAAGCTTGGACCCACCCAATCTTCCATGTCGGCAATGTAACTTAGAGAGTCGGAGAATGTCAGACTTAAAGTTCAAGCATGTAATCAATTCCTGTCAGCTACAAAATCAGTTATGGGGAACTTAACCTTGCAATGATACCACTAGTATATAAAGGAGACATAGGTGTGTGCTGGAATGTACAATTCTTGGAACCCACGTATCAATATAAACATTATGTACCTATCAGGGTTTTGAGTAGCTTTTGCATCCCTGAAATTTTGGTGACCTGTAATTTTTGCATAGAGTTGTTAATAACTTTTCGGTTATGCCCCATCGCATTCAAAAAATTATATATATGGCCTCCGTTGGAAATCAATATAGCCGACAATTTCAAATACGATATGATGATACGATATAAAAACGACACAAAATAAATTAGTTTAGACTGTATATTTATTAATTGTGTCATAAATAAGTTGACATAAATAACACGAAAATAAATGAGTTGGATTCGTACTAATACGCTAAACACGCTTTAATACGTTTAATTAAACGGCCCGTAAACGTGTTGATACAGCACGACACGACCCGTCCATATATAACATATTTAAACTTAAAATAAAAAAAATTATAATTTTACAAGATTAAGTATTCAACCTTACACCTAAGGATATATTATTAAGTTTGCATCCACCACACCATATGATCATTTTGTATAAAAATAAAAGCTTTTATTTATTTATTATAGTTTTAATACTTTTGAAACTTAAAATGATAAAAAAATTTCCTGATTTTGTAAACATGAAGATTCAAACCTGCACCCTAAGGATATGCTATTGTGCCAGCCTCCACCATGCTTGATGAGCTTTTGGTGTGAAATAAAAGCTTCTATTTTATTTATTATGGATCTACTTTAGACATCCAAAAGTCCCACATGGAAAAGAAAGCAAAACGTTTCTCTCCACTCCTCTATATAACGCCTCATCACTCATGTCTTGCCTTCAATGGTTCAGTTGGCATTGCCATTTATCAATAAAGCTTTAACACAATTTTTCTTGAATCTAATTTTTAAAAATTGGATTAAAGAAAAAATAAAATTTAAAATATTTAATAATTTAATGATAGGAACATATTAACTTAAAGATAAGAAACATTTTGATGTTGGTTATATTTTGAATTTTAAATTGGATTAAAATGTTTGTTATGTTTGAAATTTACTTTTGAGCGTTTAGTATGTTTTGGAATTAAGGTTAATTTTTTTTAAAATTTTTTTGGATCATAAATGTGTTATAATCATGTTAATCTGTCATGGCCCATTTAATAATCGTGTTAATTATGTCGTATCGTGTTACGCATGTTATGAACGTGTCGTGTTCGTGTTTGTATTTTAGGCACGTTTATTAATCGTGTCGTGTTTGTGTTTAGTGTAATCATGTTGTGTTATAATCATGTTGACACGAACACGACACGTAACACGACTTTACTAGCCCTAATCAGTATGCTCCATAATTTTAAAAATTTTAAATCAAAGTATTTTCTAAAACACAAGTTTCACATCCTAAATATATAAATTAATGATAGATCTTACTAATCTCTTTTTGTATATCGAAAGCAGCAGGAATTTATGAAAAAAAGAATGTTCCATAGGAGCCTCAACCAACTAGTCTTTTTTGCTATTCTCTATCTAGGATCGGAGTGCGGGTGGCCGCATATCGTACAACTTTTCCTCCAATGACTCTCTTTTTAAACACTTGAGAAAATCTAGAGCTAATGTTCTTGATGTTGAACAATAGCTCTTAGGAAGTTTCAGAGTTTCTTTCACTAGAGCACTCACCTATGCCTCTCAAATGATCTGAATAACAAAGAAACTCACCCCCTATTTATAATGGTCGAATCTAGGGTCAAACCATATCAGATTAGCCCTCAAAATTCAAGTTTATCAACTTTAGAGTAAAAACGTGTGAAACGCATATCTGATCTAACTCCCGTAGTCGACAGCGATACAAAGGCGTGGTCGATTGCATTGTCGTGAACCCAGAGTTCGAACCAAATTTGAACTCCTCAAGTTGTCTGATTGATCCAATCTTAACCAATTAGATAAATCTTATCTTATTTGACCCATACATCCTCTATAGAGCTTTAACTTTAATTCAAATAACTTAATAGAAAAGTTAGCTAATTAAAACAGTCATATATAGATAAACCTATATAAATAAAATATTATCCAAATAATTCAACATGTTTATCTTGAATTAATTCACAAAATTAATCCAATCGATAAACTAACATGAATTATTAAATTCAATTAACCCAAATTTTGGCCAGTCCAATAATTGAACATAAGTTACCAATATGTAGGAAATACACGTCGTATCATTATAGGATTATTATGAGCTAGCAAAAGGGACCCGATGGACATATATAGATCAAGCTCCTATAATTAAAAAATACAATATTCCATATACATATTTTATAATTATCAACTCTAACACTACTCCACTAAAAGCATAGAGCTATACCCTCGAACCATATAAAATTATAAAGCTCTAATAAGGTAACTGTTTATGACATATTATATTGTGTCACATCCTCATAGTATATTCATAATCGGCTTAAGAATAAATTCTGTCTTACATTTTCAATTATTTTTATCTCACGTTTTATTAATACTAAGTTTGCCCCGCCACTAGTCGGAGGTTCCCTGTCAGATTTTTGAACTCCTGTAACTACTTTATCAGCTCAATCAATATCACATCCCATCTATTACTTAAGTTATTTGAATCTTTAAATAGGATGAACTCCTTAGATAGAGTCTCAAGGACCATAGTCATCTATGACTCCGCATCAATGTCCACTTTATAAGTTTGAGCCTCAGCAAGGTAACCCATGACTGACATATATGCTCCTTCATAGGAGTTCTCGGTCTTTGTTTACAATTGGGGAGCTTCCGAAGAGCCCCTTGCTGCTTTGTCAAGGCCTGGC
Organism: Artocarpus heterophyllus; assembly: GCA_025403435.1. Taxonomy (NCBI): domain Eukaryota; kingdom Viridiplantae; phylum Streptophyta; class Magnoliopsida; order Rosales; family Moraceae; genus Artocarpus; species Artocarpus heterophyllus. Next base: position 28,909,487 of record CM046350.1, on the reverse strand, counting down.
CTCCAAATATGTCTTCAAGATTATCCAAGGTCTACCGAGTAGTCTCATAATTTTTATGTTGAGCCTGTAGCATTTTATTCATGCTAGGCATGATATAGCAGTGGGCTTGATCATCAGCTTCCTTCCAGCAATTATGTGCTTGGATTTGTTCATTAGTGGATTCGCCAGTGGTGCAAAAGGACATGGTATGGTTAGCATAAATTTCACTTTTTCAAAGGATAGGACGATATTTAGGTTCAGTTTTCAATCATTATAATTCTTGCTAGTAAACATGTCCTTATCGAGTATCAAAGACAAAGCATTTTTAGACATTTTAATCTATAATAAAGATTCATATATTAATATAAGCAAACATTCTGCAACAGTTTAGTAAGATAACATAAGCAAGTAAACATACAATTGTGTTTATATATCAAAATTTTGAAAATATCACAACTTTACAACGATAATTCTTAACTCAAAATTCAACAAGCCGCTTAAGGGAGACTTGCCAAATTTAATTAGGAACACAGATCTCTTCCAATTAATATCTGCCACCCAAGACCCGTTTGATTTAGCATATGTTAATAATTGTTTTCTTTGGCCATCAATTTCATTAACAGAGCTCCTAGGGGAGGTTGGTAACAAAATTAATCTTGAGTGTATAACTATTGTTTTAACTATTTTATTCATGATTTATAATCACTACCTGGGGTTGTATAATGATAAATCATGTTAAAATAAATTATCCCTTTAGAGATTCAACCCAATACATGATGAAATCCCTTCCTAGGGGTCAGAACCACTATGTATTACCTATGAACTAACGATGGAGGCCTTAGGTCATCTCTTCGAAAACCTTCTTCCACTCAATATTTTAAAAGATAAGGTTTTATGTTAACATACATGAACAATTTTTAATGAGCTGCGTTTCCTATTCTATATGGTATGTTATCAACATGCATCGTAAATCATATTATAATACAGATAAGCAAAGCAACATGCAAAGCTGCAAGTAAAATAATAAATAGCCGTAATGTCATAGTTCTATCCTACAGAAAAGAAAATAAAGATTACAAAATATCAATCGAAACATATTATCGATTCTTCATCTTATATCTTCTCGTTGTATCATTCTTCATATAGCATCCATTTTCAATTCTTTAATCACTTTTAGATCAAATAGGTTATTTTTCTAGTCATCATAAGATTCCATGTTTCTCAGAATTGTCTCAAAAAAAAAAAAAAAAAAAAAACTGCACCGAAACACACACCTTTTTTAAAAACTATTCTACCCTGCTACCAGCTTGCGAAACTTTCAGATTGGCCTGCTAGTCTTCGACTATCGGCCTGCCAGCCGACGTTGAACCAGTGCTTTTTTAGAATTAGTGAAAAATTGTGTTTAAGAAGTTTTTAATTTTTTTTTTCAATAATTAAAAGCATAAAAATTTATAAACACAAAAAAAACAATATAACTCCAATCATCTCTACCTTTTAGATCCGTCGTCACTTCGGATAATTATTTTAATACAAATTTTACAAGCTAAAATTAAAATAATAAATCCTAGACGGTGATGATAAACCACTATCTAATTACATGAAAAATTTATATACAAATTCTAATCTCTAAGGAACCATAATTGGCAAAAATTAATTAATTAGTAAAATAATTAAAATATAAATTTATTCAACCATAATTAATTAATAAATATTCACCACATAATCTCATGACAATATTTAATTATATAGAAACTCTTGAGTGCCAACTCTCTAAAAAATTAAATTCAAGAATAGGAGAGAATAAGATCACATAATTCATGTATATAGCATGATTACAAATCCATAAAATCAACGTAAAAACCAAGCTCTGATGCTAATTGTTGGAGAATAGTACGCAGCAGAATTTTAAAAATTTTAAATTAGAGTATTTTCTAAAACATAAGTTTGACATGCTAAATACATAAATTAATGATAGATCTTACTAACCTCTTTTGTATACCGAAAGCAATAGGAATACGTGAAGAGAAGAACGTTCTAAAAGAACCTCAACAAACTAGTCTTCTTTACTATTCACTATCCATGATTGGAGTTCGGGTGGCCGCACATCGTACAACTTTTCCTCTGATGACTCTCCTTCCAAACACTTGAAAAAACCTAGAGCTAAGCTTCTTGATGTTGAACAATAGCTCTCAGGGAGTTTTAGAGTTTCTCTCATTAGAGTACTCACTCTATGCTTCTTAAATGATCTAAATAACAAAGAAAACTCACCCCTTATTTATAGTAGTTGGATCTAGGATCAAATCTTATCAGATTAGGCCTCAAAATTCGAGTTTGGATCAACTTTAGAATAAAAACACATAAATGCGTATCTGATGTAACTGTCACGATCGACTACGATATAGAGGCGCGATCGATCTCGTTGTCATAAACCCAGAGTTCAAACCAAATTCGAACTCTTCAAGTTGATTTGATTGATCCAATCTAAACCAATTAGATAAATCCTGTCTGATTTGACCCTATGTATTCTTTATAGAGCCTTAATTTTAGTTCAAATAACTCAATAGAAAAGTTATCTGATTAAAATAATCCAAACAAATAAAATATTATCGAAATAATTCAATATATTTATCTTGAATTAATTCACAAAATTAATCCTACCGATAAACTAACATGAATTATTAAATCCAATTAACCTGAATTTTAACCAATCCAATAATTTAACAAAAATCACCAATATGTAAGAAAAATACACTGTATCATTACATGATTTATTATGAGCTAGCAAAGGGGACCCAATGGACATATATAGATCAAGCTCCTATAATTATAAAATACAATGTCTCAGATACATATTTTATAATTATCAACTGTAACATTACTCTACTAAAAGCTTAGAGATGCATTCTCAAATTATATAAAATTACAAAGCTCTAATAAGCTAACCATTCATAACATATCATAATGTGTCACATCCTCATAGGATATTCATAATCGGCTTAAGGATAAATTCTGTCTTACCTTCCTTGTTATTTTTATTTTACGTTCCATTATCAGTCCATTGGAATGCTTACTATTCATAAATATTATATCATTCGGTTACACCTATGTATCCAAATGGTTGAGTGCTCCAATCTTCCAATTGTAGGATAATGCATATAAGAGAGTATCATTAACTCTACAAAAAAGCTATGGATTCCAACGTAATGGTAAGCGTATCATTATTAAATCAAGATGTTACCTTTTTATATATCAAAAGATATAAGTCAACATAACGGGCCCATTAATCATTTCAGGATTAAGACACAACATATATGATTGTCTAAAGTGAATTGATTTAAACAAACAGAATTATTAATCAAATAAATTCAACTTTTTGTCCCGATCCAATATATCATCATCTATGACAATATACTAATATTTCTACTCGTAGAGCCCCACTTTGATGAACAAGACAAGCCATCTATTGTTAAGGATGTAGACAATATAATGATCTTAGCATGAATAAAGCGCTCAAATTTATTCCCTTAATTGCAAATCTTATCATTTTGACCATCACTTTTAAGATTCATATATTCCGCATAATCTGTCCATTATATGCACGATTCTTAAAGGTTTAGATTGATAGTCTTAGACTTTTGTTTGTTTATCATATATTCCACAGAAATGAATATAAAGAGGATAATATTTGGTATATGAATAATAAATAAACTCTTTATTGATAAAATATATCCAAAAACTTATTACAACATTTACTCCTTAGAGCACCATGTCTATTGCATCATTAACAAATTGGTTCCGCTAATCTATTCATATTTAAATTATTTTTTTAAATGTAACTTGTTAATATTTTATTTCTAAATTGGCCCAAATTTAAAATGTCAGTAAAAAGTGATTTTTGGTTAAATTTTAAAGGGGTAAGTAAATCATAGAGTCACTAAAACATATTACCTAAAAATTAATAAATTAACATAATATTTAAAATGTAAATATAATTAAATTATATATTTGTAGCCTTTTGATGACATGTTCGTGATCAATTTATCTTAAGTTATTCTATATCAATTTTGTTATTGAGCTATCTATCATTTAAAACAACAATTTGACAAAGCAGCAAAAGCCATATAATATATAAACATGAACATTATGTTAGTTTCCCTCAAAAAAGAATCAACCAACATTTACACTCTCGAAAAGCGGGGAAAAAGAAAGAGGTAATGGAGCAGCAATTGCATTATTGAGAAAACCAATATCCTAAACTATGAACTTGTTTAATCATAATTAAAAAAAAAAAAAAAACTATTTAACTTGTTTGATCAAATTCCTTCTGTGGTACTTCGGGCGACAACAGATGGATCAAGAATTGATACATTAAGATTCCAATTTTCTGGAATAGTTCATGCTTGCTATGTTGATGACAGGATTCTTCACTTTAAATCTTCCGGGATACTTTCATCTCTTGCTCATAGACAACCAAGCTTACTTAAGTTCTCTAAAATTAAACTAGATACGCAAATATGGCCACAGAATCATCTCTTTGAATAGCAACTTTCTCTGAGCAAAAATCCAAGAAAACACTTTGGTTAAGTTTCGATAGCATGTGCATATATGAGTCTTCCAAATAAACTAAGAAAGGAATTATATAAGGGTGATTAAACTAAAAAAGGAAAAGAAAATGTTACTGATGGTTAGTAGAACGAAACAGAAGAACTCAACTTCTTTTTTTAAATAGGAAATTAACCACCACAGGCAATCAGATCCGTTAATTCTCTTACAGGGAAACCTTCTAACCTTTTCAATCTTTTTTTTAAAAGTACTTTCAAACCCTCCAAAAATTAGAAGGCGGCAAAGCCCAAATAAGCAGTGAATATCTAAAGTGAATGGAAAGGAGTTTAAATTTTGATTCTATGGCAAATTGATAATGGCATATTTTAATATAAGTAAAAGGATGGTTTAATGACACTTATAACATGGCACTAAAAATATATTTTTAGTGACAATTTCAAATGTCTGAAAAACCTTTGTAACTGACGTTATAAATGTTACTATATTACATTATTTGTGGCATTCCATCAAATGCCACTACAGTATACCAATAGTGACATTTAGTGCTAAAATGTTACTAAATCAATTGTCACTATAAGGAGTTTTTATTGTAGCGACTACATCTATTCAATAATTCACATTAACCATACTTTTGAAGTTATAACTACCATGGGAAACCAAACACCATGGATTAGGGGACAGGAAAGAAAAAGAACAAAATAAAATCAAAAAACCCTAAACACAGCTATGTCCATATGAAATCCATACAAAGCTAGGGCCAAATTTTAACAAAGGCATACTTATCATGTACACATCAGCAAGTTCTCCACTTGGGATATCAATCTGCTTCTCAAAAATGCAGCCAAATGCATATTCCCAGGTGACCTTTTTAGGCCCTATGTGTGAATTGGACTGGGTACTGGGTACTTGTCCTATGACAAAATGGTCATTTTACGTCCCAAAAGTACACCCAGTAAGCATGCAAACTCGTACACAGTTAAAAGTTTCCTAATTAAGTTATACAACTTCCATAAATATAACCCCTTCATACAAACATATTAATTTTTTAAAATATTTTGTGAGATAATACACCTCGTTAACTCTAAATTTCCGTTTAACGTTAGTTGTTCAATTGTATCAACACGCACTAAAGCAAAAAGTAAAGCATATTGAACATAAATAGACCACATATGGAACAATGCTTGCCTTCAAAACCCATATCTTTGTACAAATGATAAGGCCACCTAAAAAAACCGAACAAAATACCAAAAGGGAACCACCAACAATTTTCAAAACATCGGCTACTCTAGTAGGGATCCAAAAGACCACTTATTTAGGGTTTCTAACTTGCTCGAAAACCCAAAAATGCGATAGAAATGCTTCTAAGATTCTATAGGCCGTGACTACCATTTCCCCACTGCACGTGTTGATCGGCATCATGGGGACCGCCGAGAAAAGCTGAAGGGGAGATTTTGAAGCGAGGCTCGAGTAGCTCGTTATACATGCATACTATCTTGTACTTGAGCTCCGCAACTGAGGAGGAGTAGCTATGCTAGATCTTATCCACCTCGGCTTGCCACAACAGTAATTCTGAGGTCGAGCTTTAGTTCCTCAACCTCTGCGGTTAAGTCTTCTATCTTCTTTTCCAACAAGATGTTCTTCTTCATCAAGAGATCATTCTCTCGCTCTAGATTGTCAATTTTAGGCGTGAGAGTCGTCTCATGCAACATCCTTTCGTGATCAACAGCGATAAGAAAGTCAATGTCGCTGGCGAATGGGCGTCTACTGGCCTCCATGGAGGGTGTGAACAAACCCTCCCACTATATCTCCATTGGCGTTTGCTATTGTGAGTTCAAAAAACTGATTAGGGAAACTCCTGCTAGTGGAGAGGTTGACTTGGTGGTTGCATCCAGTTCTAACCCTACTCCAAGGAATGGAAAGAAGCAAAAGGCTGAGGACAGAAAGGTTGGGCACATAAAGAAGAATTGCAAGGACTTCCTTACCCAAGGAGATAAGTGTGATCTTCTAGTTTTAGAAACTTGTTTGGTTGAGAATCTAGTGACACTTGTGTCATAGATTCTGGAGCAACTAATCATATTTGTCTTTCTCTGGAGGGATTTTGGGAAACGAGAAGTTTACTTCATGAAAACTTCACGTTTTGGATAGGCGATGGATCCTTAGTGTTGGCTGAAGTAGTGGGAGATGTCCATCTTTACTTTGATAAATATAGGAGTTTGGTTTTGCGAGATTGTTCTTATGTTCCTAAATTCAGAAGAAATTTGATATCTGTAGCTTGTTTATTTAAAGATTCCTACTCGGTTTCTTTTAATAATAAAGTGGTGATTCGTAAAGACAAATCTTTTAATTGTGATGGATGGATGCAAAATAATCTATATTTTTTCAAACCTAAGATGGACTCACTACTGAACACTAAGGTAAATGATAATAACTCTAAAAGACTTAAGACTTCTTACTCTAATAAAACTTATCTTTGGCATTTGCAATTAGGTCATATGAGCCTGAATATGATTCAAAGGTTGGTAAAGGATGGACCTTTAAGTCACTTAAAGGTAGAATCTATACCACAATGTGAATCTTGTTTGGAGGGTAAAATGACCAAAGATCATTCGGGTATAAGGGCAATAGGGCCAAAGGGGTTCTAGAACTTGTGCATAATGATGTTTGCGAACCTATGAACAGCCAGGTACGAGGAGGGTATGAGTACTTCGTCACTTTTATTGACGATTACTCAAGATATGGGTATGTGTACCTAATACACCACAAAAGCAAAACTTTTGACAAGTTCAGGGAGTTTCGGGCTGAAGTGGAAAAGCAATTGGATAGACCCATAAAGACACTTTGATCTGATCGAGGTGGAGAATACGTTTCTGATGAGTTCTTAAGATACTTATTAGAGAATGAGTTCTATCTCAGTTGACTGCACCGGGCACTCTGCAGTAGAATGGCATGGCAGAAAGAAGGAGTAGGACTATGTTGGACATGGTTAGGTCCATGATGAGTTATTCTTCATTGCCTTTATCCTTTTGGGGATATGTACTGCAACCTGTATGTTATCTTCTGAATGATGTGCCTTCAAAATCGGTTCCTAAATCTCCTCACGAGTTTTAGACGGGCAAGAAGACATCCTCAAACCATATTTGCATATGGGGATGTCCAGCTCATGTCCTATTTAGGGATGCAAATAAGTTGGAAGCACGTTTAGAAGTTTGCATATTTGTAGTATATCCAAAACGGATAAAAGGGGGTTATTTCTATAACCCAAAGAAACATAAAGTTATTGTTTCAACTAATACAACTTTCCTTGAGGAAAGTTACATGAATGACTTTAAGCCTTGAAGCAAAGTAGTGCTCAAGAAGTTGAGGAGTGATTCGATCACTCCAAAAGTCCTGGTAGAAACAACTCCAATCAATGTAGAAAGACAAAACAAATCCAAACAACAACCTAAGGGGCTTCGGATGTAGTGAGAGGATCGGGCATCAACCTGAGAGGTATATGTTCAATGGTGAGACCTTTTTGGCTGAACTGGCTGAGAGGTATATATAGAGGATGTTGATTTCAAAACTATGGACAGAGGCCATGAACACAGAGATGAAGTCTATAGAGACTAATCGGATCTGGAAGCTTATGGATCTTCCTAAAGGGGTAAAACCCATAGAGTGTAAGTGGATCTACAAGAGGAAAGGAGGAGTGGATGGAAAGGTCGAAACCTTTAAGGCTAGACTAGTAGCTAAGGGATACACGCAAAAGGAAGGAATCGATTACAAGGAAACCTTTTCGCCTGTAGCCATGCTTAAGTTCATCCAGATTCTCTTGTCCATAGTTGTCGCTTTTGATTACGAGATTTGACAGATGGATACCAAGACGGTATTTTTGAATGGCTATCTTGATGAGCCCATTTAAATGGAGTAATTAGACGGGTTCAAGGCCAAGGGTCAAAAGGATAAGGTTTGTAAGTTGTTAAAGTCAATATATGGGCTTAAGCAGGCTTCCCATTCTTAGAACATAAGATTTGATCAAGTGATCAAGACTTATAGGTTCTCACAAAATGTGGATGAACCATATGTTTACAAACACATTAAGGATGTGAAGGTAGTCTTTCTACTACTCTATGTAGATAACAGTCTACTAATTGATAATGACATAGGAGCATTGTCATTGGTCAAATTATGGCTGACCAACTAGTTTGATATAAAGGACTTGGATAAGGCTAATTTTGTTCTCGGTATCCAAATCTTTCAGGATAGGAAGAATAGAATGATAGCTTTGTCTCAAGCTGGCTACATAGATAAAATTCTCTCTAAGAAAGACTCTCCAAAGTCTAAGGAAGAAAGAGAATATATGAAGAAGGTACCTTATGCTTTAGCTATGGGTAGTCTTGTGCATGCCATCTTTGCACACGACTAGATATTTGTTATGCGGTTAGGATTGTAAGTCGATTTCAAGCGGATCTAGGACTGAACCACTAGATTGCGGTAAAGCATATTTTCAAGTACCTGAGAAGGACTCGAGGGGATATGCTTGTATATTTGGGTAAGGACTTAACTCCTCTAGGATATACTAACTTGGATTTCCAATCCTGTCTGGATTCATGGAGATTGACTTTGGGTTTTTTGTTTACTCTGGGCAGCGGTGCCATTAGTTAGAGAAGTTTCAAGCAAGATAGCACTTCAGATTCAACGATGGAGGCCAAGTATGTAGCAGCTAGTGATTCTTCAAAAGAAGCAGTGTGGTTTTATAAGTTCCTTGGGGATCTTGAGGTAGTTCCTGATAAAGATAAGGCAATATCACTGTACAGTGATAACAGTGCGATGGTAGCTAATGCTAAGAAACCAAGATTTCACAAGAAGAGTAAGCATATTGATCGAAAGTATCGTGTGATGAAGGACTTCGTAGAGGGCGGATATGTCACGGTGTGCAAAATCGCGTCAGAGGACAATTTAGTTGATCCATTCATGAAGAAACATACTAGGAGAGTTGTTGAGAGGCATGTGGAAGCTATGAGGATGCGAGATTTGTCATAGTTACTCACTTGGTGCAAGTGGGAGATTGTTAGACGTGTATGCCATAAGGAGTAAAAATGTAATATGTTTTTGGAGACTTTTTATCAATAAAGAATTTATTTATTATTCAGATAACAAATCTTGTCCTCTTTACATTCATATTTGTTGAATGTATGTTAAGCAAACAAAAGTCTGAGACTATCGGTCTAAACCTTTAAGAATTAGGCATATGATGGACAAATTATGTGGAAGACACGATTCTTAAGGTGACGGTCTAAATTATAAGGTCCACAATTGAGCAAATAAAGTTGGCTGCATTATTCTTGCATAGATTGTTATGTTGTCTATATCCCTATTGGGAGATGGTTTGTCTTGGCCATGAATAGAAACATTGGCACATTGCCATAGGTGATGATGTATTGGATCGGAACATAAAGTGAATTAATTTAGATTAATAATTTTGTCTTAGCAAATCGATTCACTTTAGACAATCATTTGTATTGTATCTTAATCCTAAGATGAATAGTGGGCCCGTTATCTTGACGTATGTCTTTTGATGTACCAAAGGGTGACATCCACATTTTAATAGTGGTACGCATGCCGGTACATTGGAGGCATGACTTTTGATTGTGTAGACTTGTTATTCATAGATATGGAATCCATAGCTCCTCTTTAGGAGTAGTTAATATCCTCTTATATGCGTTATCTTGTAATTGAAAAACTAGAGCACTCAACCATTTGGATACATAGGTGTAACCGAATGATATACCGTCTTTAGATGGTAAGTTTTCTGACGGTGAGATAATGGATCATAAGATAAAAATAATCGGGAAGGTAAGACAAAATTTGTCCTTAAGCCGAGTATAGATAATCCTATAGGGATACGATACATTATGATATGTCATGAAGACTTAACTACACGGGCTTCGTAATTCTATATAGTTCGAGAGTGCAGCTCCAAGCTTTTAGTGGAGTAGCGTTGGAGTTGATAATTATGAAATGCATATCTGGGACTTTAGGTTTTATAATTAACGGGAGCTTAAACTATGTAGGTCCATCAGGTCCCTTTTGCTAGCTCACAAAAATTCTGTAACAATACAACGTGCTTTTTCAATAATTGTTGACTTATGTCAGATGTATCAGATTGGCTAAAATTTGAAAGAATCAAATAATTCATGTCTATTTATCAGTTGAATTAATTTTGTGATAAAATTAATTTAAGATAAACTTGTTGAATTATTGCGATCAGATAATTCTTGTCTGTTTATCAGTTAATTTAATTTTGAATAAATTAAATCAAAATAAACTTGTAGCATTATCAAGAATTTATTTATTTTCCTAGAGATTATCTCGATAAAGTTGTTTTAATTAGATAACTTCTCTGTTAGGTTATTGGATTTAAAATTGAGACTTTATCCCATAGAATCTCGGATGAAAAATAAAAGATTCACTGGGATTTTTATAGTAAATTTGGCATGTCGATCCTTAGTTCAACCTACCGATGGGGCAAGTTCAAGATACCAGTTAGACAGATTGGCATGCTGGCCACGCGATAAAAAGATCTCCCATTTCCATGTAGATTTTATCAGATATTGATCATGATTTGATTTTGATTCAAATATTTGATGTCTTATCTGATAAGAATTGTAATGCCCCTATGTGGGAGTTAGCAATATTGAACAAATAAAAATAATTTTAAATTTAATATTATTTAAATCAATTAAACAATGCCCATAGGTCTTTAAACAAAAATAAAAATAAACGTTTAAATACAAACCATAGTTTTTAGTGTAGCACCAAATATATATAGTACAGTCATCATCACCATAGTACAATTCCCAAATAACTTAACACAACCATCCAAAAAAAAAAAAAATACAAATCTTACATGTTCTAGATACGTTACAAATAAACAAGGTCTTCTAACATGAAAACAGTAAGGTTGTTTTTGCCTATTCCTCTTCAGATATGTTGCACTAAGTTCTACCTGGGAGATGAAGATATGACAGGGATGAGTATCGACATGCCCAGTAGGAAAAATCATGACTCACCTTATGGTTTATCTATTACCACATTAAAACTATATGGTTAGTTAAGTTACATCATATTCCAGATTATGAGGTTTATTATGATCACATCTCGTGGATACCATAGTTAATCATTACCAAGTTTCATAAGTATACATTTATACAAATATTACCATTCATCATTGTTCCTAGGTATCCATATTAAATAGAGTATCACTCAACTCATTGAAACCTAAATGGGCGCGCTTGGCACCCTCTAAATATTCCAAGGGTGTTCTGGTGAGGGGACATCAAGCCCCGAGTCCTCACCAAGTCGATTCCTGTACAATGTGTTCTGGGACTTTCGACTCAAAGAAGCGTCATCACCTTCCCCCTATTTTACCTTTTAGGGTATTCATGCCCAAGGACGTAACCGTCGCCCTTTTTACATCTCACCATTCCTTTATATTCAATTTTTTTTTATTTATAGAGTCAACTTTCCTAACCATGCTTCTCAATTTATAACATGTGTTAAATCATTATGTTCCTCGCTATACAATATACATATTTTACAACATAATACAACCAAATTTTAATTTACCAAAACCTCACAAAAGATGAGTAATAGAATCCCTACCTTCAAAGCTTAACAACAATCTTTTAATCTCAGAATTAATTAACGTTAGCTCCACACATCCTTGACCCTAAGGCATGCATAAGGACAATTAAAACTAAAGCACAACGTATAATCACATTCATAAGTGAATTATGTGTAAACCCATCTCACTAGTGCCATTAAAGTTTTTTATGCAATTGTTCTTTAAATACCAAGTAAATAATTTTTTTTTTATCTTAAACACAATATAAAATACATACAAGTAATCTATATGTTTTAGTCTCTAATAAGAATTCATAAATCATTTAGGATAGTATTGGAAAGGTTGCAAGACATTAAGGGACTAAAAGGTGAGCAAAGTTGGGTCCTTGGTTCAAGTTAACAACTGGTATACCATTGCAAATTGGTGGTACACTTTTACAAAAAGGCGGGTTCCCTATCTACAATCAACACACGGGTTAACAGGTGGTTTACTTAAGGTAGACGGGTGGTTTACTGCCACTGGCAGGTTTACTAGTTTCCAATCTGAAAATTAAAAAATTCATAGAAATTAAAATACAACTCCGATTTAGGCTCATGATAGCTCATTGGAAAGCTTAGGATGTCTACTTTTTAAATATGCAAACCAATTTACAAAATTCATTTTCATTTAACTCCAAAATTTTAAGAAAGAGCCACTGCTTGTAGAGGTATTACAAAGTTTATGGAATGTCAAGTTTTTCTTTAACTCAAAGCATATTATCCTTGTTCAAAATCTCAAAACCATTCCAAAATATGCAACATACATTATATAATCACAATAAACATATTCTCATGAGTTTTATACCAAAATCATTATCAAATTATATTTATAGCCTTTCTTGTAAAGAATGATGAAAACATGCTTAAGTTTGCTCTTTAAGCTCAAAACATTAAAACATCAATCTTAAAATTATGGAAACCGGTTTAAACATTCCTAGCATGTTTGTAATATTATTATCAAACTAAAATAAAGGTTAGTTGTTGGTTTCAACTCAAGACTCATGTTTTTGTTCATAAATGTTCAATATGCATGTCAACATAACTAGAATTTTTGCAATGAATTTTGAACACAAAAATTATACATTAAACATGAAGAAAATACATACTAAAAACCAAGTTTAGATTAAAGATAACCTACCTCAAAACTCCTTTGAAAAGCACCAAAGTTTGGGTTAAAAATCAAGCTTGAATTAACTCTAAAACCGCCTCGACCATGGTTGGGAATTATAATTGTCTTGGCTACAAAGAGTGCTTTGTGTTCTATGTCTTTAGTTAGAAACTGAAGTGAGAAAGGAAGAGAATGAGAAACTAGAGAAGAAGGTGGTGATGATTAAATAAAAAGATATCAAAATGCTTGAGAGGAAGGGGAAGTTTATGGGGAAAGTTGTAAGAAGAAACAAAAGAGCATTAAAAGAAAATATCATCATGTCTCCCATGGAGACTTTTAGCAAATAATGCCAACATAATTGAGGGGACAATTGGAGTGAGTTATGGAAGAAGATGATGAAAGAATTAAATAGGTGGTTGAGAAAATATCTCAATGTCTTCTATTAATTGAGGGAAAATTAATTCCATGTCTCCTTCGGAGACTTTTAGCAAAATGAGAAGAAGGCTACATAATTGAGCATTAATTTAAGGAGACAAGATTGGTAGAAGTGAGTATTGGTAAATTTTGAATGTTTCCTATGAAGACTTGGTAAGAAAATACTAAAGTGGAATGTTTTTTATTGAAACAACATAGACAAACTTGGTAATTTTAAATAATATAAAATTTTAAATTGTCACATTTTATTCATTAAATTTTAAAAATCATACCCGTTAAAATACAGGTGTTACAAGAACTAACTCCTGGGCCCAACCTCTATAAAAGAGGGAGTAAGTCTCATTTTTATTCAAATCAGTTGAGAGATTAATAGTCAGACTTTGCCAATGAGACTCTAAAAACTCCCCGAGAGCTATTGTTCACAAATCATGAACTGTAGCTTTGGGTTCTCTCAATTGGTTGGAAGGAAAATCACATAATGGAAAAGCTGAACAACATGAGCCCATACTCACTTCGATCGTGGATAGAGAATAGGAAAGAAGGCTAGTTGGATGAGGTTGTTGGAAACAAAGTGTGTAGCGGAATTTTAAAATTTTTTCATCAGAGTAATTTCCAAAACACAAGTTTGACATGTTATATGTATAAATTAAACAGATCTTACTAACCTCAGTGTGCCGAAGAACCTCCGCAATCCGTGTAGAGAAGTAATGTTCCAGAAGAGCCTCAACCAACTGGTCTTCTTTGCTATTCTCTATCCACAACCGGAGTGAGTGTGGGCTCACACGTACAGCTCTTCCACCGGTGACTCTCCTTCCAACCAATAGAGATAACCCAAAGCTAGTGCTCGTGATTTGTGAACAAAAACTTTCAGGGAGTTTTTAGATGCTCACTAGAAGAGTATCGCTCTTAATCTCTCAAATTGATCTCAATTGATCTGAGTAAATCATGAGACTCACTCCCTTTATATAGCTATTGGTCATGGGGTCAGTCCATATCAGATTAGGTCTCAAAAACTCGAAACAGAATCAAGTTCGGATCAATATCTGATAAGATCAATGTGAAAACGCGTAATCTTATCTCCGCTGATCGGCAGGCCGAATAGGCCAGTTCGACAGGCCGAACACGTCATCCGGTAGGCCGAACTCCCGAGAAAAAATCTCCACGAATCTTTTATTTTCCACCCGAGATTCTAAAGGATAAAGTCTCAGTTTTGATTCAAATAACCCAATAGAGAAGTTATCTGATCAAAACAAACTATATCAAGATAATCTCTAAGAAAATAAATCAATTCACAATAATTCTACAAGTTTATCTTGTTCTAATTTTGTCCAAAATCAAAACAACCGATAAACAGACAAGAATTATCTGATCACAATAATTTAACAAGTTTATCTTGAACTAATTTCTTACAAAATTAATTCAACCGATAAACAGACATGAATTATTTGATTCTTACAAATTTTAAACCAATCTGATAAATCCGACATAAGTCACCAATTATTGAAAAAGCATGCCGTGTCGTTACAGGATTTTGTGAGCTAGCAAAGGGGACCAAAATGGACCTATAAAGTTCAAGCTCATGATAATTATGAACCCCAATATCCCAGATATACATTTCACAACTATCAACTCCAACGCTACTCCACTAAAAGCTTGGAGCTGCACTCTCAAACTTTATAGAATTACGAAGCTCGTGTAGCTAAGTCTCCATGACATATCATAGTGTATCGTATCCCCATATGATAATCCATAATCGGCTTAAGGACAAGTTCTATCTTACCTTCCCGATTATTTTTATCTTACGTTCCATTGTCTCACCATTAGAAAACTTACCATCCCAAGATAGTATACCATTCGGTTACACCTATGTATCCAAATGGTTGAGCGCTCCAGTTTTTCAATTACAGGACAACGCATATAAGAGGATATCATTACTCCTAAAGAGAAGCTATGGATTCCATATCTATGAATAACAAGTCTACGCTATCAAGAGTCATGCCTCCAACGTACCGGCATGCATACCACTATAGAGATGTGGGAGTCACCCATTGGTACATCAAAAGACACAAGTCGAGACAACGGGCCTACTATTCATCTCAGGATTAAGATACAATACAAATGACTGTCTAAAGTGAATCGATTTGCCAAGGCAGAATTATTAATCCAAATCAATTCACTTTACGTCCCGATCCAACACATCATCACCTATAACAACGTGCCAATGTTTTTATTCACGGAGTCCAACTCCGATGGTCAAGACAAACCATCTCCCAAAAGGGATATAGACAACATAACAATCTTTGCATGAATAAAGCGCCTAACTTTATTCCCTCGATTGTGGATCATATGTTTTAGACCATCACCTTAAGAATCGTGTCTACCGCATAATCATCCCATCATATGCCCAATTCTTAAGGTTTAGACTGACAGTCTCAGACTACTGTTTGTTTATCATACATTCAACAAATATGAACATAAAGAGGATAAGATTTGGTATATATAAATGAATAAATTCTTTATTGATAAAAATGTCTCCAAAAACGTATTACATTTTTACTCCTTAGGGCATACATGTCTAACAGAGGTCCTTTTGGAACGTTACTTCTCTTCACTTATTGTAGAGCTTTTTGGCACACAAAAGGTTAGTAAGATCTAGTTAATTTATGCATATAGTGTGTCAAACTTGTGTTTTGAAAAATACTCTAATATAAAAATTTTAAAATTTCGTTGCATACTATTTTTCCAATAGTATCCGGGTGAGGACTTAACTACTCTAGGATACACTAATTCGGATTTCTAATCTTGTCTGGATTCAGGAGATTGATTTCAGGTTTTGTGTTTACTCTAGGCGACGATGCCATCAGTTAGAGAAGTGTGAAGCAAGATTGCACTTCGGATTCAATGATAGAGGCCGGGTATATGACGGCTAGTGATGCTTCGAAAGAAGCAGTGTGGCCCCACAATTTCCTTGGGGATCTTGAGGTAGTTCCTGGGATAGATAAGGCGGTATCATTGTACTGTGATAACAGTGCGGCGGTAGCTAATGCTAAGGAACCAAGATTTCAGAAGAAGAGTAACTATATTGATTGGAAGTATCATGTGACAAAGGACTTCATAGAAGGCGGGCATGTCGCTGTGTTTAAAATCGCGTTAGACAACAATTTAGCTGATCCATTCATGAAAACACTTTCTGTGAGAGTCTTCGAGAGGTATGTGGAAGCTATGGAGATGCAAGATTTGTTATATTTACTCACTTAGTACAAGTGAAAGATTGTTGGACATGTATGCCCTAAAGAGTAAAGTGTAATATGTTTTTGGAAACATTTTTATCAATAAAGAATTTATTTATTATTCATATACCAAATCATGTCCTTTTTACATTCATATTTGTTGAATATATGTTGAGCAAACCAAAGTCTGAGACTGTTGGTCTAAACCTTTAAGAATTGGGCGTATGATGGATAGATTATGCAGAAGACACGATTCTTAAGGTGATGGTCTAAATCATAAGATCTACAATTGAGGGACTAAGTTGGGTGCTTTATTTATGCAAAGATTGTTATATTGTCTATATCCGTAACAGGAGATGGCTTTTCTTGACTATCGAAGGTGGACTTCGTGAATAGAAACATTGACACATTGTCATAGGTAACGATGTGTTGGATCGGGACATAAAGTGAATTGATTTGGATTAATAATTTTGCCTCAATAAATCGATTTACTTTAGACAATCATGTGTATTGTATCTTCATCCTGAGATGAACAATGGGCCTGTTGTTAGACTTATGTCTTTTGATGGACCAAAGGGTGACATCCATATTTTAATAGTGGTATGTATGCCAATACGTTGGTGGCATGACTCTTGATAGCGTAAACCTATTGTTCATGGAAATGGAATCTATAGCTCCTCTTCAGGAGTAGTTGATATCCTCTTATATGCATTATCCTGTAATTGAAAAACTAGAGCGCTCAACTATTTGGATACATAGGTGTAACCAAATGGTGTACTTTCTTTAGATGGTAAGTTTTCCAGATGGTGAGATAATGAAATGTAAGAGAAAAATAATTGAGAAAGTAAGACAGGACTTGTCCTTAAGCCGATTATGGATAATCCTATGCAGTTACGATACATTATGATATGTCATGTAGACTTAGCTATACAGGCTTCGCAATTCTATATGGTTCGAGAGTGCATCTCTAAGCTTTTAGTGGAGTAGCATTAGAGTTGATAATTATGAAATGTATATCTAGGATATTAGGTTTCATAATTATTGAGAGCTTGAACTATAGAGGTCCATCAGATCCCCTTTGTTAGCTCATAAAAATCTTGTAACGATATGATGTGCTTTTTCAATAATTGGTGACTTGTGTTAAATTATCAGATTGGTTGAAAATTCGATAAGATCGGATAATTCATGTCTTTTTATCGGTTGAATTAATTTTGTGATAAAATTAATTCAAGATTAGGCAATTCATGTCTATTTTTCGGTTGGATTAATTTTGAATAAATTAATTCAAAATAAACTTGTTGAATTATCAGGAATATTTATTTCCTATAGATTATCTAGATATAATTGTTTTAATAAGATAACTTCTCTATTGAGTTATTCCAACTAAAACTATGGCTTTATCCAAAGAATCTTGGATGGGAAATAAGATTTGTAGGGATTATTTATCAGAAGTTTGGCCGGCCAATCTTTAAGTTTGGCCGGCCGATAGAGCAAGTTCGGCAAGCCGATCTGCCCGTTTAGCCTGCCAACCAAACGTTAAATAAATCACACGTTTCCACGCTGATTTTATCAGATATTGTTTTTGATTTGATTCTGATTTGAATTTTTGAGTCCTTTTCTAATAAAGGCTGACTCCTAGGCCTTAATTCCATATAAAGGAGAGTGAGACTCATTGTTATAGAGATCAATTGAGAGATTAGGAGTGAGAATCTACCGGTGAGACTCTGTAACTCTTTGAGAGCTACTGTTTACACATCACGAACCATAGCTTTGGGTTTTCTCAATTGGTTGCAAGGAGAGCTACCTAGTAGAAGAGCTATATGAGCGTGCCCACACACACATTGGTCGTGGATAGAGAATAGCAAAGAAGGCCAGTTGGTTGAAGTCGTTCTGGAATGCACATCTCTTCATAGATTGTTGGAGCTTTTTTCCATTTACGAGGTTAGTAAGATCTGATTAATTTATGCATATAGTGTGTCAAACTTGTGTTTTAGAAAATATTCTGGTATAAAAATTTTAAATTCTGCTGCGTACTATTTTCCAACACTAAGAGGTGCTTCAACACTTAGTACTTAAGCCAACTGGTCTAGGAGTTACTGACTAAAAACTCACTAAATGGGTTATGAAGAAAGCTTAAAGGACCTATTATTGCATTATCCATGGTTGTAAAGTTCATTAATTTTTGTATATATTTCTATTCTTAATTATTCTAATAAATAAATTTGAAATGTAGTTGCCTGCAGGAGTGATTTGAAGCAAAATGTCAAAACGATTCTATTCTTAGTTTTTGATGAAACTTTGTAATTATTCATTATCTCTTCTTGTACTAAGTTTGGCTTGCTTACATTTTGTTAAAGAACTTTTAAGGTGTTTAAATAAATTTTTTTTTTGTTAATCTATCTAGTTATGTTAGTCAAATTAGAGCTAAATGGTTTGCATTGTGTGGATATTCTGTAAATCATTTTAGTGTACCTTTATTTAATTTAGAATGTCATATTTCGTACATCAAAAGAACACAAGTTAAGAATACGGACCCATTAATCTGTTTAAGGATTAAGATGAAACACATAAGATTGTCTAAAGTGAATTGATTTATTCAAATAGAATTATTAACAAAATCAATTTATCTTTAGTCTCGATATAATATATTCTCACTGTTTGGAGTCTTGTTCCGATTGCTAAAACAAATCCTCTCCTATTAAGGATGTAGACAACATAATAATTTTAATATGAATAAAAGGTCAAACCTTATCCCCTCGATTGTGGAACTTTTATGTGTAGGGGTTAGGGTTTAGGGTTAAGATTCACATCTTCTGCATAATCTGTCCATCTTATGCATGATCTTAAAGATTTAGAAGGACAGTTGTAGAATTGTTTTCCTTATCATGCATTCAACACAAGTGAATGTAAAGAGGACTGCCTTAATATATGGCATACATGATAAATTCTTTATTGATCAAATGCCTCAAAAAAAGTAACATTGTTTAATCCTTAGGGTGATAATTATAAAAATCTCCCACTTGCCCTAGGTGAGTACATGTGACATGCTATGCGTCCCCATAGACAGCTTCTTGAAAGTCTTCGATGCTAGTGTCTACTTGAAAACGAGGATGCAACAAAATTTTAAAAATTTAAAATCTTTTTCTATAAAAACTTAGTTAGACATGCTATGTATCATAAATTAATAAAAGATCTTCGTACACCAATAAATATGCTTTTGACATAAAATTATTCAGCAGAACTGTTACATAAGAATTGCACCCTAAAGAGCCTTAACTAACTGGTCTTCTTTGCTATTCATTCTTTGACGATTAGAATGCGAGTGGGCACACATCGTTCAATTTTTCTCTTGGCAATGTCTCCTTCAAACCACAAGAGAAAACCAATAATTATAGTCTTTGATGTTGAATAATAATTCTATAGGAGTTTCAAAGTTTCCCTCTCTAAAATAGTCTCTCTCAATTTTTCTTGCGATCTAAATAACAATAGGAACAAATATCCTATTTAAAGTGACTAGAAGGGTTTCAATTCTACTAAGATAGGATTTCTAAATTCGTAATGTGCTCAAATTAGTGTCAAAAACATGTGAAAATGTGTAACCGTAACCACGCACACTAGCTTATCGGCTTGCCTAATATGTGTAATTTAATTGATGCTCACGGGGCCAGTTCTATCTAGTTTTGGAAAGTTCCTATTTTATTTAATATGAGAATATTTCATCGAGCCTCAATTTCAATTTGAATAACCCAATGACAAGTTACCTGATTAAAACAGTCGTAAACAAATAATCCCATATCAAATAAAATATATTTAAATAATTGAACATGTTTACTTTAGATTGATTTATGAAATTAATTCAATCAATAAACTAAAATGAATTTTTACAATCTAATAAACCAAATTTAAACTAACCGTAGATTTAACATAAGTTATCAATTTGTAGGAAAAATCAGGTCGTATTATTATAAGAAAAAATATAATCTAGCAAAGGGGACTTGATAGACGTATATAGATCAAACTCCTATAATTATAAAATGATATGTCCTTGACTATATATAAATTATGGACCTCTAATAACTCTTTGGTTCATGACGTATCATCATCTTCATCATCCCCATAGGATATTCGTAATTGGCTTGAGAAATTTCGTTTTACCTTCCTAATTATATTTATCTTATATTGCATTATCGTACCATTGGAATCCTTACTATTCATAACCAATGGAAATAGTATACCATTCGATTACACAAATGTATCCAAATGGTTGAGCACTCCAATTTCCAATTACAATATAATGCTTATAAAAGAATATCATTAACTCTAAAAAAGGGCTATAGATTACATATCTATGAATTACGAGTCTACGTCATTTATAAGTCATGTCTCCAACGTATTGGCATGCTTACCTTTACTTAATTCAGGATGTTATTCTTTGGTACATCAAAAGACACAAGTCAAGAATGCGGACTCATTAATTCACTTAAGGATTAAGATGTAACACATATGATTGGCTAAAGTAAATTGATTTATTCGAATGGAATTATTAATTAAATCAATTCAGCTTTAGTCCCAATGTAATATATCATCACCAATGACAATATACCAATCTCTACTCTTGGAGTCCTACTTCGATGACCAAGATAAGTTATCTCCCATTAGAGATATAGACAACATAATAATCTTATCATAAATAAAGCATCCAACTTTATTCCCTTGATGTGGACCTTTTACATTTAGACTATCACCTTTAAATTCATGTCTTCTGTATAATATGTCTATTATATACACGATCTTAAAGGTTAGATTGATAGTCTTATATTTTTGTTTGCTTATCATATATTTGACATAAATGAATATAAAGAGGTCAACATTAATATATGACATAAATAATAATTCTTTATTGATTAAATGTCTCAAAAACAAATGCATCATTTAATCCTTAGGGCACCTAGTTTAACAATCTCCCACCTACCCTAAGTTAGTAAATGTAACATGTTACGTATCCCTATAGCCTCTACATGCTTCTCGAAGGTTCTCGTTGGTAGCGTCTTCATGAAAGAATTAGTTATACTATCCTCAGACTTGATCTTGCACATTACAACATGCCCATCCTTAATGAAGTCCATTATCATATGACACTTCTAGCCTACATGCTTACTCATCTTGTGGTATCTTGATTCCTTGATATTAGCTATCATTGCTTTATTATCATAATACAAGGTTATTGACTTATCCATACCAGGAACTATCTCAAGTCCCTAAGGAACTTGTGGAGGCACACTGCTTCTTTCGAAGCATCATTGGCAACCTCACACTCGGCCTCCATCGTGAATCAATAGTGTAACCTTGCTTGACACTTCTTGAAACAATGGCGCTTCCACAAGAGTAAATACAAAACCAGAAGTCGATATCCTTGAATCTAGACAGGAATGAAAATCCAAATCTGTATCCAAGAGGTGTTAGATCCTCACTAGAATATACTAGCATATAACCTCTAATTCTTCTCAGGTATTTGAAAATATGCTTGATCACATCATAATGGTTTGCTCCTAGATCCAACTAAAATCAAATCATAATCCTGACCGCATAACGTATATCAACTTGCTTGTATTTGTAAATCATTTCAAAATTCTACTACTTTAATTGCTAGGGACTAGGAATAAGCTGGTTGGGGGTATGATGAACACGTAAAAATGTACATTTTTTAAAGCTAAATTCATTTGTTTTGCATTATTATTTATCGATAAACTCTTTCATTAATATTTCATGAGACTAGGTGCTGCTGGAATTAGCGTAAAAATTCATTCCATTTAAATATAATAATTTTGGTTTGTTATTATCTTTTCTATCTCAAAATTATGTTAATTATAATTATAATGGCAACAATTATAATTTTCATAATCTGTGTGCCAAATCATTGGTGAGAGATGATTATTTTGCTACCTTTTATAGGAAAACCCTTACTATATTATAGCTTGCTATATTGTCACTTTAGGTTGACTTATAAAATTAGTAAATTTGTTTGCAATTAATAGAAAGAGATATAATCAATCAAATGCTTTAGATAATTTATTAAGAGTTAAAATTTCATATCAGTTACTAAATATACAAGGGATTCTTAAAGTTTTACCGTTTTAATTTTATGTTTTAAAATCTTATTTAAAATTGTTTGAAAATTATTGTTTTCTTTAAAATCTTGTTAAAATCACCCTTACCTTTTCAGTCATTAAATTGTCAATCTTTCAAATTCTCACCTTTTTGTGAATATGACAACCCTTTTTATGCTACGAACATTTGCATTTAAAGAAATATTTTAGGTGATACATCAACGACGACACAATTACATTAGCAATGATAGTCGTTGCAAAAATGTTGCAAAAATGTGTCATCAGCAGCTTCGTTGGCTGACGTGGCTTTCATTAAAAAACTATCGTTGAAAATTTTTACTCATATGTTGATGAAGCTTAATTTTTTGCGACGACTTTTTTCAAAATGTTGTAGCTAATGGTTTTGTTTTTGAACTTCTTTGTGATGACTTTATTATATTTATTTCTAATATTTTTTGTATTTAATTTTTAATTTGTTATTTTATTAATATATTTTATTTCATTGTATTTAAATTCAAAATTAAATGGAACTAATCGAATTATATTAATAAAAATAAATTAATATTAAAAAAAGAAAATGATAATAAAATGTTTTATTAATAAAATGAAAATCAAACATAATGTGTAAAATATTAAACAGTATAAACAAATAAAAACAAAATACAATCTAGTCTCCTAAATTTGCAACATCACCGAAATCATCATCATTGTCATCAGAAGTGCCTAGAGGAGGCAGAGGACCTAGAGGGACATAAGGTTGAGGACAAGTGAGGGGTGAGAATTGGATATTAGGGTGCAACTGGGCCAGCAACTCCATCATCTTCTTTTAGTTCTCGTATATTTGGAGGTTTTGCTTGTATGATCTTTGCAAATATTCTTCTACATGTAGGTCAACACATGCTGAAGATGTTTCCTTCAATTAGGAGCTAGAGGATGAAATAATAAATTATAATATTTATTCATTCTAATTACTTGTCAATTAAAATAATAAATTAATTTTTAATTTTATATTCATTAATTAACTTTATTAGATTTATTTATTTTCTAGTCATATATTCGTTAATTAGATTTATCTTTTAAAGCAATTTTGAAATAATATTTTTTTATTTTTATTATATTACTATTTCAATTTGTTTAAATCAAATAATATTGTTTATTGGTTTAGTAACTAATTTATGTCCCTTTTTTAATTTTTTAATCATATAATATCTTTCATTTTTAAATTAATTAAATCATTAACTTTAAATTTTAAATTTTCCTATCCATATTTTAATCTTCTTAAATTATATGACATCTTTTAATTTATTAAATTATTTCTTTTAATAACTTCAATATTTTACCTATTTCTTATTTCAATTTTTTTTTATTACTATCATGTATTATATTGATAAAATTCCCAACATAAAAAATAACTTAGACATAACTCAATTCACTCAAAAAAAAAAAAAAAAAAACTTAAGCATAACTTAAACA
Source organism: Artocarpus heterophyllus (assembly GCA_025403435.1). Classification (NCBI taxonomy): domain Eukaryota; kingdom Viridiplantae; phylum Streptophyta; class Magnoliopsida; order Rosales; family Moraceae; genus Artocarpus; species Artocarpus heterophyllus. The sequence goes on along the minus strand of CM046350.1, from coordinate 28,884,948 downwards.
TAATAAAAATTATAACAAATAATTGGACAAAAAATTCATTAACAAGATCTCAACAAAATTCCCAACAAAAAACATGTTATCAAAATCACTTAAATCAATGAACATAGTCAACAAGATCACAAATCAAAACCATAAGCATTATAATAACATAATCACAATCATACTATGATATATCAATAAAATCACAATCTACATTTTTCAACATAACACAACCACATTACATAAATTTCTCAATATTTTTCAACATTTTTTAAAATTTTTTAAAAAAACTCAATAGTTACACAATTTAATATCTACTAAACCAGGGGTTGGAAATTCAAGGAGTGGCAGCAACACAATGGTGGGGACGAGTAGTAGAGACCACAACAACGGCGACAAGTAGTGACAACCACGACGACAGCGGAGGCAGTGGTAGTGGGAAGAAAACTGGAGGAAAGTTTAGTGCTTTTTTTTTTAAAACAATTTCGAGGGTCTTTTTGGGATTTTTATTGGAGGTTTTAAGGAATCTTAATTGTCTATAAATAATGGTCTCTTAGAAAGATTTGGGAGGGATAAAGCTTGGAGGAGAAGTGAGAATTGGAGAAGAGGAGATACGAAGTCGAGAAAAATGGTGAAGGAGGTTCTGCAATCGCAAGAAACCTAAAACATCGTCGCAAATACTAATCAAAACAATGTCGTTTAGATTTAGTTGGCCAAAAATCGAAGATGGTTCTAGAACCACCTTTTGAGAAGAAAATTATTAAAAGTCATCGCAAATAGTGTTTTAGAAGCTGCCAAACTCACCGCCAAATTTTTTTCCCAAATATGAAAAATTCAACAATTTGCGATGACAAATACTCTTGGAATAAATATCTTTGACTCATCGGTGCCAGTTGTACTCCATTAGTATTTGCAATGACATGTCATCATAAATACATATGAATTGGAGTCTAAAATACTCTTGTCAGATTACTTTTTAGCACCATTAGGTATTTGTGATGACATTGCCACAAATGTTGAAGCACATTTTCTAAATTATTTTTGACAATATGTCATTGGTAATAACTTGTTATATGCGATGACATGTTATCGCAATTAATTTTTGAGAAGACATGTCCGAGATAATTAAATTTGAGGTATTAGTGACGACCTATCATCGCAAATACTTGATTATTAGCGATGAAAAAGTCGCTAATAGAGTCGTCGCTAAAGGCCATGTTTGTACTAGTAGAAACCCTAACCTATTAAGGGTATTTTAGTCTATTTACTCTCAATTTGTTTCTGCAACATTGTAAAAATTGTAAAAGTTTTTGGTGTTGTGGCATATATGGATCCACTTGTGTTTAACTTGCCATCCCTATGAAATACTTCCACATACTAGATCATACGTGTGCTTCAAGGTCCATAGCTTTGAAGCAGGCCCAAAATGTAGACAAACCGTGAAATAGGAAATCACATGCCCCGTATGTACAAAGAAAAAAAGGGAAAGAATGGAGGAAGAAATGGCAGGGAGGAGATGACAACAAAAGAAGAACTAAAGAACTATTGATTCACGGCTGGTTCCATTTGTTTACGGCTTTAAAGTTGATATTTGTTTCTAATTTTCTCGTATTGAGGTTGAGATTGAAACCCTATCTTAATAAAGTAGTTTTCTTTTATCGAATTAATACCAGTCTCGTGGTCTTAAGTTTTTATTTTTAATTTTTTGTCTTGATTTGTGTTCAAGTTTAACAAGAGAAACAATGACGGGTTATGTAATTACATGTCACGCCTTGGTGTACGGAAGGTGACGTGTCAGGTTAATTAAGTTAATTAAACAAAAATTTAATTAAAACGTAAGTTGAAGAATTTAATTAATTATGAAAAATGAGATAATTTAAAACCCTTTTTAAGCAAACATTTATAATGATTAAACAAATAAGATAAAACACAACAAATGAAATAAAATAATAAAAATAGAGGGAACACATGTTGGGGTCCCACTGACCCACAATTTGTGCATGCACACAGTATCGATAATAGTTAAATTACAACTACGGTCCAAAACAAAAAGAGAAGTTAAAATCATATATGCCTTGATTAATTTGTACAACAACCTACTCAGGTCTTGTACTGCTCGCAAGTTCAATTTGCAGACCCTTCGTTAATCCTAAGCTAGATTCCACCTAAGGGGGAAAAGGTTTTAAAAACAAATAAAATGTGAGCGAAAGGCTCAGTTGGACTATGTCTGAAAACAGATAAATAATTTGAACATAAAATTTCCTTTTAAAGAAATAATTAGAAAACAGTGTTAAATAAATAAATTCATTTGAATGAATCTTATTGAAAACAGTTCATCCAGAAAGTACCTTTTTCTTTCTTGGGTAAACCGTAGATAACACCACTAAAGTGGCCCAACTAGGTTTCGAGATCTGCCCCTAAGGTCGCACACTATATGACCTGATCTTTGATATGGCATCATGCCCGTTTATGCATTTCTATTAATTATTAAATTTTTTTTTTTACTAAGTATTTTCATTTACATTCATTATGAGGTTTGTTATGAAAATCACCTCAATCTACTGTGTATGAAAATAGTCAATAAAAATCCTTTGAAGGTCAAAATCATTTAAAAATTTGGTTCCCTAGGAAAGGGGCAGAAGTCCTACCTCAATATCCGTGCTGATATCTAACAGCATAGTCCTGATCCGTTATACGTTAGCTCCACGGAATCACGAACAACCTTAAGTAGGAACTAGGTTTATCAGTATCTAATTTAATATATCCTATGTTGCTAAGCTATCTCATGGTGCTTTAGTGTGCCACTTGTGTTTATAAAATCATATTGTAATGTTAAAATCTCAATCGGAGTTCAAAACGGTAAAAACAGGTGAAAAATGACCAATTTTTATAAAGTCTAGTCGGCCTGTCGGTCTCCTTGTTCCGACTTGCCGAACTGTATAATTCGGCCTACCGACCATCTGGGTCCGGTCGGCCAAACTTTTCTAGGTTTGACCTGTCGGACGTATGATTCTGGACTGCCGGACGTATGAGTCTGGCCTGCTGAACTCATGAATTTGACCCGCTGAACTAGAAAATTCTAGAATTTTTCAGAACCCGAGCCTCGGCTTCCCCAAGCTCCAATTCTCAATTTCAACTTGTTTTCTCAATTCCCATGCATAAATAATGATCATAATTGATAGAAAAAAATAATAGAACACTTTTGAACTAATTTAAACAAGATTTACATAGAAAAAACCAAGAAAATCTAAAAATGAAAAAAATGGAGAAAAATGAAAACTCCTAATTTAAATCCATTTTTAATCAAACCAAGCTAAAATTCTAGATGATTCAGGTTCCACTAACTTAGATTAAAGGTTTTCTAAGCTTGAACAAACTTGGATTTCAAAATACTAAGAAAATTGAAAAAGAAAAAGTTTATTAGAATTTGAAAACTAATCTTGATTTAAGCTTTCAATCGAAGTTATGGTTGCTAAATCACGTTCCCAAGGTTTGATTAAATCCGTTTTTAATCAAACCAAGCTAAAATTCTAGATGATTTAGGTTCCACTAACTTAGATTAAAGGTTTTCTAAGCTTGAACAAACTTAGATTTCAAAATACTAAGAAAATTGAAAAATTTTAAAAAAGTTTATTAGAATTTGAAAACTAATCTTGATTTAAGCTTTCAATCGAAGTTATGGTTGCTAAATCACATTCTCAAGGTTTCAATTTGACTGAGGATTGAAGTTTATGCTCAAAAATTTTTGAATCAAAAGAGAGAAAAGCGAGAGAGCGAGCCAGAGAGAGAGAGTGTGTGAAAGGAAGAGATAGAGTGAGAGAGAACGAGAATGAGAGAGAGAGAGTGAGGGAAAGAAATAAATAGAGAGAGGGAGAGTAAAACTGACGAAGAAAAACCGTGTATCATCTATGGTTTTGAAAAAAAACATGATTGATATTTGACAAATTATTTTGTTTCAAAATTCAAAATACAAATAAAAATAAATTTAAAAATAATTAATCGTCCATCAATCTTTATCTTCAAATTAATCGTCATTTTTATTTAAAGTTCTTAAAAGGCATGGGGTCTTCAAATTAATCGTCCATGAATCTTTATCTTCAAACCCCCATCATGTCAATCCGCAACCATATTACATAATATAGAGAGAGAAAGAGACAGTGTGAGGGAGATGACGAAGCTGTTGTTAGAAAATCAAAAAGTCCAACATATTGCTTGACTTGCATCAAATTTTTATTTAGTATTAAGAGGCCTGTTTGTTTTGCGGTTCAAATCACGGTTCGAATCATTTTGTTACAGTATTTTCTCTCACAAAAGTTTAAATCTTTATTCAAATACTCTATTCAAATACTCGAACCAAACGGGCAGATATCCTGCGCTCTTGTCGGGAAAACGATGGCCGTACAATCATTTTATTCATATGAGTTATCAGATAATCAAATATAATTAATATAAAGAAGAAAAACAGTGCTGATTCGAAAGGCATCTTTTCGACCATGTATATCCGATTCAGAGGTACACCCACATTTTCTAGAGAAAATTCATCAAGTCAACAAACACAAAAGTGTTTGTGACCTCTCAACAAAAGTCTAAGAAAACCACCTTTTCTTTTATTTGTTTCCCAGCTAATTTCTTCTAGCTTCAAAATTTGCAACGCCTTTTAGAGACGATTAATTTAAAAGCAAACCACGTGATTTTATTACATATGAACTACTTGTATATTACACTATAATAATCAGCTTAATTATGATCATGTGATCAAGCCCATTTTGCCATCAAAGACATGCCACCGGCACCCAAAATTACTGCTGCATATGATTTGACCTGCAGTTTGATGCTGCCCTGCAACTTTGGACCCATAAAATCTGCAGAGAGAAGATCAACCAAAGCCATGTAGATCAGAAGCCCTGCTGACGAAGCGTTAAGTAATCCGACAGTGATGAGCGCTCTTGGGCTGTTCTCTTTGTAGGTACTCGACAAGGCTAGTCCAAGAGCTATGCCAAATGGAGTAGTTACTGAGAAAAAGAACACCATAATAGCCTTCTTCGGTAACTTGTATTCAGCCTGCATTAATTTTGTTATTATTTTTTATTTTTGTCAGAAAATGTTAGTTAAGAAAATTTTGACTTAAACGGTTTTGAAAAAATTGAATTAATTAAGAGTTATTGAAATTAATTTTTGTTCTTTGATTTTCCGGGTGTACCTGTAGAATGCAACCACCTAGACCCATTCCTTCAAACATTTGGTGGAAGCAAAGGGCGGCAATAAGACCTTTTATTGAGCAAGTGTTGTTTGAGGCTCCAAGAGAAAGCCCGATTATAACTGAGTGAACAACTATTCCAAGTTCTAGTACCTGTGCATATGTACCAACGACTTTTGACATAAATAACAAAATGAATAAATATTATGTGCCAAACCAAAGATGAACTTCGCCTAGAACATATGTTAGAATAAAAAACTATGGTTAGTTCACATATTAAAGAGCTCAAGCTTTTAAAAAATTGATAAACTAACATAGTTTTAGAGCGCGAGATCTTGAGTTCAAACTAAACTGTCATTACATTTTGAGTATTAAGTATATTTCCAGCCCAGAGACAAGTTATATTCTTTGCAACAAAAGAAAAATGTGTACTTTTTTATTAGAAAACTAAAAAAAAAAAAAAGAAGAAGAGGAAGAAGATGGCTCGTTAATACTCGTTAGTTTTAGCATATGCATACACATAAAAAGGTACTTACAAAAATTTATACATGATCACAAAATAAAGATAAAAAATTATTAAGGTGGGTGTGAAGTTAATTCACTCACACGTAAGAATTTTATGTAGCAGTTATTAATTATTAGTATTAATAATAATAAGAAAGATAACGAAATTAAGGGGAAAATATCAATGGGAATAATCTTACCATGGCAACAACACGATAACGAAGAAGCTGTGTCTCTTGAGGTCCTTCCTTAACAGCCATCTCGTGGTCTCCCTCAGCAGTGATTCCAGCCTTACCTTTCTTGCTATATATAGCAGTGGCCAAGGAATCTACCATCAAAGTGACAATCGCTGATAACATGGCCACAAAGCCAGTGAAAGGGAATTTGTGCCACGGATTTTCCTTCAAGCAATCAGACCACAACATGTCGAACGAGTCCGGTAAGACGTGCATGAACCCGGTGGCAAGAATGATGCCCGCCGCGAACGCCTTGATGACGATGAAGAGATTCCGGTCGGGCTGTAGGGCCGGGACACTCTTGGTGAACAGAGGGAGGCAGATGCCGATCATGCTCGTGATTAGAATCGTGAAAATGGCGATGATTTTGAGTGGCAACGCCTCGTTCTTGTCATTGCAGGAGTTGTTCAACTGTGTGTTGCAGTCGTCCGGTTCTGAATAAGCTAGGGAAGCGAAGAGGGAGAAAAGAAGGAAGAAAGTGGTGATAACTTTGGCCATTTTTCTTTCTTTGCAACTCCTATTTCTTTTTATGCTACTAGAAGGGGTTGCAATTTATCGGTTTTAGGTGCTGGAGTTTAATTCTTTGGGCTTGTTTATATAGAGGTCATACATAATTACTAGGGGTGCACAAAAACCGCCCCGCAACTGCCGGCCTCCCGCAACCACCGGCCGCCCGCCCAAAAAAAAGACTATGCGGGAACCCGCCCATTGGCGGGTTCAACCCGCCCGCCTACATATGTTGGCCGACGGGTACGGTTTTAAATTTTAGGGGGCGGGTTCAACGCGAACCCGCCCGCCTAATTCTTAAAAAAAAAAAAAAAAAAATCTTAATCTAAACCTCTCCCACTCCTCATTCTTTAAAAAGAAAAAGAACATTTGACTTTGTTCATCATTTCATCTGTAGTATCCTGTTATTTTCGAACCCAATGAACAGGTTTTATGGAAGAACAAGAATTCTTGACTTTGTTCATCACTTTATATATAGTTGATGTTTCTTGTTGCAATGAATGATTATGTTTCTTAATTTGTTGTGAATATGGTTATTGTCTTTAGGCGTCAAACTTGGTTGTTGTTGAGAATGCTTCATACATTATCGTCTTATATTTTCTACAAATTTTCTTCACTTTTTTTAAATAAAAAAGAGCTCAAAAACTTATATTGTACATTAGTGTAGACCCAACCCGCCCAACCCGCCCGCCCCCAAACCGAAACCGCCCGCCACTCCATGGGCGGTTTGTGGGTTGGTTAATCGCCAACCCGCCACTTAAAAAAACCGCCCCGCACCCGCCCAAAAACCGCAAACCCGCCCGTTGTTCACCCCTAATAATTACGCGTTTATTAATTATTATTTGCTTCCAAGAATCTTGTAAAAATAATGTGCTGTGACGCCTATTATTTTAATAGGCATGATTTTATAAAATTTAATGTGAAAAAGGTAATAATTTAAGAATTTTGTGGTATAAATTTAGAATTTACCAAGATGTTTTTACAGTTCTATTTAATTACAAAAATGTCACCTTAGCTTTTTCTGGCAAAGTCATTAAAGGAGAGAAGGTCTTAGCTGCTCTTCACCTGCCCTATCACCTCAATTATTTCTTCTTCTTTTTTATTCAGCTTTCTTCTCTCTTCCTCTCTCATGTCTTCCTCTTTCTCTTTCTCTATTTTCTCTCTATTCTTTTCTTTCACAGAGAACAAGCTAGAAACCAAGAGAACCTAAGATATCCTTTCACAAAAATTCACAAACTCAAAGATTGAGGAGGCTTAGACGTTTTCAAGATCAAACTACACTTTTGAGCTAAGTTTTGAGGATAGATTTCTAAAACTTTAATTTTGGTTTTAAGTTGTATTTTGGTATGAAATTGTTATAATTGTGTTTTTGGTGTTTACTGATGTTTATACAATGTTTTAAAACTCTAAACGCCTTTAAAAACTAAGTTGTGTTGTTTTGAGTTTGAATATTTAGGATTTGAAACATGTACTTGCATAAGTTTTGTAAAACTTTAAGTTTTATGATTTAAATGTGATTTATGTATAAAGATTTGAAAGAAAAGGTTTATAAGTGATTAAAACATGATATTCTAAGAGTTTTTACATTCCTTATGGTTTGGGAATTGAAGAAATGAGTCGGATCGAGCTTTGGAGCTCAAAGTTCTCGGGAATGGAGAAAACTTTGGTTTTCTAGATTTCTGGTGGCAGGCCAAAACAGTCGACAGTTTCGGTAGGCCGAATTAGGAGTTCAACAGGCTGAACCTGTAGTTCAATAGGCCAAAGGCTGAACAGGACTCACAGCCCAAACCTTGAAACTAACGAACTAGCAAAAGGTCCAAAAATAGCAGTTTTGTTTGGTAGGCCGGAAATAGTTGATCAGTAGGTCGATCCGACGGCTCAAACTTGATTATTTTCATCATTTTGAGGCTAGAAAATGTTCCAAAACTTGTGTATTTGATATTCAAATTTTGAATGTGGTTAATGTGTACGTCTAGGATAATGATGTACTTAGAACTTACGTGGGGAAATTAATTCTGTAAGCTGGAAATTATCATTGGATATTTTGCAAGAGGTAGGGAATTTATTATCATCTTTTGTAAGGTTTTTATGGAATTAAAATTGGTTATTTACATTGCAAGGTATATATGTATGTTGAACTGCTATTATATGATATCGGTTATGAGACAATGACATAAACTCGTCCTGCATTATACAACGAGGAATAAATTGATTTGACATGCGTTGTTATAAATTGATAAGCATGGTTAGAAAAACTAACTCTATATGTAATTATTGATTATAGAGGAATGGTAAGATATGAGAGGGCGGCTGTTATATCCTTGGGCATGAATACCTAAAAGGCAAAATAGGAGGAGGTGATGACGCTCTCTTGGGTCGAAAGTCTTAGAATGCACTACATAGGAATTGACTTGGTCAAGATCAAGGGCTTGATGTCCTCTTACCTGACACTCTTGAAATGATTAAAGAGTGGAAAAGCACGCCCATTTGCGTTTTGATAAGTTGAGTGATGAATACTCTATTGAAACATAGATACCTAGGAACATTGATGAACTATAATATTTGTACATATGTATATGTATGAAACTCGTTAATAATTAATGTAAGGTATTCACAGAATATGATCATATTAAATCTCATAAGATGAAAAATGATTGTAAAACTAACTAACCATGTAGGTTTTAATGTGGCAATGATAAAAACCTAAAGGTGAGTAATGGTTTTCCCTATTGGGCATGTCGATGCTCATTCCTATTATATTTACTTCTCTCAAGAAGAGTTCAATGTAGCTTGTCTAACAAGGAGTTGGCAACAACATTGCTGGTCTCATGTTGGAAGATCTTATTTTTATTGTAACTTATTCAAAAGCATGTAAGACTCATTAAACTATTGTAGTGACTGTGTTGGTTTATATGTTACTGGAAATTATACTATGATGATGATGATTGTATTTTAATATTTGGTACTATACTAAAACTGTGGTTTGTTATTTAAAGCATATTCTTATTTCGAAAACCCATAGGCAATGTTTTATTGATTTGAAAAGGTACTGTAATTAAATTTATTCAATACTGCTAACCCCCACATAGGGGTGCTTCAGATTTTATTATCAAAGCAACGGTTTGGTTAACCTAGGGGGTGTAGCACCACCTTAAAAATCAATTTTTCAAAATGGTTTTAAAGTTTAATGTTAATGTCATCATCATTGGTACTAATCCTAGTTAAACTTTCCAGCCAATAGAAACTATGTCACCAAGACGTCAAGTGCAATTGTCTGAACAATCACAACTTGCCAAGCAAATCCAACTTATTACGTAACCACAAACAATTGAACATGCTTAAGAAGTTGAGCAACCTAAACCAATGGAACAAGCTTAAGGAGTTGAGCAACAAGCAGCATAGCCTCAACCAGTTGCACTGGAAGTAAATAACTTGGGATAGATTCTTCAAGCTTTGCACAATGTGTGGAGACCTACGGAGGCTCATGATCCCTGAACGTCACCTAACTCTCCTAAAAGAGTTCATGAAGCAAAAACCCCTTGTGTTTATCGAAGAACCCAATCCTACCATGGCAGAACTGTAACACCCTAAATTTTAAGCTACGGGTCTAGTTGAGATTATATGAATATCTTTTATTTTTATCACTTATGTATTAATTTTTTTTAATCTTATGAAATTGCCATCAGTTTATGGGATGATAGAACTTCATGCAAAGGTATTATAATTATATATATGAGTGTGTGTATTGATATATTTGTCGTGTGAGTATGAATAGCATGTGGGAAGTGGATAATGACTAATGTAATTTATGTATATGTGTGTGTGTGTTTGTTGTGGTATTATTTTGACTTATTGGCATGTTATCTTCTCTTTCCTTATTTCAAATGGAGGAATAGTTGGCTTTTTATTGTGATTGTAATTTATCATAAGATTTCCTATTTTGTTGACAATTAAACTTTGGCAAATGAAGTAGTATTTTTAGGAATCCTAAATTATCTTTAATCTTTTTAATTCTTTTAGAATAAATTTATTGACTTATTTGGAATCCTATACATGTGGTAGATCAAGGTAATATTATTATGTTCCCAATTGAATCATTGACTTAGACTTTCCTTTAATTTCTCTCTACCGAAATTGCTCTCTTTCTTTTTTTTATCTCTCACAAATCCTCTCAAACCCATTTAGGAAGTTATCAATTCTTTTACATATTATTCCCATCCTTCCTATTATTCTCTCCACTCACCTTATTTCACGTCTACCTTTTCTTCTCTTTCTTCATTTGCTGCCAAGAGTGAGAGTGAGAGAAGATCAAAGAATGAAAGAGTGAAAGAAAGAAAGATATTACAGAGACATGTCTATGTGAGACTTGAGAAATGAGGGGATGAACCGTGAGGGAATAAGGAAGAAACCAAGAAGAGAAAAAAGAAAGAAAAGATTAAGGAAACACAATATTTAAGGAGACTTATGAATACATAAAGAGAGGATTGAGAATCATGAAGGTGTTCGATGTCTTTCTTCGGAATATGAAGGGATATATTATGTGATGTGAAGAATGAATGAATGATGATGTATAGAATCTAAGATGATCATAATTAAACTGTTTGTGTAAGTATACCCTCCACTGCATCACTTGAACACTAGTATGTTTTAAAGCATGTTTTAAAGTTATGTATGTTGTTATGATGAATATGTTTAAAGATGTTTTTCATGAGTATGATGTGAACTCTCTTGTTGTCATGAACCCATCATGTTATTCATGTTTATATGGTCAAATCCTTGAGGAAGAAGTAAGTTCCAAGATAGGGACCATTCATGTATGTATGTTATGGGTTCTGACTGCTTGAGATTAATGTTATGCTACGGGCCCAAAAACCTAAAAGCAATGTATGTGTGTGAAAGTATGTTTTTATGTGGAACTACCATAGTTTACTTACTAAGCATTATGCTTATATAGTTCTCGTGATGCAGGTGAGCTTCCAAGTAAAGATGTAGATGACTGAGCAAGAATGGTCTAAGGTCCCATGACGCGTCTAAGATGCAATATTTATTTCTAAGTATTCCTTTGATGTTATTAGAAACTAAGAATTGTTATTGAGGACATTTAGGGGATTTTTTTTTAGCTTTTGTATAAGTGTTGTAATCTTATTATTTCCGCTGCTAATGATATGATAATTTCTACATTAAATTTGAGTTAAGGTATGGTTATTTTTCCTATAGTGTCTATGATCGGTTTGCCAATGTTCGGCCTGCCGATGGAAAGTTTGGCTTGCCGAACTGGCCCATCTTCACATGCACGATCGAACGAGGGAGTCTTTACAAGAACAATGGCTTAAGACTGTCAGGAAGAAGTTGGCAACACTGAGAATCCCACAAGAATACCAAGCCATTTTTGCAACATATGTATTTGAGGGTAAAGTTGAGGAATGGCGGGATCTTCATAAGGATGATTATGACGTGAAAAAACTCACCTGGGATCAGTTTGAAATGATATTTAGTAATACTTTAGTTCCCTGGAGTCATAGACAAGTAATGCTACAGGAATTTGAAAATTTGGTACAAGGAGATATGTCGGCAGTTGAATACCAAGCTTGATTTATAGATTTGTCTGGCTATAACCCTGGTGCTATATCAGACCCTATGGCAAGGTACGAAAAGTTCAAAAATAACTTACGACAAAAAATCAGACAAATGATAGTGGCCATCCCATCGATTGAATTTCACAAGCTTGTAGCTACTGCTCAGTGTGCAGAGTCAAAGTTGAATAACTACTATAGAGAATATAAGGATTTTGGTGGGCACCAGAAGAAGATGAGCAAAAAGGAGAGGCCTCAAGGACAAGTAACTCATAATAGTGGAGTGAGTATTGGTGGTGGATTCTTGGGTAGCTGTCGCTTCTAACCATACGTTTGTCATAATTGTAGACAAGTGAGACATTTGAGAAGGAACTGTCCTAATCGCCCTGCACAACCATTTATTGCTCCAAAACCATCAGGTAGTCATTTTGGCTCCACTATGTGGTGAGGGAGCAAAAATCGAGGGACATCTCAGCAAAACTCGCTAGTTTCTTAAGCTTCAGTTACTCAACCTCGAGGTTTCCAGCCCCAATACAACTATCAACAACGGCCATAAGGTTCTAGTTTTTATCCAAATCAGAACTTCCAACTGACTACTTAGGCTTTTGTAAATCAAAGACCATATTTTCCTAGGGGGAATAATAATGCTAGTAGCAACCAAAGAAATTGAAGAAAGGAAAACAATGATAAGGGGAAAGCAACAGCATAGGCTTATGCTGTTACAGCCATGACTAGACAAAGAAGATAGGTCGACAACTCTATAGTAGGCAGTATGATTCATTTATCTCACTGTTGGGCTCATATATTATTTGATACCAGTGCTACTCATTTGTTTATGTCTATGTTGTTTGCTTCCATATTAGTATACCTATAGGTGGAATAGCTGAAGTCTCTATGATTTGTAAATCAGCATGTACTATCATAGGGGAGCATAAATTATCAGCTAACTTGTATATAATGACCATGACGGAGTTTGACGTAATCCTAGGAATGGATTGGTTAACTAGATATCTGGCTATAGTAGATTTTCACTAGAAACATGTCTTTTTGTTCACAAAGAATGGACAAGTTATCGATTTTCAAGCAAAGATAGGAATAGAGACGCCATCCCCTATGCTAAAGGCTTGCATTGAAGGATGAAGGAACTTTATCAGTCTTGGAATGATCTTTGCTTCAAGGGAGAATCGAAGAGGAATGACTTATCTTCTCATATTCTTATGGTGGATGAATTCTTAGATGTTTTTCCAGATGAATTGCTCAGACTTCTACCTGATAGAGAAATCAAATCTATCATCGCCCTAATTTTGGGAGCAGTGTCTATTTCCATTGCTCCTTACTTGATGGAACCTGCTGAGAAGGCAGAACTAAGGAAGCAATTGGATGAACTACTAGAAAAAAGGATTTATTCGACCAAGTACATCTCCTTGGGGAGCTCCAGTGCTCGTTGTGAAGACTCTATATCGATTATCGCCAGCTCAATCGCCTGACCATCAAGAACAAATACCCTTTTCCCAAAATTGACAAGTTGTTGGATTAGTGGGGAAGATCCCGATACTTCTCAAAGATTGACTTGTTATTTGAATACCACTTACTAAAGATAAAGGTAGAAGATGTACCAAAGACAGCATTTTGAACTTGTTATGGTCACTTTAAGTTTTTTGTCATGCCTTTCAGATTGACTAATACACTAGCAGCTTTCATGGACTTGATGGATTGTGTCTTCCGATCGTACCTAGATCAATTAATCATTGTTTTCATAGATGATATCTTGATCTACTCTAAAACCAAAGAAGAGCATGTTGATCATTTGAGGATCACTCTATTGACGTTAAGAGAACATGGCCTATACACGAAGAAGGAAAAGTGTGACTTTTGGATGACAAAGGTCAAGTTCCTAGGACAGGTGTTAAATTAGGAATGGCCAAAGAACATGTGAGAGATTTGAAGTTTCCTTGGATGAGCTAGATACTATCGACGCTTCATCGATTGCTTCTCCATTGACAAAACTCACTAAGAAGAATGTTAAGTTTGTGTGGGATGATAAATGTGAGGAAGCATTCATGGAACTGAAGCAAAGACTCACCAGTGCACCTATACATATCATACCCAACAACGAGGCACCTTACACTATGTACACTGATGCATCAAGAAATGGTTTAGGTTGTGTGCTGATGCAACATGGTCGAGTAGTTGCTTATGCCTCATGCCAATTGAAAACCCACAAAAGGATTATCCTGCACATGATCTCGAGTTAGCTGCTATGGTTTTTGCACTAAAAATTTGGAGATCTTACTTATATGGTGCAAGGCTTGAGGTCTATACAGATTATCAAAGTTTGAAGTATTTATTTACTCAAAAGGATCTCAACCTAAGGCAATGGAGATGGATAGAATACATGGTGGATTACAACTTTAGCATTCAATATCATCCTAGAAAAGCAAATACAAAGGCAGATGCTTTGAGTTGTCAGAACAATGGGATCAAGGCTAGCTTATCATTGGAGGATTGGAGGCGAGCAATCACCATCGTCGACTTTGACTTACAATATTATAAAGATGATGAAAGAGCCTTCCTGTTTAATGTGATAGCTACCCCTACATTAATCCAGCAAGTGAAACAAGGACAATGGTATGATGAAGGATTACATACGATTTGGGAGCAAATACAGAATGATGAACAACTAGATGGATGACAAATTAAGCTAGAAGGATTCTTGCTTTATAAAGGAAGATTGGTTGTCCCAGAGGATCCTTATAATAGGCATGTAGTGTTGGATGAAGCACACTGTTCTAAGTTTGCTATTCATCCTAGAAGCTCTAAAATGTATATGGATTTTAAAGAACAATACTGGTGGCGAGAAATGAAACGTGATGTAGCAACTTTTATCTCCAAGTGCATGACATGTCAATAGGTCCAAGTAGAACACCAAAAGCCTAAAGGTGAGCTAAAGAGCCTACCTATTCTTGAATAGATGTGGGACCAAGTGACAATGGATTTTGTTACTAGATTTCTTAGGACTCAAATGGGGCATGATGTTGTTTGGATAATTGTAGATCATTTAACCAAAGCATCCCACTTTATCCTAATTAGAACTAGCTTTAATGTCTCAAAGCTATGTCAATTGTATGTGGAAAAGATAGTGACATTACATGGTGTACCAATGTCGATAGTCTCTAATAGGGATACACGTTTTACATCAAAATTCTAGAGAGGATTATAGAAAGCGTTAGGAACTCAACTAAGTTTCAGTACAGCTTTTCATCCTTAAACAGATGGACAATCTGAATGTGTCATTCAGATTCTCGAGGATATGCTTCGAGCTTGTGTGTTGGGCTTTTGAACTAATTAGGTTGCACAGTTTCCATACGTTGAGTTCGCATACAACAACGGCTTCCAAGCAAGTATTGGAATGGCTCCGTATGAGGCTTTATATGGTAGGCCTTATAGATCTCTACTATGTTGGGCTAAAAAGGAAGAATGCCTCCATCTCGGACCATAATTTATCAGGGAAACAATGAATACGATCCAAATTATTTGCAAACATCTTAAGATAGCTGAAAGTCAACAGAAGAGCTATGTGGATAAGAGGAGACGACCTTTAGAGTTTGTGGTTGGAGATTATGTATTTTTGAAAGTAAAGCCAAAGTGTGGTGTATCATGATTTGGTGTTAGAGGAAAGTTAGCACCAAGGTATATGGGACTATTTGAGATTGTAGAATGGATTTGAACGCTAGCCTACTATCTAGACTTACCACCACAATTGTCTCATATACATAATGTATTCCATGTGTCAATGCTAAGGAAGTATAAACAAAATCCGTCACATGTCATCATATGGATAGATGTCTCGATCTAAGGAGACACAACTTATGAGGAAGTTATAGTTCAGATATTGGATCGTGAAGTAAAAATTTTACGTCGTCGTGAAATTTCTTTGGTGAAAGTGATGTGGCAACATCATGATATTAAGGAAGCCACTTGGAAACTTGATTTGGAAATGAGAAAGAAACATCCACATTTGTTTTAATGACATATATTGTTGTATGAAAATTTTGGGGACAATTTCTTAAAGGACAGGAAAGCTGTAACACCCCTTATTTAAACGAGTATGATTTTGTAAAATTTAATGTGAAAAACGTGACAATTTAAGAATTTTGTTGTATCTAGAATTTACCTAGATGCTTTTATAGTTCTACTTAAATACAAAAAAAGCCACCTTGGCATTTTTTGGCAAAGTCTCGGAAGGGGACAAGGGCTAACTTGCTCCTTACCTACCCTATCTCCTCAATTATTTCTTCTTTTTTAATTTAGTTTCCTTGTCTCTTCCTCTCTCATGTCTCCCTCTGTCTCACCTTGCTTCTCTCTTTTCTCTCTTTCCTTTTCTTTCATGGAGAACAAGCTAGGCACTAAGAGAACCCCAGATATCCTTTCACAAAATTCACAAACAACTTCTTACAAACTCAAAGATTGAGGAGGCTTAGACGCTTTCAAGATTAAACCATACTTTTGAGCTAAGTTTTGAGGTTAGATTTCTAAAACCTTAATTTTGGTTTTAAGTTGTATTTTGGTATGAAAATTGTGAGAAATATGTTTTTGATGTTTGTAGATGTTTATACAACGTTTTGAAACTCTAAACACCTTTAAAAAGTAAGACAATAACATGAACTCATCCTATTATATAGCAAGGAATAAATTGATTTGACATGTGTTGTTATAAATTGAGAAGTATTGTTAGGAAAACTAACTCTATATATAATGATTCATTATAGAGGAATGATAAGACGTGAAAAGGGTGATGGTAACACCCTTGGGTAAGAATATCCTACAAGGTAAAATAAGAGGAGGTGATGACGCTCTCTTGGGTCGAAAGTCCTAGAACGCACTGTACAGGAATCGACTTGGTGAGGTGTTAATGCCCCAAAATGTTTCTTCTTAAACGGTGAACATTTGTAGTATAGAAAAGTTATCGTATCGACAGTGAGGTGGAAATTTGTAACTCAAGAGATGATAAATAAATATTTTTGTAACTTGAGAGGTTGATAACTGTTCAAAGAGGCAAGCATTTTTTGAAAACAAAGTTTAAAATAAAATAAATATTTTTGTGATTTTTTTTTAAATTTCAAATTTTAAAATATAAAATCAAAGCAGTGAAGCATAAAGAATCTCTTGTATGTTTCGCAATTAGTATGGAATTTTAACTCTAAGTAATTAATTATCTAAGGCATTTGATTTATTATATCTTTTCTCATTAATTGCAAGCACTCTTACTGTTTTTATAAGTCAATCGAGAGTGACAATATAGCAAGCCAAAATGCAGTAAGGGTCTTCCTATACAAGAAGCAAAATAATCTTCTCTCACTAATGATTAGGTGCACTAATTACGAAAATTATAACCGCTGTTACCACAATTATAATTAACATAATTTTAAGATAAAAAAATAATAAAAAATCAAAATTATTATATTTTATGGAATAAATTATTACGTTAATGCCAGCAGCATCTCAATTTATTAAACGGTTTAAAAATGTATAATGTTATCATCTGTCTACAATAAATCAAGAATTACTAAGCATTTACTGTGCCAGTCAATGTCTATAATGTAGCAGAAACTTAACTTAATAAATGACCATGACTTTAGTATTGTTAATATTAATTATGCAATACAATTAAATTATATAAAAAAAGCATGACTGAGTTTATATAAAAACTGATAGTATAACAACACTAACAACAATGATTAAAATCATAAAAGTATAATTTATTCCACAAATATAAGCATTTCAACACAAAAATAGAGATAAAATTCATACCAGAGTACTATGCATACAAGATTATCTCTCTGCCTCACCAGGCTCTCTACACTAATTTAGACATTATTTTATTATTTAAAGGGATACTGTTGAGTAGGAGGCTCAATAGAGAAAAAGAAAACAAAGAAAGAGGGAGAGAGAAGGATATGGCCCGAAGGCCTTTAAGGGGTGTCTCAACCAGGGCACAGAGCCTCGGTATCTATAGGCTTAAGAAAAATACTGTTTAGAAATTTTTTATGATTTTTTTTACTATTCTAGCATTGAAATAACATATAAATTTGATCCCGTTTTCTCTCTTTTTTTCCATGCGGAGGTTCTTCTTTAGTGTCTGAGAATCTCACTAAGATTCTCTGTGGTGCGATGGCTAGAAGCGTCAGTCAAGCGTGATCTAGGCCGTTCATTTTGTACTGCAAAGGCCAAAATTCACTAAATAGAATGGACCTAGTGGGGCGACATGGGATCGAGATTAAGGGCCCTTGGATTGGTCACAGTATGCAGATCTGATGGCAGAGAGGCGGATACACATGGGCACGGCTACATGGGATTTGACACGGCTCTTTATTGTGCCTGCGAGTGGGACCCGTTGACCCACATTAGCATTGATGTAGGGGTGACATCACGACTGGTGGACGACAAGATTTAATCTACAACGCGATCGATGGTCAAAATAATGCCACATGTCCTCTATTATCTAGATTCAAATTTTAAATTAGTTTTTGAGGTATTTGTTGTCCAATTTGTCGATTTTTCAGCTGTTTTGCTCTATTTTTCCTCTAGATTTCAAATCTAAAATTCACAAACATACTAAAATTAATTATTTTACACACAAAATATTTACAATTATTATTAAAAATATTTATTTTACATTAAAACATAGAATTAATTACAAACCTCTAAAATTTCTAGTCTTTTTTGGTTGGGTACAAATATGATTTTTAAGCCTTAGAAATATTTTTAAAATTACTAAAAATATAAAAGAATATATTTACAAACTCAAAACTTACTTACAAACACTTTAAGACTCAAAATAAAATCAAACAACATAAATTTTACGGTTTTAACTATTTACAAACTAAACACTTATTTAACATACAGAAATGACTCTAAAAATTACCAAAATTATTATTAGGCATAAAAATACACTAAAAACATATTTTTAAATATAGTTACATATTAAGACACAAAAATATTAATTAATACAAAAATGCTATTAATTAGAGGATTTAATGAAAAATAAAAGTTTAAATAAATGATTTAACCCTTATAAAATGTACGCCTTTACAGTCTCATCATGAGGATCTGGGGCTTGAAGTCCCCTCACCCAACACTTTTTGAATGATTGAAAAGTGAAGAAGCGTGCTCATTTGTGTTTCAATGAGTTGAGTGATGAATACTCTCTTGAAACGTGGATATCTAAGAACATTTATGAACTATAATATTTGTACATATGTATATGAATGAAACTTGGTAATGATTAATGTAAAGTATCTACAGAATATGATCATAATGATCTCATTAAATGAATAATGACTGAGAAACTAACTAATCATGCATGTTTTAATGTGGCAATGATAAAAATCTAAAGGTAAGTGTTGATGCTTACCGTGGTCTAGCGTCGGATCAACACCACGTACGGCTGCGCACGGTGTTCGGCTCTTCCTGGCTTGCCTCTGCCTGGTCAGCCGTACCTGTAACAAGAGGAGGATGCTTCAGAGGTGAAAGAAAAGTGTTAGTCAATAGATAAGGGCTCTTCGATGCTCAAGGCAGGGTTGGTCGGTAGAGGACGGGAGCTTGTTAGGTGGGAAGAAGTCTCTCTCTAGAATGCAACAAATACATCCTATTTATAGGCTACTACTTGGACCAGGTGTTAGGTGGGTTTTACCTATAACTCAGGTGTCACATCAAGGCATGTTAGGCAGTAGGTGACAAATGTCACTTCACCCATCGATGGATTGGCTTCTATCGGACGGTGAGTTATTTGCTGTTTGTTGGCATGTGGTGGCGAGTAGCAGTCCACTTTGTGAATGAGAATGACACGACCCGAGTTGGTGCATAGCCTAAGGTGGCAACCCACCAAAGGTGTGGCCACGGGGGCCCTAAGAAGCACCTCGGACGAAGCGCACGCTGTCGTCGGGGCTAATAGTTTGCTCCTTGGAAGCTCTGCCGAGCTGTTTAGCTGACTACCAAAGTTTGTCTCTTCGACGGTGGCGCCAAGCTCACCCTCAACATTAGCCCTCCAGTTCACCTGGTCGGTGTCCGATCGGATAGACTACGCTGAGTGGGTGAGGTCGGCTGAAAGAAAGAAGACCAAACAACATTCCGAAGAGGGGTGAGACGAAAGGTTGTGCGGATCAACCGGGGGACACATGTCACTCTACAGTCGACTGTGTCGCCTGAAAGGCGTAATCGTCACGCCTCTTCGTTTTTTGTGCCTAGATTTTTTACCTAAAATGGCTATAAAATAGGGCCTTCCTTTTTGTCAAATTCACATGACTAAAGTCAGATTTCACACCTAGAGAGTTCTTAGTTGTCGAGTTGTATTTATTTACCCAAAGACTTTGTGTTTCCAATCTACCATAGCCCGATTAGGTAATTTCCTAAGGAGTACAAAAATTAGCGACGTCACAGATTCCTAGAATATAGACATTTCCTGGTCGAAAAGTAGTCCGAAGGACAGTTTGTCCACCGTTCAAGCCGACGTCAAGAGTACGTCCCTAGAGCAGGATGGAGCAGGCCAACTCGAACAAATTTTGAGGGTCGACTCCCAGACAGTCCCTGAGCAGGAGTTTCTCAACCTGCTTGATGGGGAGAGACCGATTAGGCCATGTAGGGGCAAGGACCCTTATATTGGGGCGGCGACTGCCCAGGAGAGAGCCGAGCTTTGAGCAACCAATGATGTCCCAAGCACATCCAGTCGAAATTCTGGGGCCTCGGTCCATGTCGCTGGCGTAATCACAATAGACATCTCTGACGAAGAGCGAGTAGCCGAGGAGGTGGAGGAGGTAGAGCAGCCCGAGATAGAAGAGGAAGAATAGGTCTAAATCACCCAGGTCTGGAGGGTGACTGCATATAGGGTGACCCGGCATGGGCAGACCTTAGTAGCGGCTTACACCAGCACTGTAACGGAGTCCCAGCTAGAGGATCTGCGTGTCGAGTTCAGCATCTTGGATGATGTGATCCTTATCGTGCCCGAGGAGAACGATTTTCCACTAGAGCCACCAGAGGGGTGCATAACGCTCTATGTTGAGTTTTTCAAGGCTGGGCTATGCCTCCTATTCCATTCGTTCCTCCACCGGGCACTTAATGATTTTAACGTGTGCCCAGCTCGATTAATCCTGAATAGTTACAGGTCACTAATCAGGATGTATGTATTGTGGAGGTATCGCTAGGCGACTGAGATGTCGCTAGAAGCATTTAAGCAAGTGTTCAAAATGAAGAAGCTTCCTCGGCAGTCCAGGTGGTATTATGTCACTGGCTTCAAGAAATACTGCATTCTGGGTAACCCTAACTCGGATAAACTTTGGAAATACGAGTGGTTCTACGTTAGGGAAAATTACCTAGCCTGAGCCGGTGAGGTCGTCCTTGATGACCAGCATGTGTCGAGGATGTTCGAACAAGGGCACGTGTGGTCTAAGAGGCCTTGGGCATCGGGTCATGTGATCTGGGCGGTCAAAGACCTATTTGAGAAGTCGAAAGCGACCAGGTATTAGTCCTTCCTGCTTGGGAAGGAAACCTTTTTTCGGTTATGGATGGTTCGGGGAACCCAGTAAAATAAATCCTCCATCAATCTGCCCTGCCCAGTCAGCCGGGCAAGTGATAGTTGCCAGGCCTGGCACTGCAGACATCCTAGGGCCGAGCACTTCCCGATCCAGGTGGCCGACGAGGGAGCCATCATCGTCTAGCTCTGAGGACTCGTCGAGTGGCTTCTTCGATGTGGGGCAACCTGTAGCAGATGATGACCTTGAGGACATGATTCGGCTCATTAACCCATCTCACCAGCTCCGGATCGAAGGTTAGGCCTGAGTTTTTTTTTATATATCCGTGCTGACATGATTTTGACTTGGGAATTTTGTCTTGCAAAGATGTCTTCATGGTCATGCACTGCTGCCAAGAGACGGGCTCTCATGGAGAGCCTTAGGAAATAGAAGGGCAAGGCCGTGGAAGTCGGGAGGAAGCGTAAGCGGACTTCGAGGACGGAGCTTCCTCCACGACCTGAACAGGTACCCGTCACAGTCCAAGAGCCACCACCCCAGCCTCCGAGGACCAGGGCTTCATTAGAGGAGACACCGGCCGACGACACCGCTGTATTGTCTTTCGAGGATCCCTAGAGGAGACGCCCAAACTACTGTGGAACCATCTTGGAGTGTCTCGAAGACGTAATGCCCTAGGAAGATTTTTTGGTGAACCTCTAGAGAGAGGATTTCCAGGGCCTTTCTAACGCAGCCTTCGGTTCTGCTGCCACGGTAAGTGCTTGTCTAACTCAAGCCTCTTGAATATTTTTCCTTTCACCAAACACTGAAGTATTGTTTTCCTCAGACAAGTACCATCTTGCACATGGCCTACTCAACCGGGATGAAGGACTTCAACAAGGAGAAAAAGAGGCATAAGAAGACCTTCCTCAACAAGTTAGAGGTTGAAAGGAACCTTGGCGCCAAGAACATCGAGCTAGACCAAATGAAGAATTTCCTTTCCCAAGCCGAGGAAGAAGCTCGGAAGGCCAAGGAAGACACCGTTAAGGCCAAGGTGGAGGCCGATGAGGCTTTGAAGGAGGCCAGAGAGGCGAAAGATGAGGCTGCTTGACTCAAAGTGTAGCTGGTGGCTCTACAGGCCGAGCACCAGCAATTTTTGGAGGAGCTCCTCAGCCGTCTCATACAAGCCATGGAGGAATTCAAGGCGTTCCCGGAGTACACTGACTACTACTACTTCGGCATGACGGACCTCTGGGATCATCTTATTAGGCAACACACCAAGGCCGAAGGCTTTGACTGGTCGCTCATAGTCGAGCCAAAACAAGGCACTGCTTAGCAACAACGAGGTAAGGGGATTGTCATAGTGGACGGAGTCGGCGGCGGAGACGAGCAAAGCACTGCTTGTGGTGGAGGCAAGGAAGGCGCTGTTGGGGATGAAACCTAGGCCTAGGCCATTTTGTTTTGTTTTGTCCTGTCCGAGCTCAGGAGGTACCTGGTTAATTATACCTCCCCACCACTGAATAAAATTTATTTTCTATATTCTTCACTTCTTAGATTTTTGTGTATCATGTTTTCGATATCTTCCAAGTGCAATTTTTCTTGGTAAAATGTATTTATGTTTCAGGGTGAGAGGTTTCTTGGGAACATAGTTTGGCCTTCGTTTCATCGAGTTAAAGTAGACCTCGGTCTTAGAACTGAATTTAGAATTTAGACCAAGTTGGGTGCTCCTCGGGAGGGGCACTCCTAGACAATAGTTTTCTAAGCTTTCATTTTTTTATTAAGATTAAGGCCGAGTACATTATCTCAATAACTACCGAGTTCATCTGAGTAGGGACGGTATCCTTGTTTACTCAGTTAATCTGAGCAAGGATGGTATCCCTGTTTTCTCCATTGGGTAGAGCACAACGACGTGTAAATACCCTTACCCTATCACCCCCCTAGACTTGTTTAAGTTTGAGGAAACTTTCCAAGTCTAGAATTTGTCGGGCACGTGGTTGTGCCAAGCGACTCGTTGGGTGGTCTGTACGATGACAGACTTAGAATCGTTGAGATGTCAATCAGCACCCTTGTCTGGTTTATTAAGATGACTCTCCCTCATCGGGAGTCATTGTCTAGTCCTCCCGGCTGGAGTTATGGTATCCCTTATCGGGATTGTTTATTTCCCTCAAACGCATTGCTCAGTGGAATAGTGTAGGAAATTTGCATTTCATTAATGTCATTGATGTCTAGTATTTACATTCCAATCCTATTCAATAGGCCTAGTTACAAAAGATTTGCTGCCAGAGGTCAAAAAAGGTTTTTGACGATGAGTTAGCAAAAGAATCTTTTAAAGAGCTCGTCATTCCAAGGATGACCGAGCTGGTTTCCCTCCATGTCAGATAACTTGTATGTTCCCGAACAAACGATGTCGATAACCCTATACGGCCCATCCCATTTTGGATTGAAAGACCCTAAACTGAGCTATTGAACCGTGACCTTTTTTAGTACCAAATCCCCGATTTTAAATCTTCTCGGTTGGACTCGCTTATTGTAATATTGAGTGACTACTTGATTCCAGGCTGCGTTACGGATTGCTACCTAGTTTCTTTTTTCTTCTAGTAGGTCAAGTTTGGACATCATGACCTCAGCATTTTAGACCTCCTCATAGTGTTCAATTCTCAAGCTAACCAGCCTCACCTCGGTTGGGATGACAGCTTCCGCCCCGTACGTGAGGGAGAACGGGGTCTCCCTAGTAGCAGTCTGGGCAGTTGTGCGGTAGGCCTAGAGCACTCGTGGGAGCTCGTCAATCCATGCCCCTTAAGGCCCTCGAGCTTTTTCTTCAAGTTATCCTTGATTATTTTGTTAACTGCCTTCACTTGGTCGTTGCTCTAGGGGTAGCTCAAAGAGGAGAAAACTTTCTTGATGCCGAGCTACTCACACAGACGGAGGAGACCAGAGGATTCAAACTATTTGGCATTATCGGTCATGATTATGTGTGGGATTCTGAACCAACAAATGATGTTCTTCCATACGAAATTGCTACATTTAGCTTCGATCATGCTGGTGCACGGTTCTACTTCAATCCATTTCGTAAGGTAGTCTATGGCCATGATGCAGTAATTGAATTATGATCAGGCCGGGGGAAGGGGTTCGATCAGATCGATAGCCCACTTCGTGAATGGCCACGCCGAGGTTACAAAAGTGAGGGGCTCAACGTGATATCCAGGCATTCTTGTGAATTGCTGACATTTGAGCCATTTTTGCACAAAATCCTTGTAGTCCTGCTCCATGGTCGACCAATAGTAGCCTTGCCGAAGAAACTTTTGGGCCAACGATCGCCCCCTAGAATGATTGCCGCATAGACCTTCATGGGTCTCTTTCATTAGGTATTCGACTTCTTTGTGGACCACTCACTTTAAATACGGCGTGGTATAGCCTCGTCGATATAATCTTCCGCCGATCATCGAATACTGAGCCGAGCTGTTACGTATCCAACGCGCCTCTTCTTTGTCATCGAGCAATTCAGCTGTGGTAAGGTATCGGTTGATCGGGCCATCCATGTGGTCTCAAATTCCTCGGCTACATTTGTGACTTCCTTGTGGATGCTTGGCTTGGCTAGTCTTTCAATGGGGACCAAGGTAAGGTCACTATCGCCGAGTCCTGAAGCTAGTCGAGCAAGGGCAGTCGGCCTCTGAGTTCTCTGACTGGGGGATCTACTTGAAAGAGTAGGATTTAAATTGCCTGATTAGTTGCTTGACTTCTTGTAAATACATAGCCATTGTGTCTGCTCGGGCTTGGAATCCCTCGGTGACTTGGTAAACGACAAGCACAGAGCATTGTGGATGATTATGCAGTCGACCCTAAGATCTCTAGCGATGCGAAGTCCGGCTAGAAGCGCTTCATACTCCGCCTCGTTGTTGGAGGCTTTGAAGCGAATTCGAACGCATAGAACACTTTGTATCCATCCGAGCTTATTAATATCAGCCCGACACCCGATCCTTCTACACAGGAAGATCCGTCGACATAAAGTCTCCATTCTGGTCCTAAGGTGGTGTAATCTAGCACTTCTACAGGTGCCTTCTCGGCTAACGGTGTGGCTTGTTCAGCATCGGTGAATTCAACGATGAAGTCCACAAGAGCTTGGGCTTTGATGGCCGTCCTAGGCATGAAATGCACGTCATACTGATCAAGTTCCACTGACCATTTGGCCATCTGGCTTGATATCTCTGGGCTCTGAAGAACTTGCTGAAGAGGGAACTTGGTCGGGACCTTTATTGTGTGGCCTTGAAAGTATGGCCACAGCTTGCAGGCTGAAGTGATCAAGGCAAAGGTTAACTTCTTGAGTGGAGGATATCGCTCTTTGGCACCCTGGAATGCATGGCTGGTATAATAGACCGGCCTTTGAGCTCCATCTTGATCTCGGACTAGGACTGAGCTTACGGCCTTCTTGGACACGGCTAGATAGGTGGTTAAAACCTCACCGGGTAAAGGTTTGGACAGAAGTGGGCGCATGGCTAAATACTTCTTCAGGTTTTGAAAAGCTTCCTCACACTCCTTGCTCCACTCAAACCTCCCCTTAAGAGCCTTAAAAAATGGATGGCACTTGTCGGTAGCCTAGGAGAAAAATCTCGAGAGAGCCGCTATCATGTTGGTGAGCTTTTGCACGTCCTTTACAATCCGAAGAGAATGCATGTCAATAATTGCTTGAGCCTTTGCTGGGTTAACCTCAATACCCCGCCAGTTGACCAAGAATCCAAGAAATTTGCCCGAGCTTACCTCGAACGCACACTTTGTCGGGTTGAGTTTCATCCCATATTCTTGAAGAATGTCGAAGTTTGCTCGAAGGTTGGCCATGTGGTCCTCCGCTTGGACAGATTTTACCAACATGTCGTCCACGTAGACCTCCATTGTTTTGCCGATCAGCCGAGCAAACATCTTGTTGACTAGGCGCTGATAGGTAGCCCCGGAATTCTTTAATCCAAAGGGCATCACCAAGTAGCAGTATAGCCCCTGGTCGATAACAAAAGCTGTCTTTGCTTTGTCCTCCTTGGCCATTCTTATCTAATTGTACCCGGAATAGGCGTCCATAAAGCTCAACAATTCGTGGCTGACAGTTATGTCGACGAGCTGGTCTATCCAGGGAAGAGGAAAGCAATCTTTCAGACAAGCCTTGTTCAAGTCGGTATAATCAATGCAGACCCGCCATTTGCCGTTTGCCTTTTTGATAAGAACAACATTTGCCAATCACTCCAGATATTTGATCTCTCTGATGAAACCCGCTTTAAGGAGCTTTTGGACTTCTTCGGTTATAACCACGTCCCTTTCTGGATTAAAAGCTCTCCTCTTCAGTATCACTAGCTTGTGGTCGGGTTGGACGTTGAGCCGATGACAGATCAAGCTTGGGTCAATGCCGGACATGTCTTCATGGGACCATGCGAACACTGTCCCGGTACTCAATGAGAAGCCCCTCCAAGTCTGCCAAGATCTTAGGTCTTAACTGGGATTCGAGTTGGACGGTACGTTTAGGCCTTGTAGGGTCCAAAGGGAACAACAACAAGTCCTCGACCGGGGTGGCTCTTACCTCTTCCTCGGGCAGTCGGGGGTTGAGATCAAACAACATCTTGGGCACCAGGTCGGCAGGAAGATCCGCCTCGTCGACCGTATAGATGGCCGAGACACTTAGGAGCTGAGCTGAAGCGGCTTCTACAGTATTGGCATAACAAGCTTGGGAATCCTTTTGGGATGAGTGAATTACTCCAACTCTGTCCCCTGTTGGGAATTTCATGGCCAAATGATACATGGAGACCACAGCCTTCAACGCGTTTAGCATCGGGCGGTCGATAATGATGTTATACTGAAAAGGCTTGTCGACGACTTGATTGATCCGAGTGACTCCTTCTCCGAAAGTCACAGGCAGGCTGACCTTTCCCACTACTCAGACGCATTCTCCTGTGAAGCCGTAGAGCAGGGTCTAGACCGGGACCACGGTGGCATTGCTGATCCTTAGCTTATCAAAAGCTTGCTTGAAGAGTATGTCGGTCAAGCTACCCTTATCAATCAGCACTCACCGCACTATGTTGTTGGCTATATGCGGTTTGCACACAAGGGTGTAATTGTGCTGATGGATCAGCTTGTCTACTTCCTCCTCAGTGAATGTGATTGGAACATCCTGTTGGCAGCATATTTTGTTAACATGTTCGGACATGTTTATAAACTCGCATCGCTCGATTAGCCGAGCTTCTCTGACATACGACCGTCGCCCACTCGATGCGTCCCCGGTGACAGGCCCGTCAAAGATCGTATGGATGATGTTCGGGGGTTCCGAGGTGTTCCCAGCATCGGTTCATGAGCGGTTCGGCATGTCGCGGCTTGGCAGATCATTTCTTCCAGAGGCAGAGCCCAGGGTTATGACTCGTTCAACAAATTCTCTCAAATGTCCTTCCCAGACCAGTTTTTCAATTTGGTCCTTCAGCTGGATGCATTCACGGGTGTTGTGCCCCACATCTTTGTGGAACTCGCAATACTTCGCTTGATCCCACTTCACTTTGCTGCCCCTAAGCTTGGGTAGTGGCACCAGTAGGTTCTTGCTACTCACTTGGGTAAGCACCTCGTCGATGGTTGCCACCAACAGCGTGTAGCCTTGGAACTTACCGGCCGGTGTCTTTGGCCTCTCGGGTTTCTTTTCCTTCTTTTGCTTCTTGTTCTACTTGGCATTGCTTTGCTCTGGCGCCTTCTTTTGCTTCTTGTCCTTCTTTGTCCGGCTAGGGCCGGCCTCCTCCTTGTGGCTTTTCATGTACTTCGCGGCATCGGCGTACCTCTAGGCGTAACTGAGCATCTCTAAAAAAGTGCTCGGCTGCTTGACTGGCCAACGACCAAGTTAGTTTTTCATCTCGAAGGCCCCCTACAAAAATATACTTAAGGGTCTTGTCTTCGACATGTTTTACCTCCAGAGCTGCTCGAGTAAATAGGTTAATGTAGTCTCGGACGTTCCCTGTCTCCTTGTTTGATGGCGTATTGATACGTGATCTCTTTCCTCTACGTTTTTCGTCATTGAGAAGGCAGCTGAGAAGGCATCGAAAAGCTGTCGAAAAGAAGAAATAGAGGCTGGTTCAAGTCTTCGAAACCATTGCCGAGCAGACTTAGGGTCAGCGAAAAGGCCTTGCACATTGCCGCATCGTTGGCATTTTGGAGAAGCATGTGTCCTTAGAATAATTCGACATGCTCGTCCACATCCATGGTCCCATCATAAGCCTTGATTTGCAAAAATTTGAATTTGGGCAGCTTAGGAGCTCGCATTATGGTGTCCAAAAATGATGGATCCAAGGCTCCCACCTCATCTAGGCCGAAGCGGTTGTTTCGGATTTCGTTGATTTGGCACTGTAACTAGTCACGCCCCAGAGTATGGGAGGTAACGTGGCGGATTATTTAAATTAATTAAAAGAGAGTTTAATTAAAATCAAGAATTTTAGGGGTTAAATTAAATAATAAAATATGAAAGTTTTAAGAAAGCTATTGCATGAAAAATAAATAACGAAATAATGAGGAACCGCGAGTATGAGTCCCACTGACCCACAACTTGTGCACACACATGGTACTAACAATATAATACTACAACTACAGTCCAAACACAAAGAAAGTTAAAAACATTACATGCCTTGTTCAAATAATACAAATGATATACTAATCCTTATACTGCTCCTGGTTTCGGTCCGCTAAATCCTCTCCGAACCTAAATGGGATTCCACCTAGAGGGGAAAGTTTAAAACAAAAAAAAACATGAGCGAAAGGCTCAGTAGGACTATATTTTAATAAATCATTTAATTTAAAGGAAAATCTTATTATTCAGGGAATTATATAAAAGAAACATTGAATAATTAAGTAAATTTAAATAAAACCGTTCTTACCCAAAACAGTTTATTAGGTCGACCAGAAACACCATTTTCATTTTCCTAGACAAACCATAAGGATATCACCACCGTAGTGGCCCAGCTGGGTTTCAGGACCTGCCCCTAAGGTCGATCGCTACACGACCCGATCTCTGATATGGCATCATGCCTATGTGTTTATTTTCATCATCATTCAAAACCCATTTACCGAGTATTGTCATTTACATTTATTATGAAGTTCATTTCAGTTCACGGTCTATTAAAATATAACTGATAAATTCATTTTCAAACAACCATTGAAAACATTTTAATAGAAATCCTTTTCAAAGTCAAATCATTTTGAAACTAGGCTATCAAGGAATGGGGTAGAAGTCCTACCTCGATACTCGTGCTGGTGCCCCACACCGTAATCTCGGTCCGCTATACGTTAGCTCCACGGAACCACAAACGATCCTAGATACACACTAAGTCGATCAATATCTAGTTTGAGACATTCTATGTTACTAAACCATTTCATGATGTCCTAGTGTGCCATTTGTATCTTCAAAATCATTTTACAAGGTTAGAATTTCAATCGGGGTTCAAAACAGTGAAAACGGGTGAAAAATCACAAAATTTTCCTAGGCTCTGCCGGCCTGCCAGACTCCCTACTTCGGCCGGCCGAACTGTGCAGTTTGGCCTGCCGAAAATCAGGTCCGGTCGGCTGAACATTTCTCAGGTTCGGCCTACCGGACAGATGAACTCCGGCCTGCTGATCCTTTGAATCCGGCCTATTGAACACGTAGTTCAGCCTACCGAATTGGGAAAACCCATAAATTCCAGCCACGGGTTTTCGATCTCCCAAAATCCAAATCTTGATTTTAACCTGTTTTTCTCAAATCTCAGGTATGGAAAACAATCATAGATGATAGAAAAACATGCTAGAACACTTTTGAACTCATTTAAACAAGATTTAAACTCAAAAATCTTAAAAATCCAAAAATGGGAAAATGAGGAGAAAAATGAAAAATCTTGACACCAATCCGGTTTTCTTCAACCTAAGCTTAGATTCTAGTTGTTCTATGTTCATTTAACTCAAATCAAAGGTTTTCTAAGCTCAAACGAACTTAAATTTCAAAAATGTACAAATTGAAAATTTTGGAAATAGTTTAGAAATTTCAAAACTAACCTCAAATCGAAGCTTCAATCCGCGTTCTCGGTTGCCAAATCACATTCTCGAGCTTCCTCCTTGCTAACCCGAAGCTTGGATTCGAATTTTGATTCAAAAATTTGAGAGAGAATTGAGAGAGAACGAGAGAAACCGAGAGTGAGGAAGAGAGGGAGCTCACGGGCAAGAGAGAGAGGAAAGAGAGAGTGAGAGCTGAGAGTGAAGAGAGAAGGAAAGGAGAGAGAATAAATAGAGAGAAACGGTTGGCGGTTTCACTGTGCAAAAACCAAATGCCGCCCACGGTTTTATAAAACGGAATATTTTTAATATTTTACAAATTGTTGTGCTTTAAAACTCAAAACATCATTTTAAAACAATAAGAAATCATTTGAATTCATCAAATTAACAAAACAACCTAAAATTCAAAATTTAACCAAACAATCAAATTAATGTTGAAACATTAATTATGGCACACTAATTCATCATTTTACATTACAATAATATTAAATAAATTCAGGGGCGTTACAACTCTCTACTCCTAAAAGAAATTTTGCCCTCGAAATTTACAACTCATTTCAGAAACAAAACAAATGCGGATACAATTCCCGCATACTCGACTCTAGTTCCCAGGTGGCTTCATCAACCCTGTGATGCTGCCACACGACCTTTACCAACAGTATCTCACGACGACGCAAACTAATTACTTTTCGATCGATGATCTGAATCGACACTTCTTCGTACGTAGTATCTTCCTGAACCTGTACATCGTGAAATGAAACTATCTTACCCTGCTCAGGCGGACATTTCCTAAGCATCGACATATGAAACAGATCGTGAACATGAGAAAGTTCAGGCGAAAGATCAAGCCGATAAGCAACCACACCAACACGCTGAGTGATCTCGAACGGCCCAATATACCTCGGCGTAAGCTTTCCACTTACTCCAAACCACATAGTTCCCTTACGAGGCGATACCTTCAAGAGAACGAAATCTCCTACCGCGAACTCTAAGGGTCTACGTCTTCTATCCGCGTAACTCTTCTGTCGACTCTGAGCTGCCCTCAATCGATCTCGAATCACAGCAACTTTCTCATTGCTATCACGGATCTTATCTGGCCCAAGAATAACCCTGTCTTTCGGCTCTACCCAACACACCGGTGACCGACACGGTCGCCCATACAATGCCTCAAACGGTGCCATACCAATACTCGCTTGATAGCTATTGTTGTACGCGAACTCTGCCAGATGCAAATAGTCCTTCCAATTCCCGTCGAAGTCTAACGCACAGGCACACAACATATCCTCGAGAATCTGAATAACCTGCTCAGACTGCCTATCGTCTGAGGATGAATTGCCGTACTAAAGTTCAAATCTGTACCTAAAGCCTCCTGAAAACTCCTCCAATACTTAGCATTAAACCTAGTGTCTCGATCAGAAGTGATGGACAAAGGAACTCCATGCAACCTCACAATGTTCTGTAGATACAAGTCCCCGAGAATCTTCCTCGAACATGTCGATGTAAACGGAATGAAATGCACCGATTTCGTCAACTTGTCAACCACAACCCAAACTGCATCATGCCGCTACTCCGTCCTCAGCAAACCTATGAGAAAATCCATCGTCACATGATCCCATTTCCACCTTGGAATAGGAAGCGACTAAAGCTGACCCGTAGGCTTCTGATGCTCGGTTTTCACCTAAAGACACGTCGTACACTTGGCCACGTACTCTCAAACATCTTTCTTCATGCCTCTCCACCAATATTGCCTCTTCAAATCACGATACATCTTTGTGCTCCCTAGATGAATAGCAAACTGAGACCTATAAGCTTTGTCCAAAACGGCTTTCGTCACCTCGGCGATAGCTGGAACTGCAAGACGCTCACGAAAATACAACGATCCATCTGCATGCACTCTCCATTCTTCAAACTGCTCTCCGTTTTGAATCTATGACCAAATCCCCTACAAATGCTGATCCTGCCACTGACTTTGCTTCACCATCTAAACAAGAGTTGTGGTCGCCTCCACATGATATACCGAAACTCGATCATAGTCTTCATGATACTGTAGCTCATACTCGCTCACTGTCGCATCCCTGCTCCAGTCCTCAAAAGCTAAACAAGTGAGAATCCCTAAAGACTTCCTACTAAGCGCGTCTGCGACCACATTAGCTTTCCCGGGATGATACTGCAATGCAAAATCATAATGCTCCATATACTCTATCCATCTATGCTGCCTCAAATTAAGATCCCTCTAAGTGAACAGATACCTCAAACTCTTATGATCGGAGAAGACCCGAAACGACGCTCCATACAAATAACACCTCCAAATCTTTAGCGCGTGAATCACAACAGCGAGCTCCAAATCATGAGTAGGATAATTCCGTTCATGAGGTCGTAGCTGTCTCGATCCGTACGCAACCACATGTCCATGCTGCATCAACACGCATCCAAGTTCACGCCCTGAAGCATCTGCGTAAACCTCATACAGCTCGTCACTGCTAGGAATAACCAACACTGGGGCTGAAGTCAACCGGTTCTTCAATTCCTTGAAAAGCAAGCTCACAATCTTCATCCCACTCAAACCTGACATTTTTCTTGATCAATCTCGTCAAAGGAGCTGCAATCTTCGAAAAATCTTTTACAAATTTCCTATAATAACCAACAAGACCTAAGAAGCTGCGAATCTCCGCTACGTTTCTCGGTCGTTCCCATTCCACTATGGCTTCAATCTTGGACGGATCAACAGAAATACCATGCTCCGAGATGACATGACCCAGAAATTTGACCTTAGTCAACCAAAACTCGCACTTTTCTCTCTTGGCATACAACTGGTGCTCCCGCAAAGTCTGAAGCATGATCTGAAGATGCTACTCATGCTCCTCCCAAGTCTTAGAATACACTAGAATATCATCGATGAACATGATCATGAACTAATCTAAATACAGCCTAAATATCCTGTTCATCAAATCCATGAAAGCTGTCGGAGCATTCGTCAACCCAAACGACATAACCAGAAACTCAAAATGCCTATAGCGAGTCCTAAAAGCTGTCTTGGAAATATCCTCTTCCTTAATCCTGAGCTGATGGTACCCTGAATACAAATCAATCTTTAAGAAGTATCGCAAACCTCTCAACTGATCAAACAACTCGTCGATCCTAGGCAAGGGATACTTATTCTTCACTGCAACACGATTCAGCTGTCGATAATCTACATACAACTTGAGAGTCCCATCATGTTTCTTAGCAAACAAAACTGGTGCTCCCCACGAAGATGTGCTATTCTGAATATACCCTTTATCAGCAAGCTCCTGAAGTTGCTTCCTCAATTCTTTCATTTCTGCCGGTGCCATCCAATAAGGTGCTATAGAAATCGGTGTTGTCCCTGAAAACAACTCAATACCAAACTCAATTTTCTGATGTAGTGGTAATCCTAGCAACTCGTCGGGGAAGACATCCTCAAACTCATCAACCATGGGAATCGCTACACTTCCTTTCAAAGCATAGGGCTCGCACTCTAGGTTCGCAAGAAAAGCACAACAACGCAGATTTTATCGCCCTTCTAAACACGACTTCATGAGACGTTCACTCATTAACCAATCACCACCACCCTGGTAAGTGATCATCGTCCCCCTATCAGACACTAGGGTCACTTTTCTAAGTTGGCAGTCTACAACTGCATTATATCTGGACAACCAGTCCATTCCTAGAATTACATCATATGAACTCATGGGGAGTATAATTAAATCACTTTTCAAAATCTCATCACCAATCTTTATTTTACAAGATTTACACATACAATTTACACACACCCGCCCCAAGGGAGAAGTTATAACTAGGGGTTCATTAAACTCTTCTATCTCTAATCCCAAGGCATCTACAAAAGAACTCGAAATGAGAGAATGAGAGGCACCGGTATCAAATAAAACGTGAGCTAAAGATCTAGAAACTAAGATTGTATAATCGACAACCGCGTTACCAATATGAGAATCTGATCCTCCAGATGGCATTGCATGAACCTACACTGGTGCCTTTCCTTTTCCTCTACCAACATTGCTGGGTCCGGGATTATTCTGCCGATGTTGCTGAGATGGAGACGACTGCACACTAGCTGTACTCGGCGCTCGATACTGAGGGATGCTATGCTGGAAATGCTACAGCTACTGCCCTCGTACCAGATACGAAAACTACTGAGGAGAGAATTGGGGATACTACAAATGCAGATACTGCTGAGGCAGAGGTAGGGTCTGAGGCTGAGACTGATGACAGGCATCCTCCTCGGTCTGAGATCCAAGACGAGCACTCCTGATCGGGCAATTCCTCTTGATGTGTCCTGGCTGCTGACAAAAATGACAATGGAAGCTGTAGGGATTGTTGCGCCCGCTATCAAACGAACTGTTGCTACCACTGTTCGCGCTACCTTGCTTGCTCTTTCCCGGAGTTAAACGACTACTGGTGCTCTTCCTACCGCTCCTCTGCGATCCTCCTGAAGCCTTTGCTCGATCCTCACAATACTGCACATAATCATTTTCCACTGATATTGCTGACGACACAAGCTCTCCAAAACTCCTAAGTCGCAGAGCAACCAACTGTTGCCGAATAGGAGCCTTGAGCCCTTCCTGAAACTTAATGCACTTCTCGCACTCCGATGCCACTGCCGATGGAGCAAACCTGGCCAACTCATTAAATCTTGCCTCATACTCCCGAACTGACAAATCATCCTGCTGCAACCTGCAGAACTTAACTGCCTTCTGATCTCTATACCCTTGCGAAAAATATCGATCATAGAACAACTCTTCGAATATGTCCCAACTGATATCACCACTACACTACAAACTCTTAGCCTGCTTCCACCAAGTGTTAGCGCCACCCTCGAGCTTATACGCAGTAAACTCCACACGATACTCATCAGGCACACCAAGGGTATCTAAATGCTTCACGATCGAATCTAGCCAATATTCTGCCAACTACAGATCCCCATTACCATTAAAAGTTAGAATAGACACACGTCAAAATTTCTTAAAGTACGTATGCCGACGACCAACATTAGAATCCTCCGGTTTAGCCCTGGCTGCCATCTGTCGAAAAGCCGCAAACATAGACCTCATCATGCCTTTATCATTTTCGAACTCGACGTCAGCTGTCAAACGACGCCTAGGTGCCATTCTATTACTTCTGAAAACAAAATTTTGGACTGTCAAAGGTATTTCATTGTCAAACCTATGTGTGCACAATTCTCAAGATTCATAAACTTGAGCTCTAATACTATTCTGTCACGCCCCGGAGTACGGGAGGAGACGTGGCAGATTATTTAAATTAATTAAAAGAGAGTTTAATTAAAAGAGAGAATTTTATGGGTTAAATTAAATAATAAAATATGAAAGTTTGAAGAAAGCTATTGCATGAAAAATAAATAACGAAATAATGAGGAACCGCCAGTATGGGTCCTACTGACCCATAACTTGTGCACACACATGGTACTGACAATATAATAATACAACTGCAGTCCAAACACAAAGACAATTAAAAACATTACATGCCTTGTTCAAATAATACAAATGATATACTAATCCTTATACTGCTCCTGGGTTCGGCGCGCTGAATCCTCTCTGAACCTAAATGGGATTCCACCTAGAGGGGGAAGTTTAAAACAAATAAAACATGAGTGGAAGGCTCAGTAGGACTATATTTTAATAAATCATTTAATTTAAAGAAAAATCTTGTTATTCAGGGAATTATATAAAAGAAACATTGAATAATTAAATAAATTTAAATAAAACCGTTCTTACCCAAAACAGTTTATTACATCGACCAGAAACACCATTTTCATTTTCCTAGGCAAACCATAAGGATATCACCACCGTAGTGGCCCAACTGGGTTTCGGGACCTGCCCCCAAGGTTGATCGCTATACGACCCGATCTCTGATATGGCATCATGCCTATGTGTTTATTTTCATCATCATTCAAAACCCATTTACCGAGTATTGTCATTTACATTCATTATGAAGTTTATTTCAGTTCACGGTATATTAAAATATAACTGATAAATTCATTTTCAAACAACCATTGAAAACATTTTACTAGAAATCCTTTTCAAAGCCAAATCATTTTGAAACTAGGCTATTAAGGAATGGGGTAGAAGTCCTACCTCGATACTCATGCTGGTGCCCCACACTGTATCCTGGTCCGCTATACATTAGCTCCGTGGAACCATGAACGATCTTAGATACACACTAAGTCGATCAATATCTAGTTCGAGACATTCTATGTTACTAAACTATTTCATGATGTCCTAGTGTGCCATTTGTATCTTTAAAATCATTTTACAAGGTTGGAATTTCAATCGGGGTTCAAAACAGTGAAAACGGGTGAAAAATCATAAAATTTTCCTAGGCTTTGCTGGCCTACCGGACTCCCTGCTTCGGCCGGTCAAACTGTGCAGTTCGGCCTGTCGAAAATGAGGTCCGGTCGGCTGGACATTTCCCAAGTTTGGCCTACTGGACAGATGAACTTTGGCCTGCCGATCCTTTGAATCCGGCCTTCCGAACACATAGTTCGGCCTGTTGAATTAGGAAAACCCAGAAATTCTAGCCACGGGTTTTGAATATCCCAAAATCCAAATCTTGATTTTAACCTATTTTTCTCAAATCTCAGGCATGGAAAACAATCATAGATGATAGAAAAACATCCTAGAACACTTTTGAACTCATTTAAACAAGATTTAAACTCAAAAATCTCAAAAATCTGAAAATGGGAAAATGAGGAGAAAAATAAAAAATCTTGAATCCAATCCATTTTCTTCAATCTAAGCTTAGATTCTAGTTGTTCTAAGTTCATTTAACTCAAATCAAAGGTTTTCTAAGCTCAAATGAACTTAAATTTAAAAAATGCACAAAATTGAAAATTTTGGAAAAAGTTTAAGAATTTCAAAACTAACCTCGAATCGAAGCTTCAATCCGCGTTCTCGGTTGCCAAATCACGTTCCCGAGCTTCCTCCTTGCTAACCCGAAGCTTGGATTCGAATTTTGATTCAAAAATTTGAGAGAGAATTGAGAGAGAACGAGAGAAACCGAGAGTGAGGAAGAGAGGGGGCTCACGGGCAAGAGAGAGAGGAGAGAGAGAGTGAAAGCTGAGAGTGAAAAGAGAGGGAGAGGAGAGAGAATAAATAGAGAGAAACGGTGGGCAGTTTTACTGTGCGAAAACCAAATGCCACCCACGGTTTTGTAAAATGAAATATTTTTAATATTTTACAAATTGTTGTGCTTTAAAACTCAAAACATCATTTTAAAACAATAAGAAATCATTTGAATTCATCAAATTAACAAAACAACCTAAAATTCAAAATTCAACCAAATAATTAAATTAATGTTGAAACATTAATTATGGCACACTAATTCATCATTTTACATTACAATAATATTAAATAAATTCTGGGGCGTTACAGTAAAGCCCGAAACTAGCGACTGTTCGTATCTTCGGTCAGTTCGACCCTATAGGGTACTCCGCCTTCCATGCGGTCGCTGGCCCTGGGCTGGCGATTTGGATGTGCTTCTCCCTAGCGTCCTAGTCGGTCAAATACTAAAGCTCGGGAACCTTAAGGTGATAGAACCCATGCTGCTTGAGGGCTGAGATGACCTTTTTGGACTAATTTGTTATTGGCTAAGGCGCCATGCGTGGAGCCTCTCGAGCGCTTGGAGTCAGCTTCTTCGAGGTTGACCGCATCCTGTCCTACCTGACCTCCAACCTGGTCAGCCAGGGCTGGAGGTACAGAGGAGGTGCGGCCTGACGTTGAGCCTGCTACGCGAACTGCTGAGTTAAGATTCGAGCTGCATTCGTAAGCTCTTGGATTAGGTCCTGAGCTACTTGATCGTCTGCTTGTTCAGCCTTGGCCGTGCTTCCCTGCCCCTTGGATCGAGACCTTGTGGCCTGGGGGTGGCCCTTAGGCCTACCTGGATTCTGTTGTTGATTTATTGCATCTACCGACCCCTCATGTCGGGCAGCATTGTCTCTGGCATTCCCTCGAGTCACCATCTCAGTTCTCGGAGGTAATATGGCTACTGTTTGAACGAAGATGTAGGCACCTCCTTCTAGCGCCAAAATGTTGATGCTTATCGTGGTCTGGTGTTGGATCAACACCACGTGCTGCTGCACACGGTGTCTGACTCTCTCCCACCTAACAAGCTCCCGTCCTCTACCGAGCAACCTTACCTTGAGCATCGGAGAGCTCTTGTCTATTGACTGACACTTTTTCTTTCACCTCTGAAAAATGTTGATGCTTATCGTGGTCTGGTGTTGGATCAACACCACGTGCTGCTGCGCACGGTGTCTGACTCTCTCCCACCTAACAAGCTCCCATCCTCTGCCGAGCAACCCTACCTTGAGCATCGGAGAGCTCTTGTCTATTGACTGACACTTTTTCTTTCACCTCTGAAGCGTCTCTCCTCTTGTTACAGGTACGCCCAACCAGGCAGAGGTGAGCCAAGAAGAGCCAGACACCGTGTGCAGCCACACGTAGTATTGATCTGATGCCGGACCACGGTAAGCATCAACAGTAAGTAATGGTTTTCCTTACTGGGTATGTCGATGCTCATCCTTATTATATTTACATCTCTCAGGTGGAGTTCAATATAACTTGTTTGATGATGAGTAGGCGATTACGCTATTGGTCTCGTGTTGAAAGATCTTAGTTTTATTATAACTTGTTCAAAAACATGTAAGACTTATTAAACTGTTGTAGTGACTATGTTGTGTTATATGTTATCTCAGAATTATACTGTGATGATGATGATTGTATTTTAATATTTGGTGCTACACCAAAGCTATAGTTTGTTATTTAAAGCTTATTCTTATTTTCTGTTTATTTGCAATGTTTTATTGATTTGAAATAGTATTGTAATTAAATTTATTCATATTTATTTAATACTGCTAACACCCATATAGGGGCATTACATGTGGAACTCATCATCAATTTCCTATTAATTATGTTGGTATAAAAAAAAATAAAAATGTAATTAGTCATAAATAGATGACTGAATCCTTTTAATTGAGATGAAACTAAGTTGTTTTTTCAAAGGGGATGTTATATTGAAGAGATGCTTTTTTTAATTTTGATTGATGAAAGGAGACAAATTACAAAAGGTTTCTAAAAATGGGTTTGGGAACATACCTGGTATGACCTATCTAGGCTCTCACTCTTATTATGTAAGAATCGATTCTCCTAATCCACAACGAGTCTATAATTATGGGCTTGTTTGCATTGCTTTTAGAGGTTGTTTTTAACTTCTATAACCACCGACAACACTTTCGTAAAAGCAATTTTGATATAGTTGCTCTTAAAAACTGCTGTACAAGAAGAAAAGTTAAGAAGTAGGTCAAGGATTGTTTTTTTACAGTAGCTTCTGCTATCATAAATTAAAATTACTAAACTAACCTTAATAATAATACATAAATTTTAATCTATCTACTTTTTCGCATAACATATTAAATTGACATCAATACAAAAAGTTTAGAATAAATTTATAAGGTAACTTTTTTAATATCATTGTGCTTTTTTGTAGGTATTTTTATACATGGACATATAATTAATCTCCTTTAATAGAAGTAATTTATTTTTCTAAAATATATTAAGCAATAAAAATATAATTACATATGTTTTTTGCCTTTTAATGTCTAACTATTACGTATGTTAACTTTAAAATTATAATTAAAAACCAAAACTATAAACATGCGCCAAAACTGACCCTATGCCTTTTTGTGGACATAACAAATGCGACTTGAGCTCCTTAGATAGTAGTAAATGAAAGCGTGGGCCAAATTCCTGTCTTTTACTTGTAGTCATGGTAGGTTCCTCTAGGCCATGTTTGGCATGCTGCTTTTGGTACGATTATGAGGTTAGAATTAAATTAGATAGGACTATACTTATTCCTATCTTGTGCATGGTAAAATATCGGATTGGATGCTCAGATAAGCAATTTATATAGTAATTAAAAATAATTTGATTAAATGTTAAATTTATGAGACATCAATAAATTTAACTGAATAAAATTTCATTCAAGTTTTATAAAAACTACTTATTAATAATAATATATTTAATCTGCTTTCGAAAAAAAAAGAGAAAGAAATATTCACTTTTTTCCCCGAAAAGCTCCTTTTTCATTGTTACATCGAGACCCATTCAATTGGTCAAGGCCATGGCCATGGGCACGCAAAGATGGGCACATGGGATGGGCACATGGGGGAAAGGGTGTCAATTATAGCCGACTATGAGGTTGTGATCAATGAGATCAATGGTGGCGCACGAGGCTAGGGGAGGCTATTGATGGAGAATTGCAGCTTGTAAGCAGCAAGCGAAGAA
Source organism: Artocarpus heterophyllus (assembly GCA_025403435.1). Taxonomy (NCBI): domain Eukaryota; kingdom Viridiplantae; phylum Streptophyta; class Magnoliopsida; order Rosales; family Moraceae; genus Artocarpus; species Artocarpus heterophyllus. Next base: position 28,844,088 of record CM046350.1, on the reverse strand, counting down.
ATCCAAGGATAGGGTGGAGATCGAAGGAGATCCAAGGTTGGGGGCTGCACGCGATGATCTAGGACGTGGGCCGCTTCGACAGCCTCCAATGAAACCCAGTGGTGGGAGAATGACTTCGACGCAGATCTGGCTGAGGACGACGAGGACCTTCGAGCTTCACAGTAGGTGTTGGAGGTCAAGATTTGTCGTGGGACGGCGGACAGAGGTTGAGACGACAGTGGGACGGCTGAGTCAGAGCTGTTTGCAATGACAGGATATAGGGATGGGACTCTAAATTATTAAATCCAATGCTTTTGGGTGGAATTAGTTATCACCTATTTGGGATTTTTTTAGTCAAAGGATAAGTTATCCGGTCCAATTTTACCATCAACTACAAGATTATGATTATTTATTCTAATTTTAGTCATAGTTCACCATAATAAACAAGCCCTTAAGGAGTTGAGAAGGGACATGAGAATTTATGATCCTTTTTATTAGGAAAACAAAACCATAAATTATATTGTAAAGTTTTAGTTTAAATTACTAATTTTATTATAGTGTTTTTTCTTTCAAAATTTAAATTTTAAACTAATTTTAGTTTAAGTTCTTGATTTGAACAATGTGATCAAAAGTATACAATAAAGGGACGAAAATTATATTAAGGGCAAAAAGAAGGCCCAAGAGCATAATAAAAAATATTTCATTAGTTTTCAAAGAGATGTTACATTGAAAGGATAATAGCCATAAATGCACTAATTAAGAAATTAACAACACAATTGGGATTTTATTTCCCTTGACATTGTCAAGCGTAGTTTGACGTCATAGAATATTTATTTTGAACAAGTAATACATGTACATATACAGATCAGCAACAATGCGTCCAAAAGAAAGAAAATCCCAATAAAGAGAAACATGTTGATGGATATCTTACTTCGTGCCTGAAATCCAGTTTTGATAAGAATGAAGTATCTTTATCTTGCTCGGTTCAACACGTCGATTTAAACTGTTCAATTTATATTGTCTAGGATGCAAAGTTTTTAAGAGTTATAAAGCAAAGGAAAAAAACTATTATAATATAAAGCTCTCAATAATTACTATAGTTTAAAATAAAAATAATTAATAAAATTAATAAAATAAGTTAGACACATAATTAAAACTAAATTTAGTTAAAAATATTTTAATATATAAAAATTTTACATTATAATAATTTTTTATTTTTTATTATTTAAGTTACTGCTTATTTTTACCAAACACTTTATAAACTACATCTAATTTTATTTCGAAGCACCCAATAAGTAACAAAATTAAAACAAGGTGAACGAGAGGTGATGTTCGCTGGGCCTTGAAATATATTTTTCTTAATAGCCCTGTTGGCCAAGCTCCCTATTTAGAATTAACACTTGAGTCCAAACAACTCTAAGGGTTGCGAGTGTAACCGTACAGCAAAGAGCACGGCGTGCTGTACTTGCGTCTGCACGTGTGCGGCTTAGGTTTCACGGATTGGAGTGAAGTACGTGTCGTATTTGGTTTTGCACAATTCCTGAAACTAGAATAATCACTTATCACTGGTTAACAAACCACGTACATTGCACATGGAAGTATTTTTTTTAACTAAATCTATGTGTTAAGGTTGATTGCTTTGTTATTATTTAAATACTTATACATATCCCTTTTTTATAATGTCTTATATTAAAAAATTAAGGGGGTGTTTGGCAGTGGTAAGAACCACTTAGTTTCCACCAAAATCTTAGTTATAAATAGTATAAAGCTCTCATATGCTACAATAACATTAAAAAAATATGCTACAGTATAAAACTCTCACATGCTACAGTAAAAGTGATTCTCACCACTGGTTCTCATCACCCTTCCAAACACCCTATAAGTGTAGACACATTTAGAAAAATGTTTTAGTAAAAACAATTGAAGAATATTTAATAATACATGAGTTTTGGACAAAAAGAAAAAACCCAAAACAATTAAGATAGACACATATAAAAGAAATTATTTTAATAACAGTAATGCAAAGAAAAAAAAAGTATGTTGCAAACGTACATCGTGAAAGATTAGGTTAGAAAAAAAGAATTTAGCAAAATTACTATTTTAAAAAGGGAAATAAAGAAGAAAAAAAGAAAAATTAAAAAAATAAAAATAAAAATAAAAGAGGAATCAATAAGACAATCCAAAAAAGAGTGTTAAAAAAAAACAAAACACAAAATAGGTAAATTAATTTTTTGAATAGTGTTTTAGGGAACTCCCACTCGTTCATGTGAGCATCACTTATGATAATCTCATTTTTGTCATGCATCTTTTAGTCATCTAACGTATCTATTGAGTTTTAATTTTGGTATTTTAGATTTATTTTGAAAATAATACTTTTGTTATTTAAAAAAAATATAAGGGGTTAAAATTTGTAGTTTGAATAAAAAATGTTGTTTTAAAGGTTATATTGTATAGGATAAATTTTGTGAATTCCCCCTAAACTATATCATTTGTGTCAAAATTCTCTTAAATTTAAAACGCATCTTTTGTACCTATGAACTGTTGGAAACAAAGTGTGCAGCGAAATTTTTAAAAAAATTTCATCAGAGTATTTTCCAAAACACATGCTTGACATGTTATATGTATAAATTAGACAGATCTTACTAACCTCTGTGTGCCACAAAACCTCTGGAACCTGTGTAGAGAAGTAACGTTCCAAAAGAGCCTCAACCAACTGGTCTTCTTTGCTATTCTCTATCCACAACCGGAGTGAGTGTGGGCTCACACGTACAGCTCTTCCACCGGTGACTCTCCTTCCAACCAATAGAGAGAACCCAAAGCTAGTGTTTGTGATTTGTGAACAAAAGCTCTCAGGGAGTTTTCAGATGCTCACTAGAAGAGTATCACTCTTAATCTCTCAAATTGATCTGAGTAAATCATGAGACTCACTCCCTTTATATAGCTATTGGTCCCGGGGTCAATCCTCATCAGATTAGGTCTCAAAAACTCGAAGCAGAATCAAGTTTCGATCAATATCAGATAAGATCCGCATGAAAACGTGTAATCTTATCACTCGCTGATCGGTAGGCCGAACAGCCTGATCGGCAGGCCGAACAGGCCCCATCGGCAGGCCGAACACGTAATTCAGCAGGCCAAACTCTAGAGAAAAAATCTCCGCGAATCTTTTATTTTCCACCCGAGATTCTAAAGGATAAAGTCTCAATTTTGATTCAAATAACCTAATAGAGAAGTTATCTGATCAAAACAAACTTTATCAAGATAATCTCTAAGAAAATAAATCAATTCACAATAATTCTACAAGTTCATCTTGATCTAATTTGTCTAAAATTAAAACAACCGATAAACAGACAAGAATTATCTGATCGCAACAATTCAACAAGTTTATCTTGAACTAATTTCTTACAAAATTAATTCAACTGATAAACAGATATGAATTATTTAATTCTTTCAAATTTTAAACCAATCTGATAAATCCGACATAAGCCACCAATTATTGGAAAAGCACGCCGTGTCGTTACAGGACATTGTGAGCAAGCAAAGGGGACCAAAATAGACCTATAAAGTTCAAGCTCATGATAATTATGAAACCCAATATCTCAGATATACATTTCACAATTATCAACTCCAACGCTACTCCACTAAAAGCTTGGAGCTGTACTCTCGAACTTTATAAAATTACAAAGCTCGTGTAGCTAAGTCTCCATGACATATCATAGTGTATCGTATCCCCATATGATCATCCATAATCGGCTTAAGGACAAGTTCTGTCTTACCTTCCTGATTATTTTTATCTTACGTTCCATTGTCTCACCATTAGAAAACTTACCATCCAAAGATAGTATACCATTCGGTTGCACCTATGTATCCAAATGGTTGAGCGCTCCAGTTTTCTAATTACAGGACAACGCATATAAGAGGATATCATTACTCCTAAAGAGGAGCTATGGATTCCATATCTATGAATAACAAGTCTATGCTATAAAGAGTCATGCCTCCAACATACCGACATGCATACCACTATTGAGATGTGGGTGTCACGCTTTGGCACATCAAAAGACACAAGTCGAGACAACGGGCCCACTATTCATCTCAGGATTAAGATACAATACAAATGATTGTCTAAAGTGAATCGATTTGCCAAGACAGAATTATTAATCAAAATCAATTCACTTTATGTCCCGATCCAACACATCGTCACCTATGACAACGTGTCAATGTTTCCATTCACAGAGTCCAACTCTGATGGTCAAGACAAACCATCTCCCATAAGGGATATAGACAACATAACAATCTTGACATGAATAAAGTGCTCAACTTTATTCCCTCGATTGCGGATCATATGGTTTAGACCGTCACCTTAAGAATCGTGTCTTTCGCATAATCAGTCCATCATATGCCCAATTCTTAAGGTTTAGGTTGACAGTCTCAGACTACTGTTTGTTTATCATACATTCAACAAATATGAACGTAAAGAGGACAAGATTTGGTATATATAAATGAATAAATTCTTTATTGATAAAAATGTCTCCAAAAACCTATTACATTTGTACTCCTTAGGGCATACATGTCTAACAATCTCCCACTTGCACTAAGTGAGTAAATACAACAAATTTTGCATCCCCATAGCTTCCACATGCCTCTCGAAGACTCTCCCAATGAGTGTCTTTGTAAATGGATAAGCTAAATTGTCCTTTGACGCGATCTTGCACACCATGACATGCCCGCCCTCAACGAAGTCCTTTATCACATGATGCTTCCGATCAATATGCTTACTCTTCTTGTGAAATCTTGGTTCCTTAGCATTAGCTACCACCGCACTATTATCACAGTACAGTGATACCGCTTTATCCATACCAGAAACTACCTCAAGATCCCCATGGAACTTGCTGAGCCACACTACTTCTTTCGAAGCATCACTAGCCGCCACATACTCGGCCTCCATCGTTGAATCAGAAGTGCGATCTTGTTTCGCACTTCTCCAACTGATGGCACCGCCACCCAGAGTAAACACAAACCTCGAAGTCGATTTCCTAGAATCCAGACAGGATTGAAAATCCGAATCAATGTATCCTAGAGGAGTTAAATCCTTACCCAAATACACAAGCATATACCCTCGAGTCCTTCTCAGGTACTTGAAAATATGCTTCACCGCAACCCAATGGTTCAGTCCTGGATCTGCCTGAAATCGACTTACAATCCCGACCGCATAGCTAATATCTGGTCGTGTGCAAAGCATGGCATACATGAGACTACCCACTGCCGAAGCATAAGGCACCTTCTTCATGTATTCTTTTTCTTCATAAGACTTTGGAGAGTCTTCATTAGAAAGAGTAATTCCAGACCTAGATGGTTGCCCACCTTTCTTGGAATCCTGCATTGCAAACCTTATGAGAATTTTATCTATGTAGCCAGCCTGAGACAAAGCTATCATTTTGTTCTTCCTATCTTGAAAGATCTGGATATCGAGAACAAAATTAACCTCACCTAAGTCCTTCATGTCAAACTGCTTGGTCAACCATAATTTGACCGATGACAATGCCCCAACGTCATTGTCAATTAGCAGAATGTCATCTACATAGAGCAGTAGAAAAGCCACCTTCCCATCCTTAATGTGTTTGCAAACACATGGTTCATCCACGTTTTGTGAGAACCCATAAGTCTTGATTACTTGATCAAATCTTATGTTCCAAGAACGAGAAGCCTGCTTAAGTCCATAAATAGACTTTAGCAGCTTACAAACCTTACCCTATTGACCCACGACCTTGAACCCGTCTGGTTGTTCTATATAAATGGACTCATCAAGATAGCCATTCAGAAAAGCCATCTTGACATCCATCTGCCAAATCTAGTAGTCGAGAGCGGCTGCTATGGACAAGAGAATCTGGATGGACTTAAGCATGGCTATAGGCCAAAAGGTTTCCTCACAGTCAATTCCTTCCTTTTGCGTATAACCCTTAGTTACCAGTCTAGCCTTAAAGGTTTCGACCTTTCCATCCACTCCTCTTTTCCTCTTGTAGATCCACTTACACCCTATGGGTTTTATCCCTTCGAAAAGATCCACAAGCTCCCAGACCCGATTAGTCTCCATAGACTTCATCTCTATGTTCATGACCTCTGTCCAGAGTCTTAAATCAACATCCTCCATATCTTCTGCGTAAGTATAAGGATCCCTGTCATGTTCATCCGATTCAGCCAAGAAGACCTCCCCATTGAACATATACCTCTCAGGTTGACGTCCGATCCTCCCACTACGTCGAAGCCCTTGAGGTTGTTGTTCACGTTTGTTTGGTTTTTCTGCACCGATCGGAATGGTTTCGTTCGAAACCTCCAGAGTGAATGGATCATCCCTTAACTCCTCAAGCACCACTTTGCTTCGAGGTTTAAAGTCATCCATGTAACTCTCCTCAAGGAAAGTTGCATTAGTTGAAACCACGACTTTATTTTCCTTTGGGTTATAAAAATAACCCCCTTTAGTCCCTTTTGGATATCCTACAAACATGCAAACTTCTGAACATGCTTCCAACTTATTCGGATCCTTAAACAGGACATGAGCTGGACATCCCCATATGCGAATGTGGTTTAAGGATGTCTTTCGTCTTATCCACAACTGGTGAGAAGTTTTAGGGACCGATTTTGAAGGCACATTGTTCAAAAGATAACATGCGGTTTGTAGTGCATATCCCCAAAAGGATAAAGACAATGATGAATAACTCATCATGGACCGAATCTGTGACACCCGTTATTCTCCTAACGGGTATTAAGGTAATTAAATTAATTTTTAGTGTATAAAAAAAATTGTTTCATTTAAATTTATTTTACAATATTTATTTTTATCTATTTTTAAATTTTCTAAAATTCTCCTATATTTATTTAGTATGTTTATTAAAAAGCCTTAGAACTTCTAATAAATCTCAAAAATGTCATATTGGCATTATGTGTGTTAAAGTCTCTAGATGAGAGATAAGGATATCTTTTCCAACTACTCTTGACCCTCATTTTCTTTATTTCCTCCGTGACATGCTTCAACATGTCTCCTCCATAATTTTTTCTATCACTTCTCTTCAAAGACTTCATCTTTTCTTCCTTTCTCTTCCACGGTTTCCACACTCTTCTTCTCATTTCTTTGCTGAAGCAAAATACTTAGAGAACTTCTTCAAGGTAGCCATAAAAATCAGCCACCATCACCTCCATTTGAGCAAGAATTTCAGTCATACCGAAGTAAAGGAACCTGTTTTGAAGCCATTTCAAGTTTCCAACTAACCATAATCCGAGGTTAGAATCTTATGAACAAATTCAATTTTTCATTTATAAATTTTCTTTTATACTAAAGGATTATTCAAATTTGCGTTCTTAAACCTAAGTATATGTTTGTTGCTATTTTGGAGCATATGTATAAAGTCTAAGTGTATATGCCCTAGACAGAAAATTTATATTGTTAAACTTTGTAATACCTCTATGGGCAGTGGCTATTTCTTGAAATTCTAGGGATTAAATTAAAATGAATTTTATGAATTGGTTTGCATATTTGAAAAGTAGCATCCTAAGCTTTCTAACGAGCTATCATAAACCTAAATCGGAGTTGTATTTTATTTTCTAAGAATTATTCAATTTTTGGATTGGAAACTAGTAAACCTGCCAGTTTGTTATGGTATACCAGCTGCTAACCTGAACCAAGAACCCATCTTTGCTCACCACCTAATTCTTTAATGTCTTGCAACCTTTCCTATATTATCCTAAGTGATTGATGAATCTTATTAGGGACTAAAACATATAGATTACTTGTTCACATTTTATATTGTGTTAAGACAAAAATTGTTTACTGTGGTATTCAAAAGAGATTTACATAAAAGCTTTAATGGCATACTAGTAAGATAAGTTTACACATGATTTATTTATGAATGTAGTTGTATGTTGTGCTTTAGTTTTAATTGTCCTTATGCACGCCTTAGGATCAAGGGAGTATGGAGCTAACGTTAATTGATTCCAGGATTAAAAGATTGTTGATAAGCTTGAAAGGTAGGGATTCTATTACTCATCTTTTGTGAGGTTTTTATAGAATTAAAATTGATTGTTTTGCCGCAAAATATATATATATATATCTATGTTGAACTGATATTATATGAGTATCACATATAAAACTATGACATGGACTCGTCTTGTATTATACGGTGAGGAACATAATGAATTGACATATGTTATAAATTGAGAAGCATGGTTAGGAAAACCGACTCTATTAATAATGATTTAATATAGAGAAATAGTGAGACATGAAGAGGGCGGCGGTTACGTCCTTGGACATGAATACCCTAAAAGGTAAAATAGGGGGAAGGTGATGACGCTTCCTTGGGTTGAAAGTCCCAGAACACACTGTACAGGAATCGACTTGGTGAGGACTCGGGGCTTGATGTCCCCTCACCGGAACACCCTTGGAATTTTTAGAGGGTGATCAAGCACGCCATTTGGGTTTTCGATGAGTTGAGTGATACTCTATTATACCTAAGAACAATGATGATTGGTAATATTTGTATAATTGTGTAATTATGAAACTTGGTAATGATTAACTATGGTATCCACAAGATGTGATCATAATAAACCTCATAATCTGGAATATGATGTAACCTACTAACCATGCAGGTTTTAATGTGGTAATGATAAAAACCTAAAGGTGAGTAATGGTTTTCTCTACTGAGCGTAGTGTCGCTCATTCCCTTATATTTTTATCTTTTCAGGACTCACTAAGTGTGAGGTGGCTACGAGAAAAATAGTTGAGGAAGTGATGTAGCTATATTACATTGGGACTGCTTCAATTGTTGGGAATGTTCTTCATGATAATGTAAGCATCAATTGTTACTTTCTGTGACTGTATTACAATGCGTTGAGGGTTAAAATGATGATGACGACAGTTTATAATATTAAATTTAAGGTGCTACATTAAACTGTGGATTATTTGTCGATTATATTTTTATTTTTGATATTGAGAGTTTTTATTTAAGCCCCAGGCAACTTTATTTTTAAGGTTTTACTTTTATTTTTGATTTTTATTTTATCTCATTAAAAACTGTTAACCCCCACATAGGGGCGTTACAGAATCATGTCCAACAAAGTCCTATTCCTTCTCTCCGCTACGCCATTCTACTGCGGAGTGCCCGACGTAGTCAAATGGGATAAACTCCCATTCTCTAATAAGTGTCCCAAGAACTCATCAAAAAGGTATTCCCCACCTCGATCAGATCGAAGTGCCTTTATGGGTCTACCCAATTGCTTTTCCACTTCATCCCAAAACTCCCTGAACTTATCATAAGTTTCACTTTTATGGTGCATCAGGTACACATACCCATATCTTGAGTAATAATCAATAAAAGTGACGAAGTACTCATACCCTCCTCGTGCCCGGATGTTCATCGGTCCGCAAACATCACTATGCACAAGTTCTAGAACTCCTTCGGCCCTATTGCCCTTAGACCCGTATGGTCTTTTGGTCATTTTACCCTCCAAACAAGATTCACATTGAGGTATAGGTTTCACTTTTAAGTGACTTAAGGTCCATCCCTTACCAACCTTTGAATCCTATTCAGGTTAATATGGCCAAGGCGCAAATGCCAAAGATAAGTCTTATTAGAGTGAGAAGTTTTAAGTCTTTTTGAGTCATTATCATTTATCTCAGCATTAAGCAATAAGTCCATCTTAGGTTTGATAAAATATAGATTATTTTGCATCCATCCAGAACAGATAAAAGATTTGTTTTTACGAATCACCACTTTTTCATTAAAAGATACCACGTAGGAGTCTTTAAATAAAGAAGATACAGAAATTAAATTCCTTTTAAATTTGGTAACATAAAATAATCTCACAAAATTAAATTCATATAATTATCAAAGTAAAGATGGACATCTCCCACTGCTTCCGCTGAGACCAAGGATCCATCGCCCATACGAAGCATTAAGTCTTCACACAGTAGACTTCTCGTTTCTTTGAATCCCTGCAGAGAAACACAAACATGATTAGTTGCACCGGAATCTATGACCCAGATGTCACTGGATTCCTCAACCAAATAGGTTTCTAAATATAGAAGATCACACCTACCTCCCTTGGAAAGGAAGTCCTTGCAATGCTTCTTTATATGCCCGACCTTACCACAGAAGAAGTACTTAAGCTTCTTTGGGTTCTTCTTCTTCTTCTTCTAGCTCTTGGTAGTAGCAGGAATAGAAGACTTCCCGTTCTTGGCCCGTTGCTTCTTTCCATTCCCAGAGTTAGGATTGGAACCAGAAGCGGCTACCATGTTGGCCTCACCACCAGCAGGAGACTCCCTGATCAGCAGTTCGAACTCCTGTAACTATTTCATTAGTTCTGTCAAGGTCATATCCCGTCTATTACTTAAATTAAAAGTTGCTCTAAACGGAATAAATTTCTTGGACAGAGTATCAAAGACCACGGTCATTTGAGTTTCAGCATCGATGTCGGCTCCATTGGTTTGAGCCTCAAGAGGTACCAACATCATGTGTTATGGCCTGACCTCCAAACATGTCCTCAAGATTATCCAAGATCTACTTCGCAGTCTCATAATCCTGATGTTGAGCCTGCAGCATGTTGTTCATGCTAGCCATAACATAGCAGCGGGCCTGATCATTAGCATCTTTCCAGCGGTCGTACGCTTGGAATTGCTCATTACTTGAGTCTCCCGTAGGCTCGGGAGGACAAGGGGTTGTCAGTACATATTTTAGTTTCTCAAATGATAGGACGATGTCCAGGTTTCGTTTCCAATCGTTATAATTCTCACCGGTTAATTAGTTTTTGTCAAGTATCGATGATAAAGCGTTTTTAGACATTTTCAATCTACAATAAAGAATCATATACCAAATATAAGCAAACATATAATAATAGTTTAGTAAGATAACACAATCATGTAAAATCATACAAATGTGTTTATGTGTCAAAACCTTGAAAATATCACAACTTTACAACGATAATTCCCAACTCAGAATTCAACAAGCTCCTAGGGGAGTCATGCCAAATTCAATTAGGAACACGGATCCTCTCCTGATTAATATATGCCATCCAGGACCCGTATGATCTAGCATATACTAATAATCGTTTCTTTGGCCATTAATTTTATTAACAGAGCTCGTAGGGGAGGTTAATAATAAAATAAACGTGAGTGTATAACCACCGTTTCAATATTTTATCCATGATTTATAATCACCACCTAGGGGTGTGCAACTATAAATCATACTAAAATTCCTTATCCTTTCAGAGATCCAATCTGGTATATGATAGAAATCCCTTCCTAGGAGTCGGGCCACCATGTTCTTCCTATGGACCAACGATGGAGGCCTTAGGTCCTCTCTTCGAAAACCTTCTCCCACTCAATCTTTTTAAATCAAGGTTTTATTTTAAAATTATGTATGAACAATTTTAATACGAGCGGCATCCCCTATTCTATATGACATGTTATCAATATACATGGTAAATCATATAATAATGTAGACAAGCAAAGCAATCAAGCAAAGCTACAAGCAAAATAACAATAACCGTAATATTATGGTTCTACCCCAGAGAATAGAAAACTAAGATTATAAGAGAATAATCAAGACATTTATCGATTCTTCATCCTTGAATCCTCAAGCTGTATCCTTCTTCATGTAATATCCATCTTCAAGTGTTCAATCCCATATGAATCGAATACTTTATATTTCCGTTCATATCCAAATTTAATGTTTCTCATAATCGTCTAAAAAATAAAATTAAAACTGCCTCGAAAAAATAAAACATTTTTTGGACATTTGGCAGCTCTCAGTCAGTAGGTCGATCTGGATGATCGGCTTGCCAGGTCGTGCTTCATCGGCCTGTCGATCTAGTACATCGGCCTACCGATCCATGAAGGTTCGGCCTGCCGGCAGAGCACCTCAATTTCTGCCCCACTGTCGGCCTGCCGGATCACATGTCAGGCCTGCCGATCTGTGACCATCGGCCTGCCGAACTGTGACGTTTGGCATGTCGACTGAGCAGTAATCCCTGATTCCAGAAAATACAATTTTAATGCAATTCATCAATTTTATTTTCAACAATTCAAAAACATAAAATTAGAGACTCAGGAAATACCTGGAGGCGCCATCATCAATCTTTAAAATTCGACTTCTCGTTCCGTCTTCTCCAAATAATCATGTAATTACAAAATTTTTACAAATTTAAAATTAAATAACAATTCCAAGACAAAGATGATAGTCCGCCATCTAATTACATGAAAAACCTAGATACACATTCTAACCTCTAAGGAACCATAACCGGTATGAATTAATTAATTAAAAAATAATTAAACAACGATTTAATCAACCATAATTAATTAATAAACATTCACCATATAATCCATGACAACATATATATTATATAGAAACCTAGAGTGCCATCTTTGTATAAAATTCAATTCAAGCATATGAGAGATAAAGATCACAAAATTTATGCATATAACATGATCACAAATTTGTAAATTTATGTAAAAATCATGGCTCTGATACCAATTGTTGGAAACAAAGTGCACAATGAAATTTTTAAAAAATTTTCATTAGAGTATTTTCCAAAACACAAGCTTGACATGTTATATGTATAAATTAGACAGATCTTACTAACCTTTGTGTGCCGAAGAACCTCTGCAACCTGTGTAGAGAAGTAACGTTTCAAAAGAGCCTCAACCAACTGGTCTTCTTTGCTATTCTCTATCCACAACCAGAGTGAGTGTAGGCTCACACGTACAGCTCTTCCACCGGTGACTCTCCTTCAAATAACCCAATAGAGAAGTTATATGATCAAAACAAACTTTATCAAGATAATCTCTAAGAAAATAAATCAATTCACAATAATTCTACAAGTTTATCTTGATCTAATTTGTCCAAAATTAAAACAACCGATAAATAGACAAGAATTATCTGATCGTAATAATTCAACAAGTTTATCTTGAACAAATTTCTTACAAAATTAATTCAACCGATAAACAGATATGAATTATTTAATTCTTTCAAATTTTAAACCAATCTGATAAATCCGACATAAGTCACCAATTATTGAAAAAGCACACCGTGTCGTTATAGGACTTTGTGAGCTAGCAAAGGGGACCTAAATGGACCTATAAAGTTCAAGCTCATGATAATTATGAAACCCAATATCTCAGATATTCATTTCACAATTATCAACTCCAACGCTACTCCACTAAAAGCTTGGAGCTGCACTCTCGAACTTTATAAAATTACGAAACTCGTGTAGCTAAGTCTCCAAGACATATCATAGTGTATTGTATCCCCATATGATCATCCATAATCGGCTTAAGGACAAGTTCTGTCTTACCTTCCCGATTATGTTCCAATGAAACCCAGTGGTGGGAGAATGACTTCGACGCAGATCTGGCTGAGGACGACGAGGACCTTCGAGCTTCACAATAGGTGTTGGAGGTCAAGATTTGTCGTGGGACGGCGGACAGAGGTTGAGACGACAGTGGGACGGCTGAGTCAGAGCTGTTTGCAATGACAGGATATAGGGATGGGACTCTAAATTATTAAATCCAATGCTTTTGGGTGGAATTAGTTATCACCTATTTGGGATTTTTTTAGTCAAAGGATAAGTTATCCGGTCCAATTTTACCATCAACTACAAGATTATGATTATTTATTCTAATTTTAGTCCTAGTTCACCATAATAAACAAGCCCTTAAGGACTTGAGAAGGGACATGAGAATTTATGATCCTTTTTATTAGGAAAACAAAACCATAAATTATATTGTAAAGTTTTAGTTTAAATTACTAATTTTATTATAGTGCTTTTTCTTTCAAAATTTAAATTTTAAACTAATTTTAGTTTAAATTCTTGATTTGAACAATGTGATCAAAAGTATACAATAAAGGGACGAAAATTATATTAAGGGCAAAAAGAAGGCCCAAGAGCATAATAAAAAATTATTTCATTAGTTTTCAAAGAGATGTTACATTGAAAGGATAATAGCCATAAATGCACTAATTAAGAAATTAACAACACAATTGGGATTTTATTTCCCTTGACATTGTCGAGCGTAGTTTGACGTCATAGAATATTTATTTTGAACAAGTAATACATGTACATATACAGATCAGCAACGATGCGTCCAGAAGAAAGAAAATCCTAATAAAGAGAAACATGTTGATAGATATCTTACTTCGTGCCTGAAATCCAGTTTTGATAAGAATGAAGTATCTTTATCTTGCTCGGTTCAACACGTCGATTTAACTGTTCAATTTATATTGTCTAGGATGCAAAGTTTTTAAGAGTTATAAAGCAAAGGAAAAAAACTATTATAATATAAAACTCTCAATAATTACTATATTTTAAAATAAAAATAATTAATAAAATAAGTTAGACACATAATTAAGACTAAATTTAGTTAAAAATATTTTAATATATAAAATTTTTACATTATAATAATTTTTTATTTTTTATTATTTAAGTTACTGCTTATTTTTACCAAACACTTTATAAACTACGTCTAATTTTATTTCGAAGCACCCAATAAGTAACAAAATTAAAACAAGGTGAACGAGAGGTGATGTTCGCTGGGCCCTGAAATATATTTTTCTTAATAGCCCTGTTGGCCAAGCTCCCTATTTAGAATTAACACTTGAGTCCAAACAACTCTAAGGGTTGCGAGTGTAACCATACTGCAAAGAGCACGGCGTGCTGTACTTGCGTCTGCACGTGTGCGGCTTAGGTTTCACGGATTGGAGTGAAGTACGTGTCGTATTTGGTTTTGCACAATTCCTGAAACTAGAATAATCACTTGTCGCTGGTTAACAAACCACGTACATTGCACATGGAAGTATTTTCTTTAACTAAATCTATGTGTTAAGGCTGATTGCTTTGTTATTATTTAAATACTTATACATAACCCTTTTTTATAATGGCTTATATTAAAAAATTAAGGGGGTGTTTGGCAGATGTAGGAACTACTTAGTTTCCACCAGAATCTCAGATATAAATAGTATAAAGCTCTCATATGCTACAGTAACAATAAAAAAATATGCTACAGTATAAAACTCTCACATGCTACAGTAAAAGTGATTCTCACCACCCTTCCAAACACCCTATAAGTGTAGACACATTTAGAAAAATGTTTTAGTAAAAACAACTGAAGAATATTTAATAATACATGAGTTTTGGACAAAAAGAAAAAACCCAAAACAATTAAGATAGACACATATAAAAGAAATTATTTTAATAACAGTAATGCAAAGAAAAAAAAAGTATGTCGCAAACGTACATCGTGAAACATTAGGTTAGAAAAAAAGAATTTAGCAAAATTACTATTTTAAAAAGGGAAATAAAGAAGAAAAAAAGAAAAATTAAAAAAATAGAAATAAATGAGGAATCAATAAGACAATCCAAAAAAGAGTGTTATAAAAAAACAAAACACAAAATAGGTAAATTAAATTTTTGAATAGTGTTTTAGGGAACTCCCACTCGTTCATGTGAGCATCACTTATGATAATCTCATTTTTGTCATGCATCATTTAGTCATCTAACGTATCTATTGAGTTTTAATTTTGGTATTTTAGATTTATTTTGAAAATAATACTTTTGTTATTTAAAAAAAATATACGGGGTTAAAATTTGTAGTTTGAATAAAAAATGTTGTTATAAAGGTTATATTGTATAGGACAAATTTTGTGAATTCCCCCTAAACTATATCATTTGTGTCAAAATTCTCTTAAATTTTAAAACGCATCTTTTGTACCTTTGAACTGTTGGAAACAAAGTGCGCAGCGAAATTTTTAAAAAAATTTTCATCAGAGTATTTTCCAAAACACAAGTTTGACATGTTATATGTATAAATTAGACAGATCTTACTAACCTTTGTGTGCCAAAAAACCTCCGCAAACTGTGTAGAGAAGTAACGTTCCAAAAGAGCCTCAACCAACTGGTCTTCTTTGCTATTCTCTATCCACAACCGGAGTGAGTGTGGGCTCACACGTACAGCTCTTCCACCGGTGACTCTCCTTCCAACCAATAGAGAGAACCCAAAGCTAGTGTTTGTGATTTGTGAACAAAAGCTCTCAGGGAGTTTTCAGATGCTCACTAGAAGAGTATCACTCTTAATCTCTCAAATTGATCTGAGTAAATTACGAGACTCACTCCCTTTATATAGCTATTGGTCCCGGGGTCAGTCCTCATTAGATTAGGTCTCAAAAACTCGAAACAGAATCAAGTTTCGATCAATATCAGATAAGATCCACGTGAAAATGTGTAATCTTATCACTCGTTGATCGGCAGGCCGAACAGCCTGATCGGCAGGCCGAACAGCCTGATCGGCAGGCCGAACCGCCTGATCGTCACCTATGACAACGTGTCAATGTTTCCATTCACAGAGTCCAACTCTGATGGTCAAGACAAACCATCTCCCATAATCATAACAACCTTGACATGAATAAAGTGCTCAACTTTATTCTCTGGATTGTGGATCATATGGTTTAGACCGTCACCTTAAGAATCGTGTCTTTCGCATAATCAGTCCATCATATGCCCAATTCTTAAGGTTTAGGTTGACAGTCTTAGACTACTGTTTTTTTATAGTACATTCAACAAATATGAATGTAAAGAGGACAAGATTAGGTATATATAAATGAATAAATTCTTTATTGATAAAAATGTCTCCAAAAACGTATTACATTTTTACTCCTTAGGGCATACATGTCTAACAATCTCCCACTTGCACTAAGTGAGTAAATACAACAAATTTTGCATCCCCATAGCTTCCACATGCCTCTCGAAGACTCTCCCAATGAGTGTCTTCGTAAATGGATTAGCTAAATTGTCCTCTGACGCGATCTTGCACACCATGACATGCCCGCCCTCAACGAAGTCCTTTATCACATGATGCTTCCGATCAATATGCTTACTCTTCTTGTGAAATCTTGGTTCCTTAGCATTAGCTACCGCCGTACTATTATCACAGTACAGTGATACCGCTTTATCCATACCAGAAACTACCTCAAGATCCCCATGGAACTTGCTGAGCCACACTACTTCTTTCGAAGCATCACTAGCCGCCACATACTCGGCCTCCATCATTGAATCGGAAGTGCGATCTTGTTTCGCACTTCTCCAACTTATGGCACCGCCACCCAGAGTAAACACAAATCTCGAAGTCGATTTCCTAGAATCCAGATAGGATTGAAAATCCGAATCAATGTATCCTAGAGGAGTTAAATCCTTACCCAAATACACAAGCATATACCCTCGAGTCCTTCTCAGGTACTTGAAAATATGCTTTACTACAACCCAATGGTTCAGTCCTGGATCCGCCTGAAATCGACTTACAATCCCGACCGCATAGCTAATATATGGTCGTGTGCAAAGCATGGCATACATGAGACTACCCACTGCCGAAGCATAAGGCACCTTCTTCATGTATTCTTTTTCTTCATAAGACTTTGGAGAGTCTTTATTAGAAAGAGTAATTCCAGACCTAGATGGTTTCCCACCTTTCTTGGAATCCTGCATTGCAAACCTTATGAGAATTTTATCTATGTAGCCAGCCTGAGACAAAGCTATCATTTTGTTCTTCCTATCTTGAAAGATCATGGATATCGAGAACAAAATTAACCTCACCTAACTGCTTGGTCAACCATAATTTGACCGATGACAATGCCCCAACGTCATTGTCAATTAGCAGAATGTCATCTACATAGAGCAGTAGAAAAGCCACCTTCCTATCCTTAATGTGTTTACAAACACATGGTTCATCCACGTTTTGTGAGAACCCATAAGTCTTGATCACTTGATCAAATCTTATGTTCCAAGAACGAGAAGCCTGCTTAAGTCCATAAATAGACTTTAGCAGCTTACAAACCATACCCTCTTGACCCACGACCTTGAACCCGTCTGGTTGTTCTATATAAATGGACTCATCAAGATAGCCATTCAGAAAAGCCGTCTTGACATCCATCTACCAAATCTAGTAGTCGAGAGCGGCTGCTATGGACAAGAGAATCCGGATGGACTTAAGCATGGCTATAGGCCAAAAGGTTTCCTTACAGTCAATTCC
The DNA here is from genome assembly GCA_025403435.1 of Artocarpus heterophyllus. NCBI lineage: Eukaryota > Viridiplantae > Streptophyta > Magnoliopsida > Rosales > Moraceae > Artocarpus > Artocarpus heterophyllus. The sequence goes on along the minus strand of CM046350.1, from coordinate 28,826,051 downwards.
TTCCTTTTGCGTATAACCCTTAGTTACCAGTCTAGCCTTAAAGGTTTCGACCTTTCCATCCACTCCTCTTTTCCTCTTGTAGATCCACTTACACCCTATGGGTTTTATCCCTTCGGAAAGATCCACAAGCTCCCAGACCCGATTAGTCTCCATAGACTTCATCTCTATGTTCATGACCTCTGTCCAGAGTCTTAAATCAACATCCTCCATATCTTCTGCATAAGTATAAGGATCCCTGTCATGTTCATCCGATTCAGCCAAGAAGACCTCCCCATTGAACATATACCTCTCAGGTTGACGTCCGATCCTCCCACTACGTCGAAGCCCCTGAGGTTGTTGTTCAGGTTTGTTTGGTTTTTCTACACCGATCGGAATGGTTTCGTTCAAAACCTCCAGAGTGAACGGATCATCCCTTAACTCCTCAAGCACCACTTTGCTTCGAGGTTTAAAGTCATCCATGTAACTCTCCTCAAGGAAAGTTGCATTAGTTGAAACCACGACTTTATTTTCCTTTGGGTTATAAAAATAACCCCCTTTAGTCCCTTTTGGATATCCTACAAACACGCAAACTTCTGAACATGCTTCCAACTTATTCGAATCCTTAAACAGGACCTGAGCTGGACATCCCCTTATGCGAATATGGTTTAAGGATGTCTTTCATCTTGTCCACAACTGGTGAGAAGTTTTAGGGACCGATTTTGAAGGCACATTGTTCAAAAGATAACATGCGGTTTGTAGTGCATATCCCCAAAAGGATAAAGACAATGATGAATAACTCATCTTGGACCGAATCATGTCCAACAAAGTCCTATTCCTTCTCTCCGCTACGCCATTCTACTGCGGAGTGCCCGACGTAGTCAAATGGGATAAAATCCCATTCTCTAATAAGTGTCCCAAGAACTCATCAAAAAGGTATTCCCCACCTCGATCAGATCAAAGTGCCTTTATGGGTCTACCCAATTGCTTTTCCACTTCAGCCCAAAACTCCCTGAACTTATCATAAGTTTCGCTTTTGTGGTGCATCAGGTACACATACCCATATCTTGAGTAATAGTCAATAAAAGTGACGAAGTACTCATACCCTCCTCGTGCCCGGATGTTCATCGGTCCGCAAACATCACTATGCACAAGTTCTAGAACTCCTTCGGCCCTATTGCCCTTAGACCCGTATGGTCTTTTGGTCATTTTACCCTCCAAATAAGATTCACATTGAGGTATAGGTTTCACTTTTAAGTGACTTAAGGTCCATCCCTTACCAACCTTTGAATCCTATTCAGGTTAATATGGCCAAGGCGCAAATGCCAAAGATAAGTCTTATTAGAGTGAGAAGTTTTAAGTCTTTTTGAGTCATTATCATTTATCTTAGCATTAAGCAATAAGTCCATCTTAGGTTTGATAAAATATAGATTATTTTGCATCCATCCAGAACAGATAAAAGATTTGTTTTTACGAATCACCACTTTTTCATTAAAAGATACCACGTAGGAGTCTTTAAATAAAGAAGATACAGAAATTAAATTCCTTTTAAATTTAGTAACATAAAATAATCTCGCAAAATTAAATTCATATAATTATCAAAGTAAAGATGGACATCTCCCACTGCTTCCGTTGAGACCAAGGATCTATCGCCCATACGAAGCATTAAGTCTTCACACAGTAGACTTCTCGTTTCTTTGAATCCCTACAGAGAAACACAAACATGATTAGTTGCACCGGAATCTATGACCCTGATGTCACTGGATTCCTCAACCAAACAAGTTTCTAAATATAGAAGATCACACCTACCTCCCTTGGAAAGGAAGTCCTTGCAATGCTTCTTTATATGCCCGACCTTACCACAGAAGAAGAAATTAAGCTTCTTTGGGTTCTTCTTCTTCTTCTTCTTGCTCTTGGTAGTAGCAGGAATAGAAGACTTCCCGTTCTTGGCCCGTTGCTTCTTTCCATTCCCAGAGTTAGGATTGGGACCAGAAGCGGCTACCATGTTGGCCTCACCACCAACAGGAGACTCCCTGATCAGCAGTTCGAACTCCTGTAACTATTTCATTAGTTCTGTCAAGGTCATATCCCGTCTATTACTTAAATTAAAAGTTGCTCTAAACGGAATAAATTTCTTGGACAGAGTATCAAAGACCATAATCATCTGAGTTTCAGCATCGATGTCGGCTCCATTGGTTTGAGCCTCAAGAGGTACCAACATCATGTGTTATGGCCTGACCTCCAAACATGTCCTCAAGATTATCCAAGATCTACTTCGCAGTCTCATAATCCTAATGTTGAGCCTGCAGCATGTTGTTCATGCTAGCCATAACATAGCAGCGGACCTGATCATTAGCATCTTTCCAGAGGTCGTACGCTTGGAATTGCTCATTACTTGAGTCTCCCGTAGGCTCGGGAGGACAAGGGGTTGTCAGTACATATTTTAGTTTCTCAAATGATAGGACGATATCCAGGTTCCGTTTCCAATCGTTATAATTTTGATCGGTTAATTAGTTTTTGTCAAGTATCGATGATAAAGCGTTTTTAGACATTTTCAATCTACAATAAAGAATCATATACCAAATATAAGCAAACATATAATAATAGTTTAGTAAGATAACACAATCATGTAAAATCATACAAATGTGTTTATGTGTCAAAACCTTGAAAATATCATAACTTTACAACGATAATTCCCAACTCAGAATTCAACAAGCTCCTAGGGGAGTCATGCCAAATTCAATTGGGAACACGGATCCTCTCCTGATTAATATATGCCATCCAGGACCCGTATGATCTAGCATATACTAATAATCATTTCTTTGGCCATTAATTTTATTAACAGAGCTCCTAGGGGAGGTTAATAATAAAATTAACGTGAGTGTATAACCACTGTTTCAATATTTTATCCATGATTTATAATCACCACCTAGGGGTGTACAACTATAAATCATACTAAAATACCTTATCCTTTTAGAGATCCAATCTGGTACATGATAGAAATCCCTTCCTAGGGGTCGGGCCACCATGTTCTTCCTATGGACCAACGTTGGAGGCCTTAGGTCCTCTCTTCGAAAACCTTCTCCCACTCAATCTTTTTAAATCAAGGTTTTATTTTAAAATTATGCATGAACAATTTTAATACTAGCGGCACCCCCTATTCTATATGACATGTTATCAATATACATGGTAGATCATATTATAATGTAGACAAGCAAAGCAATCAAGCAAAGCTACAAGCAAAATAATAATAACCGTAATATTATGGTTCTACCCTAGAGAATAGAAAACTAAGATTACAAGAGAATAATCAAGACATTTATCGATTCTTCATCCTTGAATCCTCAAGCTGTATCCTTCTTCATGTAATATCCATCTTCAAGTGTTCAATCCCATATGAATCGAATACTTTATATTTCCGGTCATATCCAAATTTAATGTTTCTCATAATCGTCTAAAAAATAAAATTAAAACTGCCCCGAAAAAATTACACCTTTTTTGGACATTTGGCAGCTCTCGGTCGGTAGGTCGATCTGGATGATCGGCCTGCCGGTCATGCTTCATCGGCCTGTCGATCTAATATATCGGCCTGCCGAACTGAAAGTTCGGCCTGCCGGCAGAGCACCTCAATTTCTGCCCCACTGTCGGCCTGCCGGATCACATGTCAGGCCTGCCGATCTGTGACCATCGGCCTGCCGAACTGTGACATTCGGCATGCCGATTGAGCAGTAATCCCTGATTCCAGAAAATACAATTTTAATGCAATTCATCAATTTTATTTTCAACAATTCAAAAACATAAAATTAGAGACTCAGGAAATACCTAGAGGCTCCATCATTAATCTTTAAAATCCGACTTCTCGTTCCGTCTTCTCCAAATAATCATTTAATTACAAAATTTTTACAAATTTAAAATTAAATAACAATTCCTAGACAGAGATGATAGTCCGCCATCTAATTACATGAAAAACCTAGATACACATTCTAACCTCTAAGGAACCATAACCGGTATGAATTAATTAATTAATAAATAATTAAACAATGATTTAATCAACCATAATTAATTAATAAACATTCACTATATAATCCATGACAACATATATATTATATAGAAACCTAGAGTGCCATCTTTGTTTAAAATTCAATTCAAGCATATGAGAGATAAAGATCACAAAATTTATGCATATAACATGATCACAAACTTGTAAATTTATGTAAAAATCATGGCTCTGATACCAATTGTTGGAAACAAAGTGCGCAATGGAATTTTTAAAAAATTTTCATCAGAGTATTTTCCAAAACACAAGCTTGACATGTAATATGTATAAATTAGACAGATCTTACTAACCTTTGTGTGCCGAAGAACCTCCGCAACCTGTGTAGAGAAGTAACATTCCAAAAGAGCCTCAACCAACTGGTCTTCTTTGCTATTCTCTATCCACAACCAGAGTGAGTGTAGGCTCACGCGTACAGCTCTTCCACCGGTGACTCTCCTTCCAACCAGTAGAGAGAACCCAAAGCTAGTGTTTGTGATTTGTGAACAAAAGCTCTCAGGGAGTTTTCAGATGCTCACTAGAAGAGTATCACTCTTAATCTCTCAAATTGATCTGAGTAAATCATGAGACTCACTCCCTTTATATAGCTATTGATCCTGGGGTCAGTCCTTATCAGATTAGTTCTCAAAAACTCAAAACAGAATCAAGTTCGGATCAATATCAGATAAGATCCGCATGAAAACGTGTAATCTTATCACTCGCTAATCGGCAAGCCGAACAGGCCCCATCGGTAGGCCAAACACGTATTTCGACAGGCCAAACTCCGGAGAAAAAATCTCCGTGAATTTTTTTTTTGCTACCCAAGATTCTAAAGGATAAAGTCTCAATTTTGATTCAAATAACCCAATAGAGAAGTTATCTGATCAAAACAAACTTTATCAAGATAATCTCTAAGAAAATAAATCAATTCACAATAATTCTACAAGTTTATCTTGATCTAATTTGTCCAAAATTAAAACAACCGATAAATAGACAAGAATTATCTGATCGTAATAATTCAACAAGTTTATCTTGAACAAATTTCTTACAAAATTAATTCAACCTATAAACAGATATGAATTATTTAATTCTTCCAAATTTTAAACCAATCTGATAAATCCGACATAAGTCACCAATTATTGGAAAAGCACGCCGTGTCGTTACAGGACTTTGTGAGCTAGCAAAGGGGACCAAAATGGACCTATAAAGTTCAAGCTCATGATAATTATGAAACCCAATATCTCAGATTTACATTTCACAATTATCAACTCCAACGCTACTCCACTAAAAGCTTGGAGCTGCACTCTCGAGCTTTATAAAATTACGAAACTCGTGTAGCTAAGTCTCCATGACATATCATAGTGTATCGTATCCCCATATGATCATCCATAATCGGCTTAAGGACAAGTTCTGTCTTACCTTCCCGATTATTTTTATCTTATGTTCCATTGTCTCCCCATTAGAAAACTTACCATCCAAAGATAGTATACCATTCGGTTATACCTATGTATCTAAATAGTTGAGCGCTCCAGTTTTTCAATTATAGGACAACGCATATAAGAGGATATCATTACTCCTAAAGAGGAGCTATGGATTCCATATCTATGAATAACAAGTCTACGCTATCAAGAGTCATGCCTCCAACATACCAGCATGCATACCACTATTGAGATGTGGGTGTCACCCTTTGGCACATCAAAAGACACAAGTCGAGACAACGAGCCTACTATTTATCTCAAGATTAAGATACAATACAAGTGATTGTCTAAAGTGAATCGATTTGCCAAGATAGAATTATTAATCCAAATCAATTCACTTTATATCCCGATCCAACACATTGTCACCTATGACAACGTGCCAATGTTTCCCTTCACGGAGTCCAACTCTGATGGTCAAGACAAACCATCTCCCATAAGGGATATAGACAACATAACAATCTTTACATGAATAAAGCTGTCCAACTTTATTCCCTCGATTGCGGATCATATGTTTTAGACCATCACCTTAAGAATCGTGTCTTCCGCATAATTTGTCCATCATATGCCCAATTCTTAAGGTTTAGATTGACAGTCTCAGACTACTGTTTCCTTATCATACATTCAACAAATATGAACGTAAAGAGGACAAGATTTGGTATATATAAATGGATAAATTCTTTATTGATAAAAATGTCTCCAAAAACGTATTACATTTTTACTCCTTAGGGCATACATGTCTAACATGAACTACAATACTTCTCTATATTCATCCTATAAACTTTCAAATGTGTTGTTTTGTGGACAAAATAATACTTGTTAACCTCATGAAAAGGATAAATTCATAGTTTATTCAAAACTCTTATAGAACTAACTTGAATTTTGGTAGTTCTCCACTTTTCCTTTATCTTTTTCTCATTTTGAGTAGGTTCTCACATTTAAAGTGAAAACAACATTTATATTAAACCCCAAATATCATATCTAATCTTAAATCAAGTAAAAATTCAGTAATTCCATCCAAAACAACATTTTCAAAGTTCAAAAGGTGAATTTAAAGAAATATTATACTTCAAATGGCACAATATATATGTTTTAAATTTCAATGGGACGTTGACACAAGCGATATATAGTTCAGGGAGAATTTGTGAAATTTACCCTATTGAATAATACTTAAGACAAATGTTACGAATTCCCCCTAAACTATGTCACTTGTGTCAAAATACCTAAAACGTACATGTTGTACCTCTGAACTATAATATTATTATATATTCTTGAACTTTGAAACGTGTTAAATTTTTCTATAAAGTAATACTTGCTACGCTTATTAAAAGGATAAATTCATCTATTTACTCAAAACTCATAAAGAACCAACTTGAATTATAGTACATTCTCCACTTTTCCTTCCTCTTTTTCTTGCATTTGAGTAGGTACTCTAAAGATAGAATATACGAGAATTTGGTGCCCAACTGGTTTATTTGAAGTGAAAAGGACAGTCATATTAACCCGTAAGTGTCACATCCAATCTTAAATCGAATGAAATTCAATAATTTCATCTAAAAACAACATGTTTCAAAGTTTGACGGATGAATTTAGAGAAATATTATAATTATGAGGGCACAATATATACGTTTTAAAGTTCAGGTGGCATATTGATAGAAATGACATAGTTCGAAGGGAACTCGTGAAATTTACCCTAATATTTAAGATGATTGTAAGAAAAAATATAAGATTTTAGATTGAAAAATACAAAAAAAAAGGTTTATAAAAAATAAAGTTAAAAGTAAATATAAAAAATAAAAAGAAAATCATTGAAGACAAAATAACTTCGCCAAAATGTTTAAATAGTGTTTTAGAAAACTCCCCTTATCATATAAAATGTAAATTTGTTGATAAATGCGCCCCACGCAGATATAAATATATGTCTATCTGTTTATCGCTTCGTCTAAATGTTTTACTTGGTTATTTATTACTTTTAACCTTCTTTGATGCAGGAGTGCAAACTTAAATTAGTGAGCGGAGAGCTTGAAACATTAGTGCATGTGGCAACGTAGTTTTCACAAAATTTAAATTTTAAATTAACTTATATTCAAAATTTTTGTTTGAATTACGTTTTCACAGGACTATCTCATTCCGAGTGAAGTCCACAACCAGTACATCATCAACGAGCGTTATAATATATAATTATTTCTCGACTTGTGAAATGTTAAATCCTTCATGTGACATTTTAGCTAATTCTTTCTCTCTCTAATTTCAATAGTCAGCAGCGCCTTAATTTGGGATAGTGGCGGTGATAACTAAAGAAATTGAGAGAGTATATTATGAGTTGAAAAGGACAAATACAATTTAAAGCTCCATATTTAGCGTATTCCCCTAGTTGGCAGTTTTTTTTGTTTTCTTTCAATCTATGTCGATTAATATTCTCATTATAAATTTTTGATTACGTATAATATACTTCACCTGAATCTTTACTATGAATGGTCTTGAAATAAAGCAATTTAGAGCAAATTCTTTATTTTTACCTACAGATATCCCAATTTTTTTTTAAAAACTTTCATTTTACTACTTAAAATAAGAATTATTATTATATATAATAAAGAGAGAAGTACTAAAGGGGTGGCAGCTAATATAGATTGTGAAAAAAAATAATAATAACAGACAATAAGAGTATGTTTTACAAAGTTGATTTTTTTTTTGGTTGTACAATGATTTTCAAAAGTAACTTTATTCGCATTTATAAATATAAATATATATATATATATATATATATATAAATTGCATTCTACACTACAATAATACAAGTCTTAACTTGGATGGGAAAAACCATGACATATATTAGGACTCACATGTGATCATGAAACCACCAACAGATTTTATTGAAATGCTTAATGGGTAAAATGTATACCCAATTCAAATAAAAGGAAAACAAAAAAGCACACAACTGATCAAGTAGACAAATGGTGTTGGAATTGTTCAAGTTTTAATAGTAAGAAGAATAGCTTAGATAACCAGAGGTCCCATATTGGAGACTTATAAAATGAAGTAGCACTTTATAAGATGTTAAAATTTTAAATGGGTTGATGACATGTGTTCCTTAGACTCACTTTAAGTTCGCATGTGCATGGCATAAGCAATGAGGCTCTAGAAGTACACTTCACAACTACACATAGGCATATTTAATTTAGGTTTAATATTCCAAAAAGTTATCACTTTTTAAAAGTAGTGTAATTTGAATTTTAAATTTATTTGAAAGGTTATATCCTTTCTAAATAGGTGATAGTTATTCTCAAAAAAGTATCTTGAAAGGTTGTCTTTTATTTTATAAAAATAAAAAAAAAACGTGATAAGAGATTTAATTTGGTTTTCTCATGTTCTTTCTTCTCTTTCATAGAAAACAAAATGTTCAGTAGTATATGTTTCTTCATTATTTTTTAGTGCAAAAACATAAAAGCTTTTTCATATCTTAGAAGCAATTTGCAGTGACATTCCCATCAGCAATCAATCGAGAGGGGGCAAATAATGCTTTAAAGAAAGCGTATTTAGTATTAGTATGTCTTTGAAGCCTTCATTCCAGATTTCTAACAAATACTTTTTCAAACATACCTTTATAGGCAGTGGACAACTTTGATCCAGCCAGATCAAGAGGCTGACATCAACGAAGCCAAACATAACACTACAAGGCACAATAACTCGCGGACTAGATAAAAAGACTACTTCAAAAAGCAGGGAGACTACTTTTATTATTACAACTAAAAAGCAACAAAATGGAGAAAACATAGTATAACTAAATAGTGCAAACAACCCCAATTTTATTTGACAAGCATAAAGATTATAACAAATAGGTAAACCTTAAAGACAACTTCAATGACACTGATAATGAGCTAGGCACCATTAAGAATGGATAAGAATACCGTAAAATAGCCATTAAGCTAGAACAAAGTTAGGCGATCAGTATGAGAAAGATACCCACCACTGCCCTTCTTTGACGATTAAAGGAACCACTGCCATTATAGCTCCTTCACCCCCAAGGCCCAAACCCCTACAAAGCCAAGTAAGATGAATGTCAGCATGCCTCCAACCTATGAAGAAGGAAGCCGCCTCCCTATTTGGTCCCTATATCACACAGTTAAGCCATCTCTGATAGTGGCTAGAGATCACAACCGACCCCACAAGGTACCCTTCTGCCAAGTCTCAATGCTCACCTCTCCAAACTATAAGCTAGCCTCTTTATCCCCAAAACCCTCCACCTCTCATTGTTAGGCTACCCATTCAAGTAGCCAGGAGTCCAAAGACCAACTGAAGGACAAGTGACTTTGCATTCTGGCCCTTCGCCTACTCTTGATGAGGCAGCACACTTAGGTCTAGCAGAGAAAAGAAAATGTAACGCCCATCATTTTTTTTATCGATACTTACGTTAATTTAATGTTAGAATATGATATTTTAAGTGCTATAATTATTTATGATAAGTAAATTAACTTTTTGTTTAGTAATGTCATAGGTGATGGCTACGAGGGATCGATGTACTTGAGATGTTCATATAAAAAATGATGATAAACATAAAGTATTTATTTATTTTTTTTAAGAGTTTCAACTTGATCAAAATTTATAATTTTTATAATGCTCTACAGTTATATATAACCTATAGTTATATTCTTGATAGTACATAAATTTTATTGCATATTTTCTTATTTTTATAACATTTATGATGTCACAATAATTATATGTGTAATATTTTTATTATGGCATTAAGAAACTCGATAATATAAAGTATCCAAGAGAATAAGGTGTAAATTATATTTTTTAGGGGTTATACGAGTAAATATTATTGTTATGCATAAATAATTATTTATTATAATTATATTATATTACATTATTTATATTATATTATATGTTTATAAGTTTATACATTTATATTATATATTATATATATATATATTATGTTAACATTAACCAACCATGTGTAAAAGAAAAACGAAAAAAGTGCAATTGCTGTGGAAGGAAAAAAAAAAGAAAAAGGAAAAAGAAAAGGAAACCTTAGATTAGGATTATACTCATCAAAAAAAAGGGAAACCTAGTTAGATTAAGATTACACTTGTCTAAAAAAAAAAAGAAACCTAATTAGATTAAGACTAGGGTTACTTATGCCTATAAATATGTGACTTTAAGCACACGTATTATTCCTATCCCTTTTTCTTGCCTCCATCTTTTCTCATATTCATCCAAGCTTTTATGCTCTCTTTTCTTCCCTAAACCTCACATGTCATTAGTTTAGAATTTTGTTTTCTTCAAGACTTTCTCTCTCAAAGAATTCATTACTTTTATTTTCTTTCAAGCCAAAGTGCAAGGAATTCTTTTTGGAGATTTTATGCGCAAGTCTTCGAGTTAGTTAAAGAAAACATAATAATTTAATGTATAGCATAAAGGTTTTCAGGGTTTTGAATTCTTATGATTGATATATATTGTTTTGTGACAAATTTTGTTAGAAAATTGTTCGTTTATGTTGTGAATGTGTATGCATGTATGTTTATATGAAAAATAAATTATTTTGTTTATTACTTTGATTATAACACTGTTATTTTATTGTTGAAGCATTTATGTTCATGTGATATCATGAAATTTCATGAAAATAAGGTTTTGTTGTTGAAGTGTGATAAGAGAGTTTTAGAGTTTTTGGTTTGTCAATAAGGTGGATAGTAATGCTTTGAAATCAAATGATTTTATTTTGCTTTATATATGTTAGGAATGTTTGGTTTTTTTTTTTTTTATAAATTTTCATTCAAAATATTTTAAGGGTTATGAGCTTCCAATCAAACACTGCTCACGAAATTTTATTTATTGGTAGATTTGTATTTGTGATTTGTAGAGTCCATTTTATGGGACAAAAGATGTCTTTTGATTCTATAAAAAATTGTAAGTCGGTTGATATGCCAACTAAATGTTTGCAAATTTTTAGTTTTATATCTTTATTATGTTTTAAGATAAAATTCATTGATTGCTAAGTACTTAGTGGTTATAAATGTCTGCCTGATATGCTCTTTGTAATTCATGAGATGATAAATCATATTTTTAAATATGTTTTGCATGATTTATTATTTTTCTAGCTTATGTCTATATGTTAAGCATGTCAGATAAAAATTTCAAAAGCATATCATATATATTTGATTTTATAAAAATGTTTGCATGAAACATATTCGCTGTTTAGCATGTCTAATGTTAATATTAACTCTAAATTTGAACATGTATTTTGAATTACTCCAAATTTATTTGAAGCTAAATTATAACTTTATGTGTAGGAATTTTTATAAATTATTTTATGGCATAAATAATTTAATACATAACTTTCAATTAGGACTGCTCACTGCCCAGACATTGCTAGCAAATTTTATGGTATTAAACATGTGATTTATTTTAATTGTCAAACGAAATTTTTATAGCTAAAGAAAAATCTGAGCATTATATATATATGTTAACTTTGTTCTTGTATCTAATGTGAATTGAAAAACATAGGGTTGTGAATCCTTAAAGATTAGGTAGTTTTTATTATTTGCAGATCTACTTGAATGTTTTAAAAATTGAAAAAAGTTATTTTGGATTAATATTTTCAAGAGAAGAAAATTTGACTGATGTTTATATATGTTAGCAATATTATGGAATAATTCTTACACTTTATTCATGCTTACAAGTTGAGATTAACTTCTTTAAGTGATTAAAAGTCAAGTTTTTTGTCCTTATATTTCTTGACTTTAAGTGCATGTTTGTGACTCAAAGATGTTTTGTTTTGTTAAGAATGATGTATAATGATGATGTAATATGGTATTAAATGATATCATGAAGATGAATATTAACTTTATATATATTATATGATTGATTGACATAAACACTCTAAATGATGAGCATATTGAGAACCACAACAATGTCACCTGATTTAAAATTTAGTAATCAAACAAGTCAAGTAAGTACGTTCTCACCTACAATATGATAAAAGTTTATGAAAAAATTTTAAGAATATGTTTTATGATAATTTTTAAATTTGTTTTCACATATTGTCTTCTCATGAAAACTCTTGTTATAACTACAATATGATAAAAGTTTATGAAAACATTTTGAGAATATATTTTATGATAATTTTTAAATTTCTTTTTACATATTGTCTTCTCATGAAGACTCTTGTTATAACAAGAAAATTTAAAAGATGTTTTAATGATGAGGTATGTTAAAGCTTATATATATATATATATATATGTAATGACCGAGAAAATTTCATTAATAAAACCTAATATTTAATTAGGTTTAATTAATGAATTTACTCTTAAAAAAATGTAAATTTTTATAAAGATTATAATTTTTCTAAAAATTACAATAAATTATGAATAAACGGCATTGATTGTAAATTTTATAGCAAATGTGATGCAATGTTGGATATTGCCGAATACAATTTTATGAGTTAATTACTCAGAAATTTATAAATAATATCCATAAAATAAATTTTATATCACAATTAATTGTAAAATTGTGATATAAACACATGGGTACAAAGAATATAAATATGATGTAGAGTCCACAAGACCTAACCCAGTGTAAGAAAGAGGCCTATGCAGTATAAAAATACTGCTAAGTGAAAATGCAGATACGAAAAATATTATGATTGGCCTCCAAAAGTGAACAAAAAGTAAGTCAAATATTTTTATACAGTCTAAAGATAGGAAGTACACTGATTTGACCACAACAGTATAGGAAAAATACTATGGGTGAAAAATGACACAGTATAAATTTTTAACTCTACAAAGTGGACATTCCTTGGTTTTCTATTGGGCCACATGTCTAGAAAAGTGGCCCAATCACCTCATGACACCTAGGGGGTATACTCATGGATTACCATGAGTCACCAAATGAGATAAGGATGCATTTATGGCAAGGTTATCACAAAATTGTCATTTCTTTCTTTCCTCCAAGTTTCGGCAGCCATTGTTGAACTTTTCAAAAAAATTTCTCAAGCTCAAAACTTTGCAAAAACAACCCCAAACCAAGTTTTAGAGCAAGCTCAAGGATTTTTCTCAAGATTTAAGGTAAAATCCCAAACTTTTTAACAAAATTTCAAGGGATTTTTCATGGGTTAAGGGGGAAATTAATTCACGGTGTTTTTACATGAAAATGAAGCCTAAGAAGGAGTTCAAGGAGCCTTGGAAGGCTAGAAATCAAAAGAGTGCTATTTGGGTAAGTTTTGAGTTTCAAAGTTTTGAAATTTTGTAATTTTTATTTTGATTTTTATTACTTTGAACCTATGTGGGTTCTTGAGCATATATTTGATGGAATTTCATATATATGTGATGTATGGCATGTTTAAGTTGTGAAATTTTGGTTTATGGTGCAAAATGGAAATTTTTCCAAAAAGTCTTATTTTTGTAATTTTGAGGTTAGTTTAAGTACAAATGATGCTTGAAGCATGAGGATGATTTAAATATGGCATGGAATGGTTTCTACAGGGGTAGATTTGTAGTTTTGAAATGGATTTTTATAAAAATGCCCTAAGGACTAAATTGAAAGAAAATGTTCTTTCTCGACAGATTTGAAAAATGCCTAAAAACACCCATGTATAGTGAGATTTTGGGAGAAGTTAAAACATAGAAGTTGTAGATCTCGATGAAACTGTTAAGTATTGAAGACAGTTCATTGAAAAACTCAACCGTTTGTGAGTTTTTGATTTTTCAAGAATTTATCAAAAGTGAAAAAGTTAAAATGATAAAAATGTTATTTTTTAAAATGATTTAAGGTATGGTACTTTAAGTAAAAATGTTCCTTATGAAAAATAGAACATTTTGATGTAAAGAGATAAATTTTAGCCCTAAGGACAAAATTGTCAAAATTTTTAGTCAAGAGACTGAACTGTAAATTTTTACGAACAAAAGGGGTATAGAGAGGTAATAAAGAGACCCGACCCATTAGGATGTTATTTTGAAATGAATACTTGACTATTTTCAATAGAAGAGCGAAACCAAGCTCGAGAAGGTAGTTGGCCCGCTAGGGGCAAAATCGTTATTTTCTCCCGAGTAGACCGAATTGTCTTAACACGACCCCAAGAGGGAAAAAGAGTGATTAGAAAGAATTTTGATCTTCGTAAAGGGTAATGGTATAAGATAAGATAAGAATAAGAGAACTAGTAATTTCAGAGTTGTAAATGGTTATGCAACTCGACTGGTTAAGTAACGAACGTTTTGTAACGAAATGTAGTAAAAATTGGCTAATAGTTTTGAAATTGGCCAACAAGATCCTAGGAGTCTAGGAGAAAGGATAATCGAAGTCGATTTGGTGGTACACAAAAACAAGTAAGTACCCTTTCCACCTATAGTATGAAAATATAGGTATAGGATGTATGTATATGTACACCTGAGTATATATATTACGGTGTAAACTAGTGTGTTTGTTATGAAATGAATACCTAAGAGGTACAGTATGGATACCTGTGAATATGCAATTAAAATACCTAAGTGTATAACATGTTATGTATTAGTATGTATAATATATTATGCACCTGTGTGCATAATGATTAATGATGAACACCTTTGTGTATAGAGTGTTACGTACCTATGTGTACAATGATGAATACCTGTGTGTATATAAAGTAACTACTTGTATGTACTATGCTATGCAACAAATTTATGTGTTATGGATAACATGTGAATATCACATCATGCATGGTATGTCAATCATAATAAATGAACTGGTAAATATGTCACCAGAAATTAAGAAAAGTGTCGTACCAACTCCTAACTCAAGGGAGTTGAAAGGCTATAATATGGTTACGGTGTTACGTAAACCTAAATGAAATTACGTAATGGTACGAACACTTGGGCCCTAGTAATGATAAGAAATGATGAAGATAAGGAAAGTTTATAAGAAAGCATAATTGACTCATGCATTTATTTGAATGTCCATGTGGGATTTATGGGACTTACTGGGCGTTAGCTCATTAAGTTTTTCATGTTGTAGGTTTTTCGATGAGAAAGTCAAAATAAATCGTAATGATGAGCTGACAGACGGATGATGTGTGCAGACTGGGTATGGTTTCCGCCACAGTATGTTTCCGTTGTATTGTATTTTAAGATTTTGGAAAGTAATGTTTGATAAACTATATTGCAAAGGAAAGATGGTTATGTAAATACAAGTATATGTCTATATTTCAGAAGTTGTTAAACCAGGATATGTAAAGTATTAATTAAAAAGAAAAAAAAAATTTCCTAAATTTTTGCCTTAAAGTAAGTAAAGAAAAGGTTTTATCACAGCCTAAAAAGGCGGGTTGTGATAGTTGGTATCAGAGCAGAAATCTTGCCATCCTACTGCACGTTGTCATCTGCTCCATTGCCATAGCTCAAGTAAGATAGTTTGATTTTAATTATAAGAATGTTCAGTACTATTTTATATGACATTGTTATATTAATTACAATGATAAATATAGTATATGGCGGAGCCGCGTCATAACCGTGACATGGAGGCTGATCGAAGAGCAAGTATCATTTTTCAAGACACAATGCCACCACAATACTATGGGAGCCGGTAGCCTATGGTGCTGACCGAATGGCTACACGCAGTTAAGGTGATCTTCGATGCCTGTCATATGCCATTGCACCTCCAGGTTTTATTGGCCTCAGGATTGTTGTTGAGGGAAGCCTTAGCATGGTGGCTAAGGATTGAACCTGATGAGCGACCAAGGGATTGGCAAGGCTTCCGAGAATAGACCAAAGTCAAATTCACTCCCGTACCCTCAGCAGATGTCATGCACATCCAAATGATTCTGATGCTGTGGGCTGATTGCCAACGCAGGTTGTACTTACGTGTAGAACCGGTTTGGGAAAGATATGTAGGGGAGCTGGTAGATCACTACATCTTGAGGTTTCACAAAACCATGATGCCATTGATACCCCCCGAATTACCTTTATGGTGAATTTGTGATCTGGTTTGGAGAGATCTTCCAAATGTAGTCCAACATCAAATGTAGTATCTAGGGAATTACCTTAGCGTCCATGATTTCCTTATGGCGGTATTGCATGCAAAACAGAATGTGGTCGTTCCATTAGAAGATCCCCCAGTAGATATGGACGAGGATGATGAAGATGACGATGATGAAGATGAAGAGTTTGAAGTTATTCCCGAACACACAATTGCAAGTGACGACGAGTCTACCGATTCGAATGAAGAGGGAGAGGAGGATCTTGAGGAGGATTCTAAGCATAGTAACGTGTCAGGAGTAGACTTCGAAGAGAAGGAAAGAGATTTATGAAGATTTGTATGTATTAAGATGTATACAGATGTGTGATCATCACAGTTTTGAGCCTTGTTGCTTATGTGTATTATATCTATGTCCGGCAAGTGGTATCCTTCTCGACAATAGGATATATGTAGCTAGAAGTGATAACTGCTTCCAGAAATGATATGAATAGTTTATGTATGGAAGGAAAGTAAGTATGTATGTTACTTATGCATGTAATGTTACAAAGAATGTGAAAAGAAAATGAAAGAGGTTCATGAAATGAAATGTATGAAGGTTAATGAAATGCAATGTATGAATGCTAATGAAAGGAAATGTATGAAGTAAGATATTGAGTTCATGTAATTATGTATGTTTGCATGTATTTATGTTCTTTAAATATATGCAATTATTGATTGGATACTATTAAGTTAATGGTATATGCTAACATAGTAACAAAAATATACGATAGGTATATAACGATTAATATCGATGGCGGATACACCCAGAGGAACAATGAATCTGGATTTAATGGCCATGATCATGGAACTGCAATAGAAGCTCCAAGCTCAGGAGCAGGAAATGCAAGGTTTATGGGAACAGTTAGCTAACCAGAATCCCATACCATAGTACGTATGGACATGCCACCCCCAGTACCATCGCCACAGCAAGTGGAACTAGTAGTCCCAGCTGCTCCAGTAGTATCTACTACCGAATTTTATGAAAGATTCTAGAGAATGCAGGCCCCAAAATTTGATGGATCTACAGACCCATTAGAGGCCGATGATTGGCTTACAGGCATAGAAAGGGTTTTGAAATTTATGGGACTTAGTGACCATGAAAAAGTCCTATGCGCTTCATTTTCTCTGACTAAAGATGTTAGACATGTATGCCCTAAGGAATAAAAATGTAATAAGTTTTTGGAGACATTTTTATCAATAAAGAATTTATTCATTATTTATATACCAAATCTTGTACTCTTTACATTCATATTTGTTGAATGTATGTTAAGCAAACAATAGTCTGAGACTCTAAACCTTAAGAATTAGGCATATGATGGACGGATTATGCGAAAGACACGATTCTTAAGGTGATGGTCTAAATCATACGATCTGCAATCGAGGGAATAAAGTTGGGTGCTTTATTCATGTAAAGATTGTTATGTTGTCTATATCCCTTTTGGGAGATGGTTTGTCCTGACCATCGGAGGTGGACTCCGTGAATAAAAACATTGGCATGTTGTCATAAGTGATGATGTGTTGGATCGGGACATAAAGTGAATTGATTTGGATTAATAATTCTATCTAGGCAAATCGATTCATTTTAGATAATCATTTGTGTTGTATCTTAATCCTGAGATGAATAGTGGGCCCATTGTCTTGGCTTGTGTCTTTTGATGTACCAAAGGTTGACACCCACATCTTAATAGTGGTATGCATGCCGGTACGTTGGAGGCATACTCTTGATAGCGTAGACCTGTTATTCATAGATATGGAATCCATAGCTCCTCTTTAGGAGTAATGATATCCTCTTATATGCGTTATCCTATAATTGGAAAACTGGAGCGCTTAACTATTTGGATACATAGTTGTAACCGAATGGTATACTGTCATTGGATAGTAAGTTTTCTGATGGTGAGATAATGGAACGTAAGATAAAAATAATCGAGAAGGTAAGATAGAACTTGTCCTTAAGCCGATTATGGATTATCATATGGGGATACGATACACTATGATATGTCATGGAGACTTAGTTATACGAGCTTCGTAATTCTTTGTAGTTCAAGAGTGCAGCTCCAAGCTTTTAGTGGAGTAGCGTTGGAGTTGAAAATTATGAAATGTATATCTGGAATATTGGGTTTCATAATTATTAGGAGCTTGAACTATATAGGTCAATTTGGTCCCCTTTGCTAGCTCACAACATCCTGTAACGACATGGCGTGCTTTTCCAATAATTGATAACTTATGTCAGATTTATTAGATTGGTTGAAATTTGAAAGAATCAAATAATACATGTCTTTTTATCAATTGAATTAATTTTTTGAAAAAAATTAATTCAAGATAAACTTGTTGAATTATAAGGATCGGATAATTCTTGTCTGTTTATCGGTTGATTTAATCTTAGATAACTTAGATCAAGATAAACTTGTAGAATTATTGGAAATTGATTTATTTTCTTAGAGATTATCTAGATAAAGTTGTTTTGATCAGATAACTTCTCTATTAGGTTATTTGAATTAAAACCGAGACTTTAACCTATAGAATCTCGAGTGGAAAATAAAAGATTCGTGAGATTTTTATTCGGCAGTTTAGTCTACAGATGGACGTGTTCGGCCTGCCGATCAGGTGGTTCAGCCTGTCGACAGCAAAGGATAAGATCACGTGTTTCCACATGGATCTTATCAGATATTAATCTGAACTTGATTCTATTTCGAGTTTTTGAGACCTAATCTGATGAGGACTGACCCTAGGACCAATCTCTATATAAAGGGAGCAAGTCTTAAGAGTTACTCAGATCAATTGAGAGATTAAGAGTGATATTCTATTGGTGAGAATCTGAAAAACTCCCCGAGAGCTTTTGTTCACAAATCATGAACACTTGCTTTGAGTTCTCTTGATTGGTTGGAAAGAGAGTCACCTAGTGGAAGAGCTGTATATGTGAGATCACACTCACTCTGGTCGTGGAAAGAGAATAGCAAAGAAGACCAGTTGGTTGAGGCTTTTCTAGAACGTTACTTCTCTTCACGTTTTGCGAGGGTTCTTTGGCACACAAGGTTAGTAAGATCTGGTTAATTTATGCATACAGCATATCAAACTTGTGTTTTGAAAAATACTCCGATTTAAGATTTTTAAAATTCCGCTGCGCACACATTTTCCAACAAAGAGATGCCAGGAGATGGTGGGAGTCAGTAGAGCATAGAAGAAATGTTGATGAAATGACATGGCAGATTTCATGGAAGAATTTGGCAGGGCTTACTTTAATGTGGAAATCATGGCAGCCCAACAAGAAGAATTCAATAATTTCAAGCAAGGTAACATGTTCGTAGCTGATGCTGTAAAGAGGTTTAACCAGCTAGCACGGCTTTGTCCTTGAGTTAGTGCCCACTGATCGGGAATGAATAAGACGATTAATGAGAATGTTCATAACCGACATTGCCCTTGTGGTTGATAGTGGAGGGCAATCTCCCAAGGATGTGGAGGATTGCATTGAATGGGCAACTAGAGCTGGGTTTAGAATTGCCCGTGATAAGGAGGAAAAAGCAAGGATTTTCAAAGATCAGAAAGAGGAAAAAGCTTTAGCTAAGCAAAGTCTAGCCATACAAGTAAAAGGACAAGGAGGCGTCTCAAGCCAAGGGCCGTCCTAGAATTTTCTAGTGGGACGCAGCCACACTATTAACAATAAAAGGAAATGGAACGTGAATAGTTCAAAGAATCCAAAGGGTCAACCTTAGAAAATGATTAATGATGGAGGGAGCAACAAACCCCTTTGCAATCAATGTGGGAAGAGACATGCACAGGAATGCAAGGCTGGCATAAACAAGTGTTATATCTGTGGAAAACAAGGGCACTACGCTAGAAATTGTTTTTTTAATCCTCAAAGTCAGAGCAGTCAGGCTCAGCAAAGGCCTTAAGGGAACCAACTACATGCGGTCTAGGTTCAGGCACAAATTAAAGGCCCTAGTGTCAGTCAAGGGCGACTAGAAGCTCCGAAACCAAGTGGGCTAATCCATGCCTACATAAAGAAAGAAGAAGACGCGAGAACCTCATCGGTAGTGACAGGTCAGTTTTTTGTTGCCAACACTGATGCATATGTTTTGTTTGATTCTAGAGCAACACATTTGTTTGCATCATTTAAGTTTGCGAAACGAATAGGAAGTAAAGGAGATAGGATAGAGCAAACCTTTAGAGTCGCACTACCGTTTGGGGAGGTATTGAATGCTGATTATTGGTTACGTCATGTACCGATAATCATTTGTGGAAGGGAATTGTATATTGATTTGATAATAATCAATATACAAGATTACGACGTCATTCTAGGAATGGATTTCCGAGGAAAATACACGGCCAAGATAAATTGTCGACACCACAAGGTTACGTTCTGACCTCACAGGAGTGAAAAGTTTGTGTATTTAAGGAAGGTTCCCAAAGCTCCCAAGGCAATGATTTCAGCATTAAAGGCAAGGAAGATGTTGGAAAGCGGATGCACTGATTATCTGGTGAATTTGATAAGGAAAGATCAAGAAGCTCAGTTAGGACCAGAGAATGTTCCCATAGTAAGGGAATTCATTGATGTGTTTCCTGACGAGTTGCCAGGCTTGCCACTAGAACGAGAGATTTCATTTGAGATCGAATTGGCACCCGGCATAGCCCCAATTTTGAAGGCACCACATCGAATGGCTCTAGGGGAACTCAAGGAACTTTAGGCGCAATTAAAGGAATTGTTGGACAAGGGGTTCATCCGACCAAGTCATTCCCCATGTGGAGCGCCTATTTTGTTTGTTAAGAAAAAGGACGGAACGTTACGAATGTGTATTGACTTCTAGGAATTGAACAAGGTCACGATTAAGAATAAGTATCCACTTCCAAGGATCGATGATTTGTTCGATCAACTTAAAGGAGCGTCAGTATTTTCAAAGATTAATCTGTGCTCGGGATATCATCAACTTCGAGTTAAAGAACAAGATATACCAAAGACGGTGTTTCAAACATGTTATGGGCATTACGAGTTCTGTGTTATGCCCTTTGGACTGACCAATGCCCCAGTATCCTTCATGGATCTCATGAACTAGATTTTTAAGGAATACCTCGATAAGTTCGTCATCATTTTTATCGACGATATTTTCATTTATTCAAGAATGCTACAGAAACATGAAGAGCACCTGAGGATCACACTACAATTATTGAGAAGGCATCAATGGTACGCCAAGTTCTCAAAAGGTGGGTTTTGGCTAGAGAAGTTCCATTTCCTAGGACACGTGGTGACACGGGATGGAGTATCCGTTGATCCCACAAAAGTGGAAGCGGTGAATAAGTGGCCTACACCGAAAAGCGTAACTGAAATAAGAAGTTTTTCTCGATTTAACAGGGTACTATCGACGTCTTGTAGAAGGATTTTCCTAACTTGCAGCACCACTTACTACACTCACACGGAAAGTAGCAAAGTATAAATGGACTAAGAAGTGCGAGGAAAGTTTGAAAGAGTTAAAGAGATGACTCATGAGTGCCACGATACTGGCGATACCAGATCCAAACATAGAAAACTATGTGATTTATAGTGATGCGTCAAAGATAGGCTTGGGAGCCGTTCTTATGCAAAATGGAAAAGTGATTGCGTACACATCCCGACAGTTGAAGGATCATGAAAGGAATTACCCCACGCATGACTTGGAGTTGGCAGCAGTTATGTTTGCATTGAAGATTTAGCGTCATTATTTATATGGAGCTAAATTCAAGATATATAAAGATCATCAGAGTCTGAAATATATCTTCATGCAGAAGGAACTCAACATGAGATAGCGAATGTGGCTAGAGTTGGTTAAATACTACGACACCCAGGAAAGGCTAATCGAGTAGCCGATGACCTTAGTCGTAGAACAACATCTTCGCTTGCAATGATTGCAGTTAATGCCAAGACCTCTTCAAAAGGACTTGATGGAAGAGGGAATAGAGCTAATCACTGGAAGATTAGCCCATTTTTCCTTTCGACCTGCTATCTTGGAGAACTTAAAGGAGCGACAAGAAGCAGATCCGTCGCTACTTAAAGCTAGGAATGAGGTTCACGAGAACAAAGAAACATAATTTAACATCTTAAAAGATGACATTCTCTGTTATAAGGGAAAAATTTGCATCCCCAATGATAAAGAATTAAAGAAGCAAGTATTAGAAGAAGCTCATGAAGCACCATATGTTGCTCATCCAGGAGCTATTAAGATGTACCAAGATTTGAAAGTGCACTATTGGTGGCGCGGAATGAAGAACGATGTTGCATAGTTTGTCGCCAAATGCCTTACATGCCAAAAGGTGAAAGCTGAGCATCAACGGCCAGCAGGCGAATTACAAAAATTTGAAATTCCCAAATAGAAATAAGATCAGATAACTATGGATCTGGTAACCGGGCTACCTGGAACTATGGGTGGACATAACACTATATGGGTAATCATTGATAGATTGATGAAATCAGCTCACTTTTTACCCATTAAACTCATCAGTTCTGTGGAAAGACTAGCTGAACTATATGTAGCCCAGATAGTTAGATACCACAAAGTTTTGAAATCTATCATTTCTTATCGAGATGGTCGGTTTACTTCTAAGTTCTGGAGAAGTGTTCACCAAGCAATGGGAAAGAAGCTGACTTTTAGTACAGCTGTTCATCCTCAAACAGATGGTCAATCAAAAAGGACCATTCAAACTCTAGAAGATATGTTAAGAGCCTAGTGTGCTAGATTTCAAAGGAGGATGGGATAAAAAGCTATCGTTGATCGAATTCCCTTATAATAACAGTTATCAAGCTTCCATAGGAATGGCTCCTTATGAAGCTCTTTACGAAAAAAGATGCAAATTGCCATTGCATTAGTATGAAATAGGAGAAAAGACATTGTTGACAATGGATTTTGTGCAAAAGACAACAGAGGATGTGAAACTAATCCGTCAACGAATGGAAACTGCCTTTAGTCATCAAAAGAGTTATGTAGATCGACGACAAAGATCCCTGGAATTCAAAGCAGGGGATTTGGTCTTCTTGAAGGTGACACCGATAAAAGGAGTAATTAGGTTTGAAAAGAATGGAAAACTTGGCCCAAGATACATTGGACCATTTGAAATCTCAGAATGGGTAGGCAATGTAGCATATAAGTTGGCCTTACCCTCTGAATCTAGCATCGGTATACAATGTATTCCATGTATCCATGCTAAAGAAGTACATACTGGATTCTTCGCATGTTCTACAGCCAGAGGAAATTGACGTGCAGGAGAACTTGTCTTATGAAGAGAAACCAGTCCAAATACTGGCACGAGAAGAAAAAGAACTCAAAAACAAGAATATACCTCTCGTCAAAGTTTTATGGTGCAACCAGCAAGTAGAAGAAGCAACGTGGGAACAAGAGGATGAAATGAGGAAAAGGTACCCCAAATTGTTTTGATTTTCGAGGACGAAATTCTTAAGGGGGGTAGATTGTAATGACCAAGAAAATTTCATTAATAAAACCTAATATTTAATTGGGTTTAATTAATGAATTTACTCTTAAAAAAATGTAAATTTTTATAAAGATTGTAATTTTTGTAAAAATTACGATAAAGTATGAATAAACGGCAATGATTGAAACTTTTATGGCAAATGTGATACAATGTTGGATATTACCGAATACAGATTTTATGAGTTTAATTGATCAGAAATTTGTAAATAATATCCATAAAATGAATTTTATACCATAATTAATTGTAAAATTGTGATATAAACACTAGGTACAAAGAATATAAATATAATGTAGAGTCCACCGAGACCCAACCCAGTGTAAGAAAGAGGCGATGCAATATAAGAATATTGCTAGGTGAAAACAGAGATATAAAAAATGTTATGATTGGCCTTCAAAAGTGAACGAAAAGTAAGTCAAATATTTTTATACAGTCTAAGGATAGAAAGTACATTGATTTGACCATGGCAATATAGAAAAATACTGTAGCAAAAAATTACACAGTATAAATTTTTAACTCCACAAAGTGGACATTCCTTGTTTTTCTATTGGGCCACATGTTTAGAAAAGTGGCCCAATCACCTCATGACACCTAGGGGGTATACTCATCGATTACTATGAGTCACCAAATGAGATAAGGCATTGATGGCAAAGTTATCACAAAATTTTCATTTCTTTCTTTCCTCCAAGTTTGGGCAGCCATTGTTGAACCTTTCAAAAAAATTTCTCAAGCCCAAAACTTTGCAAAAACAACCCCAAAACAAGTTTTAGAGCAACCTCAAGGATTTTTTACAAGATTTAAGGTAAAATCCCAAACTTTTTAGCAAGTTTTCAAGGGATTTTTCATGGGTTAAGGGGGAAATTATATCATGGTGTTTTTGCATGAAAATGAAGCATAAGAAGGAGTTCAAGGAGCCTTGGAAGGTTAAAAATCAAAAGAGTGTTATTTGGGTAAGTTTTGAGTTTCAAAGTTTTGAAAATTTGAAATTCTTGTTTTGATTTTTATTCTTTTAAACCCATGTGGGTTCTTGAGCATGTATTTGATGAAATTCATGTATAAGTGATGTATGGCAAGTTTAAGTTGTGAAGTTTCGGTTTATGGTGCAAAATGTTAATTTTTGTAAAAAGTGTTTTTTTTTTTTTGTAAATTTGATGTTAATCTTAGAAAAATGATGTTTGACCATGAGAATAATTTGAATAAGGCATGGAATGGTTTCTACAGGGGTAGACTTGTAATTTTAAAATGGATTTTTACCAAAATACCCTAAGGGCTAAATTGAAAGAACATGTTCTTTCTCGGCAGATTTGAAAAAGGCCCAAAAATACCCCTGTACAATGAGATTTTGGGAAAAGTTAAAACATGAAAGTTGTAGATCTCAGCAAAACTGTTAGGCAATGCAGATGGTTCGTCGAAAAGCTCAACCGTTTGTGAGTTTTTGATTTTCAAGAATTTATCAAAAGTGAAAAAATGTTAAAATGATAAAAATATTATTTTTCAAAATGATTTATGGTTTGGTACTTTAAGTAAAAATGTTCCTTATGAAAAATAGGACATTTTGATGTAAAGAGATAAATTTTAGCCCTATGGGTAAAATTGTCAAAATTTTCAGTCAGGGGACCGAATTGTAAATTTTTACAAAAAAAAGGGTATAGAAAGGTAAAAAAGAGACCCGACCTATTAGGATGTTATTTTGAAATAAATACGTGATTGTTTTCAGTAGAAAAGCGAAACCAAGCTCGGTAAGTTAGTTGACCCGTTAGGGGCAAAATCATCATTTTTCTCCCGTGTAGACCGAATTGTCTTAACACGGCCCCAAGAGGGAAAAAGAGTGATTAGAAAGAATTTCGCTCTTTGTAAAGGGTAATGGTATAAGATAAGATAAGAATAAGAGAACCAAAAATTTCAAAGTTGTAAACGGTTATGCAACTCGACTGGTTAAGTAACGAATGTTTTGTAATGAAATGTAGTGAAAAATGGCCAATAGTTCTGAAATTGGCAACAGGATCCTAGGAGTCTAGGAGAAAGGATAATTGAAGTCGATTTGACGGTACACAAAAACAACAAAGTATTCTTCCTACCTACAGTATGAAAATGTAGGTGTAGGATTTATATATATGTACACTTGAGTATATATATTACGGTGTAAATGGTGTGTTTGTTATGAAATGAATACCTAAGAGGTACAGTATGGATACCTGTGAATATGCGATTAAAATACCTAAGCGTATAACATGTTATGTATTAGTATGTATAATATATTATGTACCTGTTTGTACAATGATGAATGATGAACACCTCTGTGTATAGAATGTTACGTACCTGTGTATACAATGTTGAATACCTGTGTGTATATTAAGTAAGTACTTGTGTGTACTATGCTATGCAATGAATTTATGTGTTATGGATAACATGTGAATATCACATCATGCATGGTATGTCAATCATAGTAAATAAACTGGTAAATATGTCACTAGAATTAAGAAAAGTGTCGTACCGACTCCTGACTCAAGGGGAGTTTAAAGGTTAAAATATGGTTACGGTGTTACATAAACCTAAATGAAATTATGCAATGGTATGAACACTTGGGCCCTAATAAAGATAAGAAATGATGAAGATAAGGAAAGTTTATAAGAAATCGTAATTGACTCATGCATTTATTTGAATGTCCATATGGGATTTATGGGACTTACTGGGCATTAACTCATTAAGTTTTTCATGCTGTAGGTATTCTGACAAGAAGGTCAGAATAAATCGTAATGATGAGTTGGCAGATGGATGATGTGTGCAGACCGGGTATGGTTTTTGCCACAGTATGTTTCTGTTGTATTGTATTTTAAGATATTTGAAAAGTAATGTTTGATAAACTATATTGCAAAGGAAAGATAGTTATGTAAATACAAGTATATGTTTGTATTTCCGAAGTTGTTAAACCAAGATATGTAAAGTATTAATTAAAAAGAAAAAAAATTCCTAAATTTTTGCCTTAAAGTAAGTAAGAAAGGTTTTATCACAGCCAAAAAGGCGGGTTGTGACAATATATCACTTAGTTAAGTGTTGCACACCCTATGTTTATGTTTATGATGTCCCGAAGGTTGAACTTGTCATGTTTGGTTTGAACCTAGCTACCCCACTCCTCTCATGATGACACACCTATGATATTAATGGAGCAACGCTTGGGCCTAAAGGTAAAATGAATGATGTTTTAATATGGAAGTTTCAAATGAAAAGATATGCTCTATATAATATGTGCCTTGTGCACTACTATTGTTATGAGTACCATATTATATACTGATTTTTATGAAATGTTTTATGCTGTGAGATAAGAAAGTGTACTTACTAAGCTTATGCTTACTTAATTTATATCATGTTGTAGACAAAGATAAGATGCAAGTGAACTAGGATGCAAGACAAGGACAGACATGTGTGCAAGGAGTGTTGGATTAGATATGGAGTCATATTATGAAAGGAATTTATGCTCAAACAAAAATTTAATATATTTTGTTCCGTATTTTTAATTGTTTGAGACTCAGTTCTATTTGTAATATGTTATTTTGAACTTATGTTTTGTTGAATACATAATTGTGCTTCTAGACTTTGATTTTTTAGTTTTACTTTATTGAAAAAATATGTGCATGCATTTGGGATATTTTTCTGAGTGTTGTTGATTGTTTCGAACTTCTTATCAATAATTATTAAGTTTAACGATAAAAGCAACATTCCTTGTGGCGCTCGTAAAGGAGCGTTATAGAAAAGACCCTAGTAGAAGGTAAAGAAGAGTTGCTTTTCCTTTTCTCAAAAATGATAAAATAGATTTGGACTACGTTTTCAACCAAATCTTGATGTAACTTTTCTAATTTACTCTTAATTAAACAATAAGAATTTGAGTAAGATCTTATGAAGCATTTTTTTAGTATATCTCGATTTATAGTCTGCATTCTACAGTGCAAGTTTCCAATCCTAAATGTAAAGCATGCATAAATTATTTTCGTTATTTCTCCAAATACAAGAAGATTTCGTAGACAATACCTTGAATTTGTAACGCCCCCCCTTACGGACGTTACAAATGTCGTTACATATATTCCTTTCATATTTTTAATTTAGGATAAACCATTTGAACAAAACTTAATTATTTTGAAAAACATAAAACTTAAGTGGAAACATAATTTAAGAAATCATATCCAGGATCCATGCATGCATTTTTTTTATTTTTTTTACAACATCTTAATCCATCCTTAAAATAATAATTTACTTATTCATAAATATCCTTTAAATAGTTTACCAAAACCATCGAAAATTGAAATTATCCTTTCAAACGAGCACGGAAAACTTACTTACAGTTCGGCAGGCTGAAGGTCAAACTTCGGCAGGACATCCGAAGCTCTGCAAAAATAAGATTTTCTTAGTTGATGAGATCGGCAGGCCTGTACAGAGTAGTCGGTAGGCCGATCCATCCATCGGCAGTCCGAACAATAATGTTCGGTAGGCCGACTGATTATAAAACCAACTTTTTAAATCAAAACTCCATAATTTAAACACGGAAGACGAAATACTTAAAAAGGAATAAGATAAAATAATAAAAGATAGTTCATGGATTCTTTAAAACTTATCAAATAAACGTGTCCAAATAATAAAACATAATTTTATATTACAAAATAAAAATTTCCTTCTTGGCGTTCTTTCGATTACAATTCATCTTGCTTAGCTCACACGCCCTTCCACACCCTCCGCCTAGTCCATCACCTTCTTACCCTTATCTACAATATGATATAAACTGAATAAGCTAAAGCTTAGTAAGCACATTATTATCTCACAAATTAAAACATTTTATGAACATCATCATCATCATACAACATAATAGTGCGCTAGGCACATTTGCATAGGAACATATCTTTCATTACTTTGGCCATATTAAAGCTTAATTCATTTTATCTCAAGGGCTCAGCTGTTGCACCATAATCAATCTCGTAGGCGCGCCATCAAGAGAGGAAAAGCGTAGCTAATCCTAAACCAAACATGACATTATAACATATCGTAACATTGGTGTGCAACACTTATTTAGGTGATACATATATATACATAAAATAATTATACATCAAAATTTCAAACCATCATAAAATCCATCATAGAATAATTATCATTATACACATAATTTCAAACCTTATAAAACATATCATGTTGTAGGTGAGAATGTACTTACTTTTTAGCTAGCTTACTTAACCTTAAATTTGTTGGTGATGTCATCGCAGTCTCGATGTGCTCGCCCTAAGTGTGTTCATGTCATACATTCATTTAAAATAAAAAATAATAATTAATTCAAAGAATTAATCATCAAAACTTATCATTATTACCATATTTCATTGCACATATATTCATCCCTTAAAACATAAATTTATTGCATGTTTCATTAACCAAAAATCATTAGAACAAAACTATCAACACAAAATGCATTTTGACCTCTATGAATTCATAGCTCAATATCTTAGCATTCACACACAATTTGAGCACCACACTTGATAGGGACAAAGTTAATACATAAACATATTACCATGATTTTTCATTAGTCATAAAAATTACATTAAGTATCTAAAAACAAGTCATACATATCAAACATGAAATCTGCCAGCAATAGTTAGGTAGTGAACAACTTTAAACTCAGGTCCATTGTCACATTATGAAGACTGTAGAAAAATCCATGAAAATTAACATATACAATAGATACATAAAACTATAACATATCCAAAAATTGGCTTCAATAAAAATCGGATTAGGTCAAAACACACATTTGAAATCAGTAATAAAACTAACTTCCATCTTATTAAGTAGTGAGTTACAAGAGTTCATCATTTTCAAACAATCAAAACAAATTTATTTACACTCTAAAATTATTTCTAACAACTTATTAACATACATTACAGCACCACAAAAATATTCTAATGCCAAATAAAATCATTTAATCATACAAAAACATCACCCAACAAGAATTCAATAATTCATTGATAGAGCAGTTTCAAAACCTAGACTTAATGAAAATTCAGTAACATAAAATTTTCATCAAATCATCACCAAACTTTCCAGTTCATAACTTAACATATACATGAACATATTTGCCAAATTTTGTAACTATCAAAGTACATTTGCCCCTTGAACTAAAACCACATTTTTATGCAACATAATCAAACAACAACGTTTTACTGTGAGTGGCAGAGAGTAGAAAATTCGTATCTTAATGTAGAAAAATAAAAATAATGTGAAACTTGGATTGCATAACACATATATGAACGTCATACTAAAATTTCAAAACAAAATAAAATGCCTAGACAAAGTTATCGCAGTCAGACTCAGGAGGAGATATACTTTTCAGAAATACCGAAAAAATGAGTTCTTACCTTAAAAACAAATTCTTCTCCACTTTCTTCAAATTCGACCAAAGAAAACTCAATATTTCTCAAATATTTGCAAGAGAATTAAGGAAGAGAATGAGAAAGATAATGTGAAAGAGACAGAAGAGAGAGAGTGAGAGATAGAAAACGTGAGAAGGGGAGAGTGTTTACGTGATAGATGAAAATGAGTTCTTACCGAAAAAGTGAGAGATAGAAAATGTGAGAAGGGGATGAGTGTTTACGTGATAGAAAACATGAGAAGGGGAGAGTGTTTACTTTTCAGAAAT
Organism: Artocarpus heterophyllus; assembly: GCA_025403435.1. Lineage (NCBI taxonomy): Eukaryota > Viridiplantae > Streptophyta > Magnoliopsida > Rosales > Moraceae > Artocarpus > Artocarpus heterophyllus. The sequence goes on along the minus strand of CM046350.1, from coordinate 28,795,471 downwards.
ACCGAAAAAATGAGTTCTTACCTTAAAAACAAATTCTTCTCCACTTTCTTCAAATTCGACTAAAGAAAACTCAATATTTCTCAAATATTTGCAAGAGAATTAAGGAAGAGAATGAGAAAGACAATGTGAAAGAGACAGAAGAGAGAGAGTGAGAGATAGAAAAAGTGAGAAGGGGAGAGTGTTTACGTGATAGATGAAAATGGTGAAAAAGGGAAGAAATGATCTCTCTTTAATTTTAGAAATTTTTCTAATTAATTTGAAGCAAAATTCACGTGGATAGTGAAGGGAAATTAGGGAGAGTCAACAATCATCTTATCTTACCACATTACAACTCTTCAAAAAGGGAAACCATATCAATTAACTCAAATCAATCAAAAGTCAAGGTTTCATTACCCAAATTAAAGCAATCAATTCGAAAATAAGCGAATCAATCACAAATCATCACCCAATCATAACCAATCATCGTAATTATCTCAATCACAAATTTGGAAAGACTGCTGCTAACTACTCGTCAGTTGTCATCGGCCTGCCAATTCCTCACTTCGGCCTACCGATTCCATAAAGTTCGGCCTATCAATTCTTTCCATCGGCCTGTCGATGTTTGAGGGACAATTTGGCTTGCCGAACTTGAAGGTTCGGCCTACTGAATTGTCCTTGCATACATCATAACATTTAAATCATTGATGAATCATGAATAAACATACAATGTAAATAACATGAACACTTGAGCACATTGATTCCACGTGATCATCACCTGTCATAACAGTTAGAATAAATTGCTAGTGACAATATATCATAAATCAATATGAAAAATACTTAACGTCGTCACTAATATAACATTATCCGTTACATGAAATAGGCGGGTGTTACAATTCCCCCCACCTTATAAGAGTTTTGTTCTCGAAGCTTAGAACCGGTGTGGATACTTAGTTCTTATGTCATCTTCACGTTCCCATATAGCTTCTTCTGCTTGATGATTTTTCCATAGCATACCACCTTGATCAATGGAATTTCTTTATTCCTCAAGGTTTTGGTTTTCCGATCGAGTATCTCCACTGCCTTTTCTTCATAACTTAAGTCTTCTAGTATCTCGATCACTTGTGGCTCAATCACATGCGTAGGGTTTGGAACATACTTCTTGAGCATCGAAACATGGAACACATCATGCATTGTGGACATTTATGAAGACAACTTCAGCTGATAAGTTACTTTGCCTATCCACTTCACAATTTCAAAAGGTCCGATAAGTCTCGGGTTCAATTTGCCTTTCTTCCCAAATCTCATAACTCCTTTCATCGGTGCAGCTTTCAAAAACACAGATTCACCCATGGCAAACTCTAAGGGTCTTCTTCTCTTATCGGCATAACTCTTGTGATGGCTTTGAGTGGTCTCGTTTCTTCTTCTTATCAGCTTTATCATCTCAGAAGTTTCATTAACAAAATTGGTCTTTTCATCTTCAACATTTTCCATCATCTTCTTCTCACCAGCTTCATGCCAACATATAGGCGACCTACATTTTTGCCCATATAGAGCCTCATAAGATGCCATCCCAATTGTCACCTGATAGCTGTTGTTGTAAGCGAACTCTGCTAGCGGCAACATTTTACACCAGCTGGTCTTGAAGTCGAGAGTACAGGCCCGAAGCATATCCTCTAAGATTAAGTTCGTCCTCTATGTTTAGCCATCTGTTTGAGGATGGAAAGCTGTACTGAAATGCAACTTGGTCCCCATAGCAGTCTATACACTTTTGTAGAACTTGGATGTGAACTTGCCATCACGATCTAAGATGATTGACTTGGGAATTCCATGAAGTCGTACTATCTCCTTGACATAGAGTTTCGCTAACCATTCCATAGAGTAAGTGATCATGATAGGAATGAAATGTGCCATCTTCGTCAGTTGATCCACAACAACCCAGATAGTGTCATAACCATTCTTAGTCCTAGGCAAACCAGTAATGAAATCCATTGCTATTTCCTCCCATTTCCATTTCGGTATTTGGATAGACTATAAGTCACCACCAAGTCTCTGGTGTTCAGCTTTAACTTGTTGGCATGCCAAGCATTTCTTCGTATACATAGCAACATCACGTTTCATTCCAAACCACCATAAGTTACCCCTTAGATCGTTATACATCTTTGTTGCACCTGGATGAATTGAGTAAGGAGTGTCATGAATTTCTACTAAAATCCTTTCCCTTAAGCCATCAACATTAGGAGCACATAAGCGTTCCTTGAGGTACAGAGTTCCATCATCCGCAATACAAAACTCTTGACATTTTCCTTCTTGCATTTCCTGCTTAATCCTTGTGAGGCTTACATCTTCATCTTTTTTTCTTCCGATTTCATCATACATCGTCAGAGCAAGAGTGAGTGTTGACAGCTGTCCTATGATGAGTTCCAATCCGAAGTCTAGAATTTCCTTTCTTAAAGGTTGAGACATCGCTTGCATTGACATCAAGTAGCCACAGTCTTCCTACTCAAAGCGTCAGCCACTCGGTTGGCCTTACCAGGGTGATACAGGTTTTCACAATCATAATCCTTCACCAATTCAAGCCATCTTTATTGTCTCATGTTTAGGTCTCTCTGCATGAAGAAGTACTTCAGACTTTGATGATCGGTGAAGATCTTGCATTGGACCCCATACAAATAATGCCTCCATATTTTTAGCGTAAAAATGACTACTGCTAACTCAAGATCATGAGTAGGATAGTTTTTTCGTAATCCTTCAGTTACCTTGATGCATAGGCAATCACCCTTTTATTTTGCATTAGAACAGCTCCGAGGTCCATCTTAGATGCATCATTATAAATCACAAATCTGTTGTTTCCTTTCAGAATAGCCAATATTAGAGCTGTCATTAGCCTCTTCTTTAGTTCCTGAAAACTCTTCTCGCAAGCATCTGTCCATTCATACTTTTTTCCCTTACGAGTTAGATTCATGAGCAGAGTTGTTATCTTGGAGAAGTTTTCTACGAATCTCCGATAATAACCTGCTAGATCCAAGAAACTCCTTATTTCACTTGCATTAGTTGGTTGCTTCCAGTTAAGAACAGCCTCTACCTTAGCAGGATCTACCATGATTCATTCCTTTGATATAACATGCCCCAAGAAAGACACTCTGTCGAGCCAAAATTCACACTTAGAGAACTTTTCATATAGCTTATGTCTCCTTAATGTTTCCAACACAATCTTCAAATGCTCCTTATGTTCTTCTGGACTCTTTAAATAGACAAGAATATCATCAATAAACACAACAACAAATTTATCAAGAAAATCCTTGAAAACCTAGTTCATCAGATCCATGAATGCTGCTGGTGCATTAGTTAGACCGAAAGGCATAACCACAAACTCATAGTGACCATACCTCGATCTAAACGCTGTCTTAGGAATATCTTCTTCTTTAATCTTTAGCTGATGATACCCTAATCGCAGATCAATCTTTGAGAACACTGATGCACCCTTAAGTTGATCAAACAAATCATCTATACGAGGCAATAGGTACTTGTTCTTGATCGTCACCTTGTTCAGCTCTCTATAGTCGATGTAGAGTCTCATAGTGCCATCCTTCTTCTTTACAAACAAGACTGGAGCTCTCCATGGTGAGTGACTTGGCCTAATGAAGCCTTTGTCGAGTAGCTTTTTTAATTGCGTATGAAGCTCTTTTAACTCTATCGAGGCCATTCTGAATGGTGCCTTTGAGATCGAGTCAGTGCTTAGAGTGAGCTCAATCTCGAATTCAACTTCTCTTTTTGGCGGTAAACTTGTTAGGTCATCGAGAAATACCTCTAAAAATTCTCGTACAACTACCACATCCTCAATCTTTATCTTATCTTCTTGACTTTATCCATGATGTTCGTCAGATAGCCCATGCAGCCACTAGCTAACAGCTTTCTTACTTTCATTGTGGATAAAAACACACTGGGTTTCTTTCTAGACTCGCCAACATACACGAACTTTTGATCATCTTTAGGATGGAAGATCACCTTTCGTTTCTGACATTCAATAGAAGCATTGTACTTGCTCAAAAAATCCATCACAAGAATCATATCGTAGTCAAAAATGTCGATCACAATGAGGTCGATGAAAAGTTCCCTATCAGAAATCCATAGGGGTACTGTACGCAGACAATGCGTAGATAATATCACTTCCTCGGAGGGTAGTATCGTAGTGAATCCCTATCTCATAGGCTCTAAACGAATCCCTAACTTCTTAGCAAATGACGTAGATATAAAAGGATGTGTGGCACCCGTATAAAAAAAGACATAAGCATTTATAGATAAACATGTTATCTGACCTGTGACTACATTAAAGGCTTCAATAGCCACTTGATCCTTTGTCATGGCATAGATGCAGACATGCCTAGGTCATTTGACTAAAGTTATGGCAGTCGGATTCAGAAAGAGATATACTTTTCAGAAATATCGAAAAAATGAGCTCTTACCTTAAAAACAAATTCTTCTCCACTTTCTTCAAATTTGACTAAAGAAAACTCAATATTTCTCAAATATTTGCAAGAGAATTAAGGAAGAGAATGAGAAAGAAAATGTGAAAGAGAAAGAGGAGAGGGAGTGAGAGATAGAAAACATGAGAGAGAGGAGAGTGTTTATGTGATAGATGAAAATGGTGAAAAAGGGAAGAGATGATCTCTCTTTAATTTCAGAATTTTTTTGATTAATTTGAGGCAAACTTCACATGGATAGTGAAGGGAAATTAGGGAGAGTCAACAATCATCTTATCTTACCATATTACAACTCTTCAAAAAGGAAAACCATATCAATTAACTCAAATCAATCAAAAGTCAAGGTTTCATTACCAAAATTAAAGCAATCAATCCAAAAATAAGTCAATCAATCACAAATCATGGTAATTATCTCAATCACAAATTTGGAGAGACTTTTGTTGACTGCTCGTCAGCTGTCATCGGCTTGCCGATTCCTCACTTCGGCCTGCCGATTCTTTCCATCAGCTTGCTGATGTTTGAGGGACAATTCGGCCTACCAAACTTGAAGGTTTAGCCTACCGAATTGTCCTTGCATACATCATAACATTTAAATCATTAATGAATCATGAATAAACATACAATGTAAATAACATGAACACTTGAGCACATTGATTCCACGTGATCGTCACCTGTCATAACACTTAGAATAAATTGTTAGTGACAATATTATCATAAATCAATATGGAAAATACTTAACGTCATTACTAATATAACATTATCCGTTAGATGAAATAGGCGGGTGTTACAAAATTAACTTTAAGTATTTTATCAATGTCTATTTTAAAATTTTTTTGAATAAAAAAGAAATTTAAATTCTACACCTTATGGCAAAATTATGTATAATACAAAGCAGATACAAACTAATTATTTAAGTTCTCATGTTTTTCAAATTCTAGACTGAAGTCCCAAGAAAAACATATAACCAAACCTAAATATTCAAACTGAAAAATAAATTAAAATAAGAAAATTCTAACAGTTACAGTTGTAGGTCATGGCTATCACTGCTCGACCACCAACTTTTACCCTTTGTTTAGTAAAATTGAAAAATGGAAGGAAAGAAAATGTTGGAGAGATTTTGGGATGAAAATTGATAAGTTGAAATGTTTGGTAGGAGGGAAGATTGGATGGAAAGGAAAATAGGGAGTAAAAACTACTAGGTAGGTCCTCTCATTTTTTTCCTTCCAAAAGTGGACGGATTATTAGATAGGAAAAGTTATAGTTATTTAAATGGGGTAAAATTATTAGATTATCCATTCAAACTACACCAAAAACAAATGGAATTATACAAGAACAGTTACTGAACTCAAAGAAGGATAAAAGATGAATACGAACTACCCAGGCATGTGAATTTACATTAGATTTTAACATATATATATAATGTTAATATATATAAGAAAGTTGTTGGGAAAAATATATATATAAGAAATATATATGTCCATAGAATAGAACAATTAAAAAATTGTTTTATTTTATACAAAAAAGAGCAAAGAAAACTATTTATTATATTGCATCTAATTAAATTAGTTGTTCTCCATTTCGATGTCACATAACATGTTAATTATGGAAAAAATTTGTAAAATTTAATAACTATTCAAATGTGTTCTTGTTTTGGTTAATGGAAGCCTTTTTCAAGTTTCAACTAAAGAAAAAAATTTAATGTTTTGGATAAAATTATTTGAGCCAAAAAGTAATTACAATTATTATAATTTTTCCATCCCTTGGGTTTTACTTCTAATACCAAACAACCGAAGGTAAATTCATTTTCTTTCTTCCCTGTCATACCAAACAACTAAAGAAAAAACTAAAAACTTTTCTTTTCTTTCAATTTTCTATTCTTTATAATTTTCTTTTCCTTCTTATTTTCTTTCCCGCCTACCAAACAGAGGCTTAGGGGGTCCCAACTTCCATATCGTATGAAAACTAGTAGAACCCGCCCAATTAATGCTATTTGGGGATTTTCTTTCTTTCCTTACTCCTTTATTATTTCTTTCTTTTCAACTTCAGCAAACTAACCCAAAACTAAAACTGGAAAAAAAAAATCTGAAAGTTTGTGTATGAATTAACTAGTCTGGAAAATAGTGACATCTCGGTCAAATACAATAAAAAAACTACATATGAAATGAAGAAATAGTCTCATGACATGTCAAGAAATTAGCTGGAGTATATAACTTTGTAGAGATAGAAAGGCAAATAGATTCATGATATATAAAATTTATCGTGACGTGTGCCATTACTCTTTTCATATCTTTATTTCTTATAATTAAGTTTCTCTCTCTATCATTAATAGACATTTAGCCATGCGATGTCACACTATATTAAAGTAAGCTGTGCTTGATTTTTATTTTTCTTTATTAATTAGACCATTCCATAATTTCCATTCACGTACGTCACTTATCATATAGAAATAAAATCCATTGCTTATCTTGGCACTCCATCCGCAAAAACGCATGAAACGCATCTTCTTACAAAAATAGGCCCCATATTATTTGAAGAAAAAGTATAAATAATTATAACAATTAAACAAGACTATTAGAATGAGAATTGACCGTCCAACAACTCAGTACATACCAAGAGATCTTAAAAGAGAGCCGTTTACTTCAAAGAAAAGAAAGGGAAAAAGAGGTCATGTTCTCAACTTCACGCTGTTGTTTCCTTTTCCTCTTAAGGTCGATGTATATATGTATGCATGCACGCATGTGTGGATGTTTTTGCAGCACATCAACACTATTTGGAGTTTTGAAACTACCAGTTTTTTGAAGATGTTAAGACTGATCTACACGATCCAATTAGACACATACTTATGTCAGTTGTAAAATCAGCAAAACCTGGGAACTAACATGCAGTTGAGTGGCAGTGATATATTTTTAAGAATTCAGTAACACGTATTTAGTTTCTTTTATTTTTTCTCTCCCATCTACTTTTATAAAGAATCAAGCTTTAAAATTTTATCAAAACTTTTTCAACTGTAATTGGGACGATTCTTCGAACTATGCGTTCAGAACGAAGAGTGAAACAAATTCCATCATTTAGTTTATTTAGGATTTATAAGATCCGCATGACACGTATTGATTGCTTTTTACTTTTTCCTTATTGTAAAGTTTTAAAATGTCATAACTTTTTTCGTTTCAACTCTGACTGAGATGAAGTTTCTTTATACGAGATCGGAGCGAAGAGAGAAACAAGTTCTTGTCAATATAGCCAATGAAAATTTCTCACGATCATTGACATTTTGTAAAATTGTTGCAAAAAACTAATTTTTATAATAACTATTTTCCACTCTATTTAAACACATATATAATGGCAAAATTTCATGAGCTATATTGACGGCAATTTGTATTAGACTTAGTTCTTTAATGACTAAACAATGTTACTGTTTTTGAGATATTTGATCAATAAAGAATTTATCATTTATATCACATTAATATTGTCCTCTCTATATTCATTTATGATAAGCAAATTAAAGTCTGAGATTCTCATTTCTAAACCTTGAAGATTATGTATATAATGGAAAGATTATGCGGAGAACATGAATGTTATGGTGACAATCTAAATGGATAGGTCAGTAATCGAAGGTATAAAGTTAGGCACTATAATGATGATAAGATTATTATATTGTCTGCATATCTAACGAGATATAGCTTGTCATTGTGATTGTAGTCAGAACTCCATGTGAAGAGACATTAGTATTTTGTCTTTGATGACAATATATTAGATTAGAATTAAAGATGAACTTATTTAGTTAATAATTCCATTTGAATAAATAAATTCACTTTAGACAACTATGTGTGTTACATCTTAATCCTGAGATAGATCACTGAGTCCATTTTCTTAACTTGTGTTTTTTGGTGTACCAAAGGGAGACATGACTATTGAATAACATAGACATGTTATATGGAATCCATAGCTTTTTAGTAGAGTTATTGATATCTTCTTATAAGCATCATCCTAGAATTGCAAAATTGGAGTTATCAACCATTTAGATACATATGTGTGGCCGATTGGCTTACCATTTGTATTGGTTATAAATTGTATGTATTATGATGGTAAGATAATGGAACATAAAATAAACATAGTCGGGAAGGTAAAATGAAACTTGTCCTCAAGCCTATTACGTATGACATCATGATATGTCATAGACAAAAAACTTATTCAAGTTTTGTAATTTTGTATATAGTCTAGGATTGCTGCTCTAAGTTTTTAGTGTAGTAGCATTAGAGTTACTATTTGTACAATGAGCATGTCAAAGACATGTCATTTTATATTTACAGAAGCGTGATCTATATGTGTTCATTGGGTCCCCTTTGCTAACTCATATATTTTCTTGTACTGATATGACTTGTTTTTCTAACAAATTGGCAAATTATGTCAATTCTATGACTAGTTTGCATTCGGTTGATTAGATTGTAATAATTTATGTTAGTTTATTGGTTGAATTAATTTTATGAATTAATTCAAGATAAATGTGTTGTATTACTTCTATTTATTTTATTTGATATAGGATTATCAGTATATGAATGTTTTAATTAGCTAACTAATATAATAAGTTATTGTTGGGGTATGATTTAGATGAGCCCAAATCAAAGAATGAGGGCTCAATGTGTATGACAAATCAATATTGTTCAATGTAACGGGTATATTATGTTCGATGTGCTTGATATAGATGGTTGAAGATTGTTAAGGATTAAGCAGAAAATTACATCTCTTTACTCATTTGGATCAATGTCTTAGATCTAGGCTTGAAAGTAACAAAGGAAGACCCACTAACTCACATAACAAATCAAGGAAAAATGGTCAGAAACTCGCACCTAATCAAAAAGTAACACGTGTCCCACTATCTTAAGCACTATTCAGACCCACTTTTAATGTATTAAAGACCATGAACTCTGAGAGAAGTCTATAAATATAAGAAGAAACATCAGTTGAAGGCATCCTTATTTGCATGCACATAGTGCACTTTTCTTAACCTTTCTCTCATTAAAAATTCCTATTTCCAACTTATTTACCATGTGATAAGAGGATTCCTTGTAATTTGTAACAAGTTCGACAAATGGTGAAGCACAACTCAATAGTAGACGTAGTTCAAACACGAGTGAGCCATTATAACCCCACATATTGTATCTTTTATTTTGTTGCGTCTTATCATGAATTCATTTTACAAGATAAATATTGTTGTTATTGATTTAATCAGGACTTCAAGCTTTTTAGAACATAATAACAATGATTTTAGGGCCAAAACATGTAATGACTGAGAAAATTTCATTAATAAAACCTAATATTGAATTGGGTTTAATTAATGGATTTACTCTTAAAAATGTAAATTCTTGTAAAAATTATAATTTTTGTAAAAATTACGATAAAGTATGAATAAATGACATTGATTACAAATTTTATGGCAATTGTGATGCAATGTTGGATATGATAAAATACAGATTTTATGTGTTTAATTACTCAAAAATTTGTAAATAATATTGCATAAAATGAGTTTTATAACACAATTAATTATAAAATTGTGATATAAACACATGGGTACAAAGAATATAAATATGATGTAGAGTCCACCGAAACCTAATCCAGTGTAAGAAAGAGGCCGATGCAGTATAAGAATACTGTAAACTGAAAATGCAAATACAAAAAATGTTATGATTGGCCACCAAAAGTGAACGAAAAGTAAGTCAAATATTTTTATAAAGTCTAAAGATAGAAAGTACACTGATTTGCCACGACAATATAGGAAAAATACTATTTGGTGAAAAATTACACAGTATAAATTTTTAACTCCATAAAGTGGGCACTCCTTGGTTTTCTATTGGGCCACATGTCTAGAAAAGTGGCCCAATCACCTCATGACACCTAGGGGGTGTACTCATGGATTACCATGAGTCACTAAATGAGATAAGGATGCATTTATGGCAAAGTTATCACAAAATTTTCATTTCTTTCTTTCCTCTGAGTTTCGGCAGCCATTGTTGAACCTTTCAAAAAAATTTCTCAAGCCCAAAACTTTGCAAAAACAACCCCAAAACAAGTTTTAGAGCAAGCTCAAGGATTTTTCACAAGATTTAAGGTAAAATCCCAAACTTTTTAGCAAGTTTTCAAGGGATTTTTCACGGGTTAAGGGGGAAATTAAATCATGGTGTTTTTGCATGAAAATGAAGCCTAAGAAGGAGTTCAAGGAGCCTTGGAAGGTTAGAAATCAAAAGAGTGTTATTTGGGTAAGTTTTGAGTTTCAAAGTTTTGAAAATTTGAAATTCTTGTTTTGATTTTTATCCTTTTAAACCCATGTGGGTTCTTGAGCATGTATTTGATGAAATTTCATGTATAAGTGATGTATGGCATGTTTAAGTTATGAAGTTTTGGTTTATGGTGCAAAATGTTAATTTTTGTAAAAAGTGTTTTTTTTTTTGTAAATTTAATGTTAATCTTAGAAAAAATGATGTTTGAGCATGAGAATAATTTGAATAAGGCATGGAAAGGTTTTTGCAGGGGTAGATTTACAATTTTGAAATGGATTTTAACCAAAATACCCTGAGGGCTAAATTGAAAGAAAATGTTCTTTCTCGGCAGATTTTAAAAAGCCCAAAAACACCCCTATATAGTGAGATTTTGGGCAACGCTAAAACATGAAAGTTGTAGATCTCGACGAAACTACTTAATAACATGGACAGTTCATCGAAAAACTCAACCGTTTGTGAGTTTTTGATTTTTCAAGAATTTATCAAAAGTGAAAAAAATGTTAAAATGGTAAAAATGTTATTTTCCAAAATGATTTAAGGTATGGTAATTTGAGTAAAAATGTTCCTTATAAAAAATAGGACATTTTGATGTAAAGAGATAAATTTTAGCCCCACGGGAAAAATTGTCAAAATTTTTAGTCAAGCGACCGAACTGTAAATTTTTACGAAAAAAGGGGTATAGAGAGGTAATAAAGAGACCCGACCCATTAGGATGTTATTTTGAGATAAATACGTGATAGTTTTTAGTAGAAGAGAGAAACCAAGCTCGGGAAGTTCGTTGGCTCGCTAGGGGCAAAATTGTCAGTTTTCTCCCGAGTAGACCAAATGTCTTAACACGGCCCCAAGAGGGAAAAAGAGTGATTAGAAAGAATTTTGCTCTTCATAAAGGGTAACAGTATAAGATAAGATAAGAACAAGAAAACCAGTAATTTCAGAGTTGTAAACGGTTATGTAACTCGACTAGTTAAGTAACGAATATTTTGTAACGAAACATAGTGAAAATTGGCTAATAGTTTTGAAATTGGCCAACAGGATCCTAAGAGTCCAAGAGAAAGGAAAATCAAAGTAGATTTGGCAGTACACAAAAACAAGTAAGTACCCTTCCCACCTACAGTATGAAAATGTAGATATAGGATGTATGTATATGTACACCTGAGTATATATATTATGGTATAAACTTGTGTGTTTGTTATGAAATGAATATCTAAGAGGTACAGTATGGATACCTGTGAATATGCGATTAAAATACCTGAGTGTTTAACATGTTATGTATTAGTATGTACAATATATTATGTACCTGTGTGTACAATGATGAATGATGAATACCTCTGTGTATAGAATGTTATATACCTGTGTGTACAATGATGAATACCTGTGTATATATAAAGTAACTACTTGTGTGTACTATGCTATACAATGAATTTATGTGTTATGGATAACATGTGAACATCACATCATGCATGGTAAGTCAACCATAATAAATAAACTGGTAAATATGTTATCAGAAATTAAGAAAAGTGTCGCACCGAATCCTGACTCAAAGGGAGTTTAAAGGTTATAATATGGTTACGGTGTTACGTAAACCTAAATGAAATTGCATAATGGTACACACACTTGGGCCCTAGTAAAGATAAGAAATGATGAAGATGAGGAAAGTTTATAAGAAAGCTTAATTGACTCATGCATTTATTTGAATGTCCATGTGGGATTTATGGGACTTACTGGGTGTTATCTCATTAAGTTTTTCATGCTGTAGGTAATCAAACGAAAGGGTCAGAATAAATCGTAATTATGAGCTGGTGGACGGATGATGTGTGCAGACTGGGTATGGTTTCCACCACAGTATGTTTCCGCTGTATTGTATTTTGAGATATTTTGAAAAGTAATGTTTGATAAACTACATTGCAAAGGAAAGGTGGTTATGTAAATACAAGTATATGTTTGTATTTCAAAAGTTGTTAAACCAGTATATGTAAAGTATTAATTAAAAAGAAAAAAATTTTCCTAAATTTTTGCCTTAAAGTAAGTAAGAAAATGTTTTATCACAGTTCAAAAAGGCGGGTTGTGACAGTTGGTATCAGAGCGGAAATCTTGCCATCCTATTGCACATTGTCATCTGCTCCATTACCGTAGCTTAAGTAAGATAGTTTGGTTTTAAGTATAAGAATGTTTAGTTTTTATTTCATATGGCACTGTTATTAATTACGATGATAAATTAGTATATGGCAGAGCCACACCATAACCATGACATGGAGGGTGATCGAAGAGCAAGTATTGCTTTTCAAGACGCGATGCCACCGTGATACTGTGGGAGCCAACAGCCTATGGTGCTGACCGAATAGCTACACACAGTTGAGGTGATCTTCGATGCCTGTCATACGCCACTGCACCTCTAGGTTTTATTGGCCTCAAGATTGTTGTTGAGGGAAGCCTTAGCATGGTGGCTGAGGATTGAACTTGATGAGCAACCAGGGGATTGGCAAGGCTTCAGAGAATAGATCCAAGCCGAATTCTCACCTGTACCCCCAGCAGATGTCATGCACATCCAAATGATTCTGATGTTGTGGGCTGATTGGCGATGCAGGTTATACTTACATGTAGAACCAATTTGGAGAAGATATGTAGGGGAGCCGGTAGATTTCTACATCTTGAGGTTTCGTCAAACCATGATGCCATTGATACCCCCCGATTACCTTTACGATGAATTTGTGATCTGGTTTGGAGAGATCTTCCTGATGCAGTCTAGCAGCAAATGTAGTATCCAAGGAATTACCTTAGCGTCCATGATTTCCTTCTGGCGATATTGCATGCGGAACAGAATGTGGTCATGACATTGGAAGATCCCCCACTAGATACAGATGAGGATGATGAAGATGACGATGATGTAGATGAAGAGCTTGAAGTTATTCTTGAACACAAAATTACAAGTGACGATGAGTCTACCGATTCGAATGAAGAGAAAGAGGAGGATCCTGAGGAGGATTTCGAACATAGTAACGTGTCAGGAGTAGACTCGAAATAGAAGGAAAGAGATTTATGAAGATTTGTATGTATTAAGATGTATGCGGATGTGTGGTCATCACAGTTTTGAGCCTTGCTGCTTATGTGTATACATGTATGTTCAACAAGTGGTATCCTTCCCAGCAATAGGATATATGTAGCCGAAAGTGATAACTGCTCCCGAAAATGATATGAATAGTTTATGTATGGAAGGAAAGCAAGTATGTATGTTAATTATGCATTTAATGTTACGAAGAATGTGAAAAGGAAATGAAAGAGGTTCATGAAATGAAATGTATGAATGCTAATGAAATGAAATGTATGAAGTAAGATATTGAGTTCATGTAGTTATGTATGTTTGCATGTATTTATGTTGTTTAAATATGTGCAAATATTGATTGGATACTATTAAGTTAATGGTATATGCTAACATAGTAACGAAAATATATGATAGGTATATAACGATTAATATCGATGGCGGATACACCTGGAGGAACGATGAATCTAGATTTAATGGCCATGATCATGGAACTACAACAGAAGCACCAAGCTCAGGAGTAGGAAATGCAAGATTTATGGGAATAGTTAGCTAACCAGAATCCCATATCACCAGTACGTATGGGCATGCCACCCCTAGTACCACCGCCACAACAAGTGGAACTAGCAGTCCTAGCTGCTCCGGTAGCATTACTACCAAATTTTATTAAAGATTCTAGAGAATGAAGGCCCAAGAATTTGATGGATCTATAGACCCATTAGAGGCCGACGATTGGCTTACAGGCATAGAAAGGCTTTTGAAATTTATGGGACTTAGTGACCATGAAAAAATCCTATGCGCTTCGTTTTCTCTCACTAAAGATGCTAGGAGATGGTGGGAGTCAGTAGAGCGTAGAAGAAACGTTGACGAAATGATGTGGCCAGGTTTTGTGGAAGAATTTGGCAGGGCTTACTTTAATGTGGAAACCATGGCAGTCCAACAAGAAAAATTTAATAATTTCAAGCAAGGTAACATGTCCGTAGCTGATGTTGTAAAGAGGTTTAACCAGCTAGCACGACTTTGTCCCGAGTTAGTGCCCACTGATCGGGAACGAATAAGACAATTGATGAGAATATTTAGAGCCGACATTTCCCTTGTGGTTGATAGTGGAGGCTAAGCTCCCAAGGATGTGGAGGATTGCATTGAACGGGTGACCAGAGCTGAGTTCAGAATTGCCGGTGATAAGGAGGAAAGAGCAAGGATTTTCAAAGCTCTAAAAGAGGAAAAAGCTTTAGCCAAGCAAAGTCCAGCCATACAAGTAAAAGGACAAGGAGGCATCTCAAGCCAAGAGCTGTTCCAGAACTTTCAAGCAGGACATGGCTTCACTACTAACAACAAGAGAAAATGGAACGTGAATAGTTCAAAGAATCCAAAGGGTCAACCTCAGAAGAGGATTAATGATGGAGGGAACAACAAACCCCTTTGCAGTCAATGTGAGAAGAGACATGCAGGGGAATGCAAGGTTAGCACAAACAAGTGTTATATCTGTGGAAAAGGAGGGCATTATGCCAAAAATTATTTTTCTAATCCTCAAAGTTAGAGCAGTTAGGCTCAGCAAAGGCCTCAAGGGAACCAACTGCATGCGGTCCAGGTTCAAGCACAAATTGAAGGCCCTAGTGTCAGTCAAGGGCGACTAGAAGCTTCGGAACCAAGTGGTCAAATCTATGCCTACATAAAGAAAGAAGAAGATGCAGGAACCTCATCAGTGGTGACAGGTCAGTTTTCTGTTGCCAACACTGATGCATATGTTTTGTTTGATTTTGGAGCAACACATTCGTTTGCATCATTTAAGTTTGCAAAACGAATAAGAAATAAGGGAGATATGATAGAGCAAACCTTTAGAGTTGCACTACCCTATGGGGAGGTATTGAATGCTGATTATTGGTTGCATCATGTACCGATAATCATTTGTGGAAGGGAATTGTATATTGATTTGATAATAATCGATATACAAGATTACGACGTCATTCTAGGAATGGATTTCCTAGGGAAATACATGGCCAAGAAAAATTGTCGACACCATAAGGTTACATTCTGACCTCACGGGAGTGAAAAGTTTTGTATTAAGGGAAAGTTCCCAAAGCTCCCAAGGTAATGATTTCAGCAGTAAAGGCAAGGAAGATGTTGGAAAGCGGATGCACCGGTTATCTGGTGAATTTGATAAGGAAAGATCAAGAAGCTCAGTTAGGATCAGAGAATGTTCCCATAGTAAGGGAATTCATTGATGTGTTTCCCAACGAGTTCCCAAGCTTGCCACCAGAACAAGAGATTTCATTTGAGATCGAATTGATGCCTAACACAGCCCCAATTTCGAAGGCACCATATCAAATGGCTCCAGGGGAACTTAAGGAACTTAAGGCGCAATTAAATGAATTGTTGGACAAGGGGTTCATCTGACCAAGTCATTCCCTATGGGGAGCGCCTATTTTATTTTTTAAGAAAAAGGACAGAATGTTACGAATGTGTATTGACTACCAGGAATTGAACAAGGTCATGATTAAGAATAAGTATCCACTTCCAATGATCGATGATTTGTTTAATCAACTTAAAGGAGCGTCAGTATTTTGAAAGATTGATTTGTGCTCGGGATATCATCAACTTTGAGTTAAAGAAGAAGATATACCAAAGACGGCGTTTCGAATACATTATAGGCATTATGAGTTCTGCGTTATGCCATTTGGACTGACCAATGCCCTGGCAGCCTTCATGGATCTCACGAACCAGATTTTTAAGGAATACCTCGATAAGTTCGTCATTGTTTTTATCGACGATATTTTCATTTATTCAAGAACGCTAGAGGAACATGAAGAGCACCTAAGGATCACACTATAATTATTGAGAAGGCATCAATTGTATGCCAAGTTCTCAAAATGTGAGTTTTGGCTAGAAAAGGTCCATTTCCTAGGACACGTGGTGACACAGGATGGAGTATCTATTGATCCCACCAAAGTGGAAGCGGTAAATAAGTGGCCTACACTGAAAAGCGTAACCAAAATCAAAAGTTTCCTCGGTTTAGCAGGCTACTATCGACGTTTTGTAGAAGGATTTTCCCGACTTGCAACACCACTCATTACACTTACACGGAAAGCAACAAAGTATGAATGGACTAAGAAGTGTGAGGAAAGTTTCAAATAGTTAAAAAGGTGACTTACAAGTGCACCAGTGCTGACAATACCTTATCCGAACCTAGAAAATTTTGTGATCAATAGCGATGCATCGAAAACAGGACTAGGAGCCGTATTGATGCAAAATGGAAAAGTGATTACATACGTGTCCCGACAACTAAAGGATTATGAAAGAAATTATCTGACACATGACTTAGAGTTAGCGGCGGTTGTATTTACATTGAAGACATGGCGTCACTACTTGTATGGAGCTAAGTGCGAAATTCATACGGACCATTAGAGTCTAAAGTATACCTTTACGCAGAAGGAACTCAACATGAGACAACAAAGGTGGCTAGAGTTGGTTAAAACTACAACTGTGAAATTCTGTATTACTCGGGAAAGGCTAACCGAGTAGACAATGCCCTTAGTCGTAGAACAATGTCTTCGCTAGCAATGATGCAGTTAATGCCAAGGCCTATTCAGAAGGACTTGATGGAAGCAGGAATATAGCTAATCACTGGAAGATTAGCCCATTTGTCCGTTCGACTAGCTATCTTGGAGAACTTAAAGGAGTGACAAGAAGTAGATCTGTCGCTACTTAAAGCTAGGAATGAGGTTCTTGAGAACAAAGAAACAGAATTTAACATCTTAGAGGATGGCATTCTCTCTTATAAGGGTAGAATCTGCATCCCCAATGATAAAGAATTAAAGAAGCAAGTATTAGAAGAAGCTCATGAAGCACCATATGTGGCTTATCTAGGAGCTACTAAGATATACCAAGATTTGAAAGAGCACTATTGGTGGCATGGAATGAAGAACGATGTGACACAATTTGTCGCCAAATGCCTTACATACCAAAAGGTGAATTACAAAAAATTGAAATTCCTGAATGGAAATGGGATCAGATAACTATGGATCTGGTAACTAGGCTACCCAGAACTATGGGTGGACACAATGCTATATGGGTAATCGTTGATAGATTAACGAAATCAGCTCACTTCTTACCCATTAAACTCAGCAGTTTTGTGGAAAGACTAGCTGAACTATATGTAGCCCAGATAGTTAGATACCACGAAGTTTCGAAATCTATCGTTTCTGATTTAGATGGTCGGTTTACTTCTAAGTTCTGGAGAAGTGTTCACCAAGCAATGGGAACGAAGCTAACTTTTAGTATAGCTTTTCATCCTCAAACAGATGGTCAATCGAAAAGGACCATTTAAACTCTAGAAGATATGTTAAGAGCCTGTGTGCTAGTTTTCAAAGGAGGATGGGATAAAAAGCTACCATTGATCGAATTCGCTTATAGTAATAGTTATCAAGCTTCCATAGGAATGGCTCCTTATGAACCTCTTTACGGAAGAAGATACTGATCGCCATTGCATTAGCATGAAACGGGAGAAAAGACATTGTTGACAACGAATTTTGTGCAAAAGATGACGGAGGATGTGAAACTAATCCGTCAATGAATGAAAATTGCCTTTAGTAGTCAAAAGAGTTATATAGATCGACAACGAAGATCCCTGGAATTCAAAGTAGGTGATTTGGTCTTCTTGAAGGTGACACCAATGAAAGGAGTAATCAGGTTTGGGAAGAAAGGAAAACTTGGCCCAAGATACATTGGACCATTTGAAATCTTAGAACGGGTAGGCAATGTAGCATATAAGTTGGCCTTACCCTTTGATCTAGCATCGGTACACAATGTATTCCATGTATCCATGCTAAAGAAGTACGTACTGGATCCTTTGCATGTTCAACAACCAGAGGAAATTGACGTGCAGGAGAACCTGTCTTATGTAGAGAAAACAGTCCAAATACTGGCACGAGAAGAAAAAGAACTAAGAAACAAGAAGATACCTCTCGTCAAAGTTTTATGGCGCAACCAGCAAGTAGAAGAAGCAACGTGGGAACGAGAGGATGCAATGAGGAAAAGCTACCCCGAATTGTTTTGATTTTCGAGGATGAAAATTTTCAAGGAGGGTAGATTATAATGTCCGAGAAAATTTTATTAATAAAACCTAATATTTAATTAGATTTAATTAATGAATTTACTTTTAAAAATGTAAATTCTTGTAAAAATTGTAATTTTTGTAAAAATTACGATAAAGTATGAATAAACAGCATTGATTGCAAATTTTATGGCAATTGTGATGCAATGTTGGATATGATAAAATACAGATTTTATGAGTTTAATTACTCAAAAATTTGTAAATAATATCAATAAAATAAATTTTATATCACAATTAATTGTAAAATTGTGATATAAACACATGGGTAGAAAGAATAAAATATGATGTAGAGTCTACCGAGACCTAATCCAATGTAAGAAAGAGGCCGATGTAGTATAAAAATACTGCTAAATGAAAACATAGATACAAAAAATGTTATGACTGGCCTCCAAAAGTGAACGAAAAGTAAGTCAAATATTTTTATAAAGTCTCAGGATAGAAAGTACACTGATTTGACTATGGCAGTATAGGAAAAATACTGTGTGGTGAAAAACTACACAGTATAAATTTTTGACTCCATAAAGTTGACACTCCTTGGTTTTCTGTTGGGCCACATGTCTAGAAAAGTGGCCCAATCACCTCATGACACCTAGGGGGTATACTCATGGATTACCATGAGTCACCAAATGAGATAAGGATGCATTTATGGCAAAGTTATCACAAAATTTTCATTTCTTTCTTTCCTTTAAGTTTCGGCAGCCATTATTGAACCTTTCAAAAAAATTTATCAAGCCCAAAACTTTGCAAAAACAACCCCAAAACAAGTTTTAGAGCAAGCTCAAGGATTTTTCACAAGATTTAAGGTAAAGTCCCAAACTTTTTAGCAAGTTTTCAAGGGATTTTAAATGGGTTAAGAGGGAAATTAATTCATGGTGTTTTTGCATGAAAATGAAGCCTAAGAAGGAGTTCAAGGAGCCTTGGAAGGTTAGAATCAAAAGAGTGTTATTTGGGTAAGTTTTGAGTTTCAAAGTTTATAAATTTTGAAATTTTTTTTTGATTTTATTCTTTTAAACCCATGTGGGTTCTTGAGAATGTGTTTGATGAAATTTCATGTACAAGTGATGTATGGCATGTTTAAGTTTTGAAGTTTTGGTTTATGGTGCAAAGTATTATTTTTGCAAAAAGTGTTATTTTTGTAAATTTGATGTTAATCTTAGAAAAAATGATGTTTGAGCATGAGAATGATTTGAATAAGGCATGGAATAGTTTCTACAGGGGTAGATTTGTAATTTTGAAATGAATTTTTACCAAAATATCCTAAGGGCCAAATTGAAAGAAAATGTTCTTTCTCGGCATATCTAAAAAACACCCAAAAACACCGCTGTATAGCGAGATTTTGGGAAAAGTTAAAACATGAAAGTTGTAGATCTTGGCGAAACTATTAGGCAATATGGACAGTTCGTAGAAAAACTCAACCGTTTGTGAGTTTTTGATTTTTCAAGAATTTATCAAAAGTGAAAAAATGTTAAAATATTATTTTTCAAAATGATTTAAGATATGGTGCTTTGTGTAAAAATGTTCCTTATGAAAAATAGGACATTTTGATCTAAAGAGATAAATTTTAGCCCCAGGGGATAAAATTGTCAAAATTTTCAATCAAGGGATCGAACTGTAAATTTTTAAGAAAAAAAGGGGTATAGAGAGGTAATAAAGAGACCCGACCCATTAGGATGTTATTTTGAAATAAATACGTGATAGTTTTTAATAGAAGAGCAAAACCAAGCTCGGGAAGTTAGTTGGCCCGCTAGGGGCAAAGTCGTCAGTTTTCTCCCGAGTAGACCGAATTGTCTTAACACGACCCCAAGAGGGAAAAAGAGTGATTAGAAAGAATTTTACTCTTCATAAAGGGTAATGGTATAAGATAAGATAAGAATAAGAGAACCAGTAATTTCAGAGTTGTAAACGGTTATGCAACTTGGCTAGTTAAGTAACGAACGTTTTGTAATGAAACATAGTAGGAAATTGGCTAATAGTTTTGAAATTGGCCAATAGGATCCTAGGAGTATAGGAGAAGGGAGAATTGAAGTCGATATGGCAGTACACAAAAACAAGTAAGTACCCTTCCCACCTACAGTATGAAAATATAGGTATAGCATGTATGTATATGTACACCTGAGTATATATATTACGGTGGAAACTGGTGTGTTTGTTATGAAATGAATACATATGAGGTTCAATATGGATACCTGTGAATATACGATTAAAATACCTGAGTGTATAACATGTTATGTATTAGTATGTACAATATATTATGTACCTGTGTGTAGAATGATGAATGATGAATACCTCTGTGTATAGAATGTTACGTACCTGTGTGTACAATGATGAATACCTGTGTGTATATAAAGTAAGTACTTGTGTGTACTATGCTATGCAACGAATTTATTTGTTATAGATAACATGTGAACATCACATCATGCATGGTAAGTAAACCATAATAAATGAACTGGTAAATATGCCACTAGAAATTAAGAAAAGTGTCATACTTACTCCTGACTCACGGGGAGTTTAAAGGTGATTATATAGTTACGGTGTTACGTAAACCTAAATGAAATTACACAATAGTACGAACACTTGGACCCTAGTAAAGATAAGAAATGATGAAGATAAGGACAGTTTAAAAGAAAGCATAATTGACTCATGCATTTATTTGAATGTCCATGTGGGATTTATGGGACTTACTGGGCGTTAGCTAATTAAGTTTTTCATGCTATAGGTATTTCGACAAGAAGGTCAGAATAAATTGTAATGATGAGCTGGTGGACAGATGATGTGTGCAGACTAGGTATGGTTTCTACCACAGTATGTTTCCACTGTATTGTATTTTGAGATATTTTGAAAAGTAATGTTTGATAAACTACATTGCAAAGGAAAGGTGGTTATGTAAATACAAGTATATGTTTGTATTTCAAAAGTTGTTAAACCAGTATATGTAAATTATTAATTAAAAAGAAAAAAAAATTCCTAAATTTTTTCCTTAAAGTAAGTAAGAAAAGGTTTTATCACAGTTCGAAAGGGCGAGTTATGACAAAACATTTCCAGTCAATTTATTAATCTTGCCTTTAACCTTGTTTAGTCTAATTGTATATCCAACATCTATTGTTGTTTGAATTAAAAGTGAGGCTTGATGAAAGATTCCCTAATCAAATAAAGTAGGAAAATGTCTAATCAGGGAAGAGTCGGTCGACCGGTGGCTTGGACTGGTCAACTAGTGCTATTAACCCATGGAGGGGTAGCTTTCTAACCTAGACCAGTCGATTTGTTGTACAGCCACTCGAACAAATTTGTCTTTATGTGTTGTGATGCGAGTTTTTGGCCTAGAGATGAATTTGGAAACCCTCTTTTAGTAGAATTAATGCCCTACCAACCATTATAAATAGGAAACATATTCTTATTATTTGGTAAATCACTAAAGAAATTTAGAGAGAGTTATTCTAGAGAGAGAAACTTTGAAACTCCTATAGATTTATTAATCAACATCAAAAGCAATTATTCCTCATTTTCTATTATGGTTGGAAAGAGGTTCGTTACCAAGAAGAGTATTGAATGATGTGTGTACATTGCATTTTAGTCATGGAAAAGAGAATAGTAAAGAAAACCAGTTGGTTGAGGCTCTCCTGGACGCAATTCTCATGTAACAGTTCTGCAGAATTAATTTAGTTAGATGTATTGTTATCAATCTTCTAGAGGTACGAAGATCTATGAATAATTTATGATATATAACATATCTAACTCAATTAAGTGAAACGACTTTATTTTTAAATTTTTAAATTTTGTTGCATAACTGTTTTCCAACAATTTGTTCCTTTGTTTGTTCCAAATGCATACGAAAAATAATCATCTTAATCAAAGTTGAAATGAAAAATCTATAATATTTTCAAGCTTGGGTATTTATAAAGATAGAAGAAAGAGGAAAAAAAGTAACTAAAGGCATATAGGGAGAAGCATTAGTTGAGACGATTATTCTTGTGCATGTAGAGTAGTCATCTCAACCTTTTGTTTAACTAAAAATTCATATTTCCAACTTTTTTACATTATTATTAGGGGATTCTTTATAATTTGTATCAAGTTCAGGAAATAGTAAAGCATAACTCAATAGCAGATGTAGCTCAGTTATGAGTGAACTACTATAAACTTGCGTGTGCTATCTCTGCACTCTATTTCAAATTCATTTCGTTGGATAAATGTTGTTGCGCCAAATTTTTTTTATGTTTTACTCTAAAAAAATAAAAGTTATACAAACTTCTAATTGATGTTACATTGACGAATAAAAAATATTACAAGTACCTGATTGGTTGAGGTTCTATGGGGAAGCATCATTCCAACATAACATGCAAAAGTAAAAAAATAATATAACAGTCTTTGAACATAACATCAATGTTGAAAAAACATAACAAAG
The DNA here is from genome assembly GCA_025403435.1 of Artocarpus heterophyllus. Lineage (NCBI taxonomy): Eukaryota > Viridiplantae > Streptophyta > Magnoliopsida > Rosales > Moraceae > Artocarpus > Artocarpus heterophyllus. Next base: position 28,772,187 of record CM046350.1, on the reverse strand, counting down.
ACCTATTACACCCATTTAACATCAATACTATGTTCATTAATAATCATGTTATGTTTTACTCATATATGTTATGACAGAGGACCTCCCACAAGGGGATCATAGAAAAACCTATGTATTTGTGTATGTATTTCTTTGATAAATCTAATATATAATTATGTGTATGTATGACAAAGTATATATATGTGTGTATTATTAATGAAATCATTTGGCACCTACATATCCATTATTTTTCCATTTTAAAAATAACCTTATGTCTTTATGTTCTTCTTTTGTAGTAATATTTCTTCATAAGACTACGTTTATGGCAAAGTATGATTTAACTGTGATATTGAATGGGCAATTAACAATTAACATAGTTTGTTTTTTTTTTCTTTTTGAACTTGGGGTTGGGGAACTCGAACTCTTCATCTTTTAATAATGTAGAGTATGGATTTATTGCCAAAATATACTTGCAATCACAACATAATTTCATGGAAAATTAGGTTAGGTGGCCTATTCTTCACCCATAATAAAACTTTTGTCCCAACTTTTTTAAAATTAAAGATATGACTGGTACTTATTGTTAGCATAGATGCCTTTAAAGCATATGACATTTTTGTAAAAGGCATTTATAAATAAATGAAGTGAATTAAAATTCAATAATTATTTATAGATGCCTTTAAGTACTTTGTGAATATCATTAAAATTCAATAATTATCCATATGACCTTGTATATAAGTGTTATTTACAAAAAGATAATATTAAAAGATGATAACTAAAAGAAATATATAATTAATTGTAGTTAATTATCCAATTAAAGTATGGAATCTTTAATTGAGCATTATTAGTGCAGGTTATTTCAATTGAGAATGAAAATAGTCTTGTCCGAACTATTAATATAGTGAGTCATTAAATAAGAGGATTGTACATAATATAAGTATGTAGGGCTAGGATATGATGTGATATGAACAGATAAAGAATTTTATTAGTGCATAGTGAATTCTAATCTTAATCCTGAGTTATTAGCAGACTCCAATTTATAGTATTTTATCTTTTGATTTACTCATTACAAATTCGTTGTATTTTGGAGGCATAATAAAGTAAGTAGCTGAGAATGTTAATATTATAAGATAAAATTCATTCCTTTTTTTAACGAAAAGTGCGTAAATAATTCTCTTGTGTATTGATTCATGTCTTGAATAATATGATAGCTCAATTCATGATTAAGTTCATGAATTATTACTCATTAGAGAATCAATGGTACTTGAGGATAAAGAAGTAATTAGAGAGATTAATAGATTTTACCTAACTTTAATTATGAATCATATATGACAGATCAATTATATGCAATGACTATATCAAATAGATAACTGTAAAATATGAGTGATTATATCAATAATTTGAAGAGTGCAATTCCAAGTTTTTAGTAGAGTAATATTGGAATTAATTAAATGATAATATATTAATTAAAGAGTTTAATTAATATATTTGTTTTATTGAACTTAAAATATAGGTCCATTAGTCTGTCGCCATCTTTGTAAATATTGTTTGGACAAGTGGAATTATTAGTTTAATTTATTAATTTAGAATATTAGAATTCTAAATTAATAAATATATTACTCAAAATAAATTAATTATGAATTAATTTATAACTATCACTTATTGTTTAACAATGATGACTGATTTTGGAAGACCTATAATATCCACCCTTATATTATGTGTAGTGTGTAAATACATAGGAAAGGGTTCCCTATGCAATCCAAAGCTTATTCACCAAGTTACCTAGTTCTAGAAGTTTCTATTTTGATAAAAGTTATTTATTGAAAGTTAAAAATTTAAATTATGGAAACAAATTGGCTTGGTAACAAGAAGTATCCCTCTCTCTTAACTGGTGATTAGTGCTACAAGGACAAAGAGATTCTCTATGTGTGGCACCAGCAAGCAGATAAAGGAAAGGTAAAATTATCTCTTTTATTTTATATATTTAAAATTAAAATAAAAAATGCTTCAAGAATTGGGTCACAGATTTTCTATTCATTCCACACACACTTGAAACTCTTTGTGAGATTGCAAAAGCCCAGCCAGACAACCTATAAGAGGCGTGTAGAGAGTGAAAGAGAGAGAAGAAAAATTCTTTATTCCTAATCCCACTTTGCTCATGCGTTGAGATTAGTGGAGAAAAAAGTGATTGATTGGTCTCCTAGTAAACCCTAATTTCATATATGCCCATACATTCGTTCGTCTGGTGCCAAAGACTAGTTGAGGAAAATGGCAGTTTCATTTAAAAAACAAATTCTCATTACAAGATTTCTACCTTATCGCTTCATTCAGGTAAGAATGAATTATATATATTTATTAAGAACTAAATTAATATACTTTATAGTATTGTTTTGCAAAAGATTTATGAAAATTTTTGTTGTATATGTTCTACAACTTTATCACGTTTCTGCATATTTTCTCTAAAAACGTTTTAGAAAACCAATTGTTTATACCCTATTTTTTGCCCTTCTAATTTTGCCTAGACCTGTTATTCTCTATTGTCAATGGCTTCCTCTCTGACATACTTTGAAGCTCTCTCTCCTTGTCTTTGTCCTCTCTTATCTTGATGGACAATCTATGATGATAAGTGGTAACAAGTGAGGGGACGGCGATGGACAAACTCAAACATGATGGTCATGGCTAAACTTTGATGCAACTGAACTAGGCTTGCGAAGCAATTTCGTTGTGGATGTAGAGTTGTTGCGTGTGGTATGGACTATCATGACTTGAAGGGGAGATCACCAGGAGTATCCACAGCAAGATTTGGTGCTTTAGATTCAATGACGTCACTCAAATCCAAAGTAACCTCGCATGAAGAATAGGAGCTTCCTTGGTCCCGAGTTCAACGACAAAGCCATCGTCAACATCTCCTCAGCAATATTTCTTCTCCATCAATGCAAGCCTATAGATCTGGCGAAATTGTTTAGATCAAGAGTCAACATCAGTTTTGATGTGTTCTATTTGTTTATTTCGTAAGAAATGCAATTTGAATTTCATCTTATTTTGATATGAAGATTTCATGGAAATTTTTTCCTTTTTTTGTTTTTAATTATATATTTTTGTACTAAGTTGTTACAACTTGTAATTTTGTGGATTTATCTATTCTCTTTTTTTATTGCTTTTGTTAATTTGATTTTATGATAAATTAGAAATAATCTGGTAGATTACGAAAAGTAATCTACCAGGTTACTAATTGCTTTAGTCGCTCACATTGGTGATCTAGGAAAAATTTGTAAGATTATGGAAAAATTTATACAAGATTCCTCTATGGAATTTGATGGATTACCATTTGTAATATGGTAGATTATGAACCAGTTGAGTGGCCCATGTGGGTGAACGGAAAAAGGAATAACCTGGTAGATTTCTTAATGTTGTTTGCTAAACACATACAAATATATGTGGTCCCACACAAGTAATAGAATGATGAATAAAGTATTATTCCCACATGGACTGTGTTTAATCTTAGTTAATTACCGAAATCATATAAACTTTAAGATTAATAATCGATTAAAAAATAAAAACAAAAACCAAAGTCAACAAAACTTGAATAAATTAAACTAAATAATAAAAAAATTAAATGACAATTAAATGAACCTAATAAAGTAAACTACAATGAAGCTCTAGGGATTTAATTTCACCTAATTATGTCACTAAAGCGCCAATTAATTGTCTTACTTGTGTTGTCTTGGCTGAACAATAATTAAAATCTCCCAAATTCTCTAAAAAACCCCTCTCAGTAATCATTTGGAAATGTTCTACATTAATAAGTAAATTATATTCCTATATCTACTAACTGATTAAAATTCAGTAGGTTCTAGAATTTTGTTAATGACTACACAATCATAGTTGACATATTCCTATCCTACTAAAAATCAAACTATTCTAAACCCTCTCCATAGCAATTCATGGATTCCTAATTAACTAATTGGTAATCAATCAACTTAAAGTATTAACACCACATAGAATAATTATTCTACATAATTTTGGCAAACACAATTAATTTGAATAAAAGAAAAATGAAAGCAATATAAATTAAGATATGTTGAAATCCCTAAAACACCAAATTAATTCATAGATGAAACTAATAGTAAAAATAAGCAAATAAAGGGGTCCAAGCATTATTAAATTACAAAAATTGAGGAGACAGGAAATTAGAAAGAAAACCTAAGAGGTTCTCACAAGTCTTCCAGTTTTTCTACCATCTTTCTTTTCCTGTTCTTGCTCTTGAAGTTGCTACCACCCTTGAAAATTGTGAGGATAAAAATGTAAAATGTAAAACTAAAAATGTATTCTAAACTAATTCCTACATTAAATATTTATCTATTTATTTTTCTTTTTCTCCTTTTTTTCTCTTTAGGACTAACTCTTAAACTTTCTAATTAGTCTCCAAATGGGGTCAGATCTTAATAGAACTCTTCCTTCTTTATTTGTTAACATTCCAACTATCAAAAGGTGAGAGGAAGCCTAAATTAGGGCTTCAGACAACTTTTGGACAAGTGGTGAATGCCAATTAGGATGAGCAATATAGGCAACACCTGAAGGAGAAAGAGAAAAACTAGGCCATGAATGCAGGACTACATGGAAGAAGTAAGATGTGTTGCATGAGATTTCGCAGGCTAGTGTAGTGGCAGATAGCGTTGACATATGGCACGAGCTCGTTGGGCGAAGGCCTATGATAGCTATCTCAAGAGGGGCCTCTATCGGGGTGCGACGCATGTGCTTGGTAGGTTTCTTATAAAGCTGATATGACAGTTATGCTCACGTTTAAGGGAGTGTTCGGGCTGCTCTACTTAGGGTTCTTCTAAGCATATTTAAATTCAAATTTTGCATCTTTTTTGCCCCATTTAGCTCCAAATTTTCAAATTAGCCCTTTATTTTCCTAAACAAATGAGGGAAAATAAGGAAAATAAGTAGTTAGAGGGAAAAATAAAATAAAATAAAATTATTTTATTTTAAAAACAAATAAACTTAATAAATATAAAATAATTTTATAAATAAAACAAAATTGAATAAAATAAAATTAAAATTCCTAGAACATGACAAAATTATATGCAATTAAGTAGAAAATAACTCTATTCTTATAAAGTTAACATCTACTAGATTCGTCTATGACAAATGGTAGATTTTCAATTGTCATTTGATAGTGTTATGATCAGCGCCCTAAGGAACAAATATTTTATTTGTAATTGAAAACATTTTAGATTAAATAAATAACACTAAAAATATTGTATGTATTGGCAATGGTCCCTGTATTGCTTTCATTATTATACTGATTAAGCATTTACGTAAACATGTGATCCATGACTATTGTAACCAAATATTGGAATTGAGCAAAAATAGAGCTTATATGTTTTATAGATATGATTCCAAGATTAAAAGTCTAAACTATATATGATAAGGCTATAATAGAGTTCAAGTTCTAATTTTAGAGGTAGTTTATGTAGGTCATTGGAGTGGATTGACACCATGGTAGACACATTGGTGTGGTAAGCCTATGGAGGTTGCACACTAGAGTAGACCTAAAGTGTTATTGATTTAATAATAATTCCATTTAACTTAAATCAATTCACTTTGGTAATTATCCATGCATAATCTTAATCTTGAAGAAGATCCATGACTCTATGTTTTTAGCTAATATCTTTTGATGTGCTAAAGGCAAGAGTTCTAATGATCAAAGGCTCTATTTTCAATATGTTAGAGATGCAACCTGTTGTCAGGCCATCGAGAAGGGCGCAAGTCGGTTACTCGGCCCATGAAGGCCCGAGATAGATCTTGGCCCTTACCGTCTTAATGTTATATCAAAAAATGTGTTTAATAGATAATACCCAAGAAGGGCAAACTAGCCAAACTATGTCTTTATTTAAATTAGAAGATCTCCAAGATGGCGATAAGTACTCAATCTTATTAGAATTTATAGAGTCTAAGACACTCAAAAGGGATACGTAATGCCTCTTAGTGGGGGTTAGTAATCTTTGGTAAATATAAATAAATTTTATAATATAGTTTCAAAACATTTAAAAAAGCACCCATGGGTATTTGAATAAAATAAAATAGAAAATATTTAAATAACATAGCATAGTTTAGTGTAGCACCAATATTTTAAAATACGACCATCATCATCATTATATAGTTTCTAGTCAATAGATAAATAAACACATCCAACAGTACAATCTAAGAGTCTCATATGTTCAAACAAAATATATATAAAGCTAAAAGAAACTCTAACATGTCACAGGTAGTGTTGTTGTCTACTCCTCATCGGATAGATTACACTAAACTCCATTTGAGACGTAAAAATAATAGGAATGAGCATCGATATCCCTAGTAGGAAAACCATTACTCATCTTTAGGTTTTATGATTTACTGTATTAGCACCTATATGGTTAGTTTATTTCCAACATAATTTTATTTACTTTAAAACAATTCCATTATGCTCATAACTGGTGGATGCTCTACAAATAAACTTTACCATTTTTTTATAACATTATTCATGCTTAAATAATGATTATTGGCAACGAAACACAAAATTATGTCTCTCTACTAATTGTAAAGCCCGAAGGGCACGCTTGACAACTCAAAATACCGAACCATGAGTCGTTAGTGAAGGAATATTGAGTCCCAGGTCCTCACCAAGATGTTTGTTGTACAGTGCCTTCTGGGATTTTCAACACAAGAGAGCACCAATGCCTCCCCTCTATTTCCCTTTTAAAGTATACATGCTTAAGGATGTAACCGCTACCCTCTTCACGCTTTACCATCATCTCATATCCTCACCGATATGCATAGAGTTGTATTATCTAACTATGCTTCTAAACTTGTATCAAAACATGTCAAATCTACTTGACCTCATTATACATTATAGGACGGGTCTAGAGTATTGTGTTCCCAAGTGATATGCATTAACAATTTTTTCAAAACAATATATAAATTATCTTGCAAACCAAATATTCAAGTTAATTAAATAAAACCTTACAAAAGTTGAGTAATAGAATTCCTACCTCTTTGGCAACTAATCTAGTAATAACTTCTAGCTTGTCACCATCACCATATATACTCCAAATATCTTGATAACCTTATGTAGTATATAGTTCGAAATTATCCTAACAATATCACCGTTCAAATTATCATTATGTCAATTTATTTATTAATGTGCCTCATAAACAATTTGAGCATAAATCCGCATGAAACATAGGACTGCTACAATTAAATGACGTCTACTATAGTGAAACAACGTTGTATAATTGGCACTATTCAAACTACAGTAAACGTCGTTTTTAGAATATTATTGTCTTTTTTGTTCTACAGACTTTTCTAGAACTCTGGTTCATGGTTTTGTAATGTTTTGCTCCAAATTTTGGTTTTTTAATATCTTTCTAAGCGTAAAAGTGGTGCATAAATAGTCTACAATCATCATAAACTAATTTCTCACAATTTTCATGCTCAAATTAGAATTTAAATCAAAGTTGTTTGATCTTAAAAATCCCCGAGCTTCCTTGATCTATGAGTTTGTGGGAGGTCGTTTTTGTGATTTTTGATGAAAATGGTGAAGTTTTGGTCTTTGGTCTCTTTGGTGTTCTTCCGTGTGGGTAGGCATGGATGAGGAGAAACAACAGAAAAAGAAATGAAGAAGAAAAGAAGAAAACGAAGTAGAGAAAAGGAAAGAGATATAGAGAGGGAGATGTGGGACAAGTGAAGAAAATTGAGAGGAAGAGAAAATTTAAAGAAAACGAGGAAGAATAGGATGCTTCCCTTGAGCAGGTAGTCTAAATATCAAGGGGAAGGTGGAGAAAAACTCTTCATCAAAGACTAAGTAGAAAATACCAAATGATATTTTTGTAAATAAATAGAACTTGAGGGCATCTTCATATTTTTGTTAATTAAGTGTAGAAAATTTAAAAAAATAATAAAAAATAGGTAGAATAATAAATATGGGATAAATTTTTATGCAACAACTTTTACAAAATTTAAATTGGCACGCTAATAATTAAATTAGACACAATCATATCCATTAAAAATAACAAGCATTGAAGGTTAAGTCCCATAAGAGATCATAGAGATGTCATCTAGCTAATGAGATAGGAGGTTATCGTGTGATTGAATTTAAATTGTATATATGAGATCAGGCTATGGCTGATCCTGGAAAACTAGAAATAGGGGCTAGATCCAAAGAGAAACCTTGGCATAAGCCCTAGCATTAGCTTTGTAATCATATTTTCTCATAGTGCAATCCCTATACCTAAGAAAACCTAAAAGTGAAGGTAGCCTTCAATTAAGAAGAACCATTATAACTCCTTGTGTATTCTTGCCGTTATATTCCTCGCTGCTTTATTTTTTCTATTCATGAATGATTATCTCTATGAGGAATTGAGATATTCTTGTTTGACAAGTTTTCCTTCGCACAATTGGTGCTAAAAGGAGGGCTCAATGAAGTCTCCAATTTTTTCCAGAGGAAAATCTTTGAAGTTTTCTTTGAGAAATTTAAGCCAAAGTATAGGAAGTCATATGTCAAGAAGTATGTCATTCCAAGTCAAATATTGAATAAACTTTATACAATGTCCAATGCCAGAGCATAGTGCTCAACCAATGATAGGGGAGGCAAATTAGAGCACTGAGTGCCACTTCAATCAATAATATATGGCAAGGTCTAAAAGAGCTCAGCATAAGCTTGGCTATTTCCCAACAAAAGCAAGCCTAGTAGTAAGTGCGGCTCGATTAAAGCTAAGTCTATATGGGTTACTTGTTGTTATGCTCGAACCAAAGTGAACGAGTCGTACAATTAATAATGTAACAAAAAGTTCAGATATTGTCCTATAAGGATAGAATCTTTAAGGTTTTCACACTTAATTTTATCTAGGAAAAATTAAACTTGGATTAATTGCAAGAAGTAAAACAAAAATAAAACAAATTAGATTAATTAAAAGTGATTAATAAAATAATAAAAAAATATGTGATTTATGAAATCGAAACTCTATGCGATAAATTCTCTAGAGTCTTGTCTTCACTCTATTTGTCCTATGTTCTTCGTAATTAGCAATTACTAAATAGTTTCAATCATTTCAATAATCAAGGGCAAATATTAACCTCATTACTTCTCTTGAGTGTTAAATAAGATAATATGTGTAGCTATTCAAGTCAATATTCCTATCTAACTTGTCTACCACACATTTATTAAGCAAGTATTAGTGATTTATCTAAGTGTTCTTGGCCGTCACAGGTCTCAACAACAACCTAGACTATATTTCTCAAAGGTGATAATTGACTTAATCTCTCCTGAGCATTGAAATTCATAAGTTGAATTAACTAATTAATTTTCCAACAAACTAGAAGCATTAAGCATTAGAGAAACATTAATGAATTAAAATGAAACTATATTAATTATTAGCTAAATAATTTAAACATATTCAAAATAGACCTACATCAAGCCCTAAAGTGCAAATCTAGCCAAGCATAAGAAAATCCTTAACTAACATCATCAAGAAATCCATAAGTGCAAATATGTTCATGACAAATCCAAAATTGCATATTTCAAAATGTAAATCGAAATAAAGAAAAGATTAAGAGAAAACTCTAGTTGAGAGTATTCAAATTTTCAATCCTCCAAGAATCATCAATAAATTTTTCAAGAAAATCCACCTCTAAACTTTTCTCTCTCTAGAAATTTGAACTTCCAAATCCTCCTTAAAAGTTGTGCCTCCTTCCTATGGTTTTAGGTCTTTTGTGTTTTTAAGTGGTAGGGGTCATTCAACATCAATTTTGGGTCATTGCAACAAGTTTTGGGGCAAATTAGCCATTACAATGGTCATTTTGCATGCATTAACCCATTGGGAGGCCCCCAAGGGCGTGTTAGGCATGCCCCAGTGAGGGCGGCTGTACGAAGGGCTTGCTAAAATACGCACGAGCCGTGCCTGCGTAGCTCATTCAACTTGGGCTACCTACTATGTTCAGAGACACCCCTACAGGCCTAAGCGGCCATGTGGGGTCCCTATTGGGCCCTTAATGCCTGTGGCCAATGCACCTATATGAGCCCATGGGCAAGCGGCGGACATATTTGCTCCTCAAAATTGCATTTTAACTCCATTTTTATGTCTTTTTCCATTAAACCCCAATTTATTAATTTCCTATGTCAAAATAACACACATGCTTGAGATTTTTATAACATTTAAGCTTAAAAAATGCATGATTTATGAGTAAAATACTCACTTATCAAACACCTCCATACTTAAACATTTGCTTGTCGTCAAGCAAAACAAAAGAACATTGAGGAGCAACACAAATTAAACCAACAAGAAAATGAAAGAAAAAGGAAGTATAAAATTTGTGTCCATGGGATAACTAGTTAAATATAAATCTCAAAGCCACAAAATGCTTCAAAACTCAAAAGAATCGCAAGCATTGAAAATTTCTTGAATTTCGATAATAAACACCATTTTCAATTCATTCAAGTCTCTCTAAGTGTAATAAGTGTAAGTGTATACTCAATCATTCTCACTCTACAAATTAAACCACAAATAGACTTATTTGATTAGATGGACAATGAGAGGTCTCTAGATAATGAAATTTAGAATTATCATAAGCCCATTTTTTGATTCGCTCTCCACTAATGTCGGTTTTAAGTGTGTCATCAAAGATCAAGTACTTTTAAGGCTTGTAATGTAAGGCTAGGGTGAGGGGTGGACGAGAAAGGAAAATTTTCGGCTCTAATCACCTTAGACATTTAATGAACCTTGTGGACATTGCATGAAACAAATGAAAACTCACAACCGATTTTCTACTTGATCAAAACTCTTTCATCAGTCATTCCTATAAAACATGACTCACAAATGTCCGTAAAAGCTTAAAACATGAAATTTACAAGAATTTATTTTTTATATTATATTTTTTCATTTTTGTTATTCATTTCATTTTTTTCTTCTTTTTTTTCCTTTTGAGTTCAAAGAAAATTCCCCCAAACTTATTTGGTTCTACACATTTCGATAATGGGGAAAAATACAGAAATGAAACTAAGAAAAACAAATGAAGAATAACACAAAAACATAAATGAGTCACGTTACGAAGATGAGCAAATCACAAATTCAAATCATATCACCTTCCATGCTCACTCTCAACAATCAATCTTTAAACTTAAGCAAAGATGCAAACATGTCTGTAAGTGATAGGTTAAGTGAAAGAGGATTCATGAAATGGCTCGGTTAAGCTTATACGAGTAATGAACGAAATAGGTCAAATAGGCTCAATGGGGGAACCAAAGGTGAAGTTTTCATCAGTTAGCTTGAAAGCCACAAACGGTCTAAAAAATGACTTAATTATTTCTCCAATGACACCTAACCTGGGATTTCATCTTAAGTTTCAGTAAGATAAGTTCTAAAATCCATGAGATGTCAACACCTATTTAATGCACATAACTAGTCTCCAAAAGTTCAATTTTAACTGATCATGATTCATGATGCTCAAGTGTAGAGGGTCAAAAATAAAGATCAACAATACAAGTCAAGCACAAAAAAATCTCACTGAATTATATTTCCACATACCTATGAAAACAAGTCTTCACAATTAAATTCTAGTCATCTAATTTCTCAAAACTCACACTTTATTAAAACAAGTAAACGAAAACACCACAAAAAGAATTAAACAACCTAAAGAACTAAACAAGAACTATTAAACAAGAGTAATGGAAGGAAAATCATGGTAATGAATAAAAAAAATTAAGGACAAAACCCCACAAGTGATCATCAAAGTGTTCCTTCCCCTAAACTTAAAACTAAACATTGTCCTTAATATTTATAGCAATAAAAGAGCAAGGGTTAAGAACATATACCCAGGGGTTTTGTAGCCCAACTTTCAAGTTTCGTCCATCTTCTAAAATCATTTTCCACCAAAACTCAAGTTCTTAAGCTTCCAATTATTTCAACACCTAACAAAACACACCAAAATGACACATTAATGCAAAATATTAAACTAGACTAAAACACAAACATAAACAAAAACAAAAATAAAAATAAAAAGTGTAAAAGGATAAAAAGCTTGGGGTTTTTTTTAAGAAGTGATTTGTTTAACATCGTTAGCTCGACTTGGCTTTATGCTTCTCAGTTTTGGCCCTTGATGCCATCAATCAATCATCCTATTGTATTATTGTTCTCGAGGTTTGCCTTCTCTTGATGGTCTTTCCAAATCTTGTCACCATTCATTTCAAGGCTCTTACAGTGTTAGAATTGAATCAATGGTGGTCGTGATGAACCAATCTCTAAATCCCTAGCCCATACCTTCTTCTCTTTGTTTGGGCCCATGGGAGTCGAAATGTTCTTCACCTTGGCCTTGTGACATAGTTGTAAAAGAGCTTGAACGTCCATCCTTTCTTTAAGTCCACTCCCCACAACATCAAGTTAGAAGCAAGAGTCAACTTCCAACTCCTATTTAGGGGTGTGGAAGACTCTAAAGGTGACTTTCTCCTAATCCAAGCCCAAAGTTAGCTCTCCCTTTTGGCACATAAATCATTGCATTCACTGTAGCCAAGAATGGTTGACCTAAAATGATTGAAATTCCCTAGTCTTCATCTAGCTCTAGCACCATGAAATCTATGGGAAAAATCAAACTTCTAACCATGACTAAGACATCCTCCAAGATAGCCTTTGGATACCTGATAGATAGATAGGCAAGTTTAAGAAAAACAGTTGTAGGGTTGACTTCCCCCACTCTTAGCTTCTTGAAAGCTGAGAGATGCATTAAATTCACACTCACTCTAAGATCACAAAGGGCTTTCTCGTGCTTGTAAGTTCCAATGGTGCAAGGTATATGAAAACCTCCCAGATCTTTTAGTTTGGGTTGAAGTTTCTTATGTAAAATAACTTTACACTCCTTGGTGAGTGCAATAGTTTCATTCCCCCCTAACTTCATCTTTTTGGAGAGCACCCGTTTCATAAATTTTGCATAGCTTGGAATTTGTGCTAAGGCCTCCGCAATAGGTGTGTTGATATGCAACTTATTGAAGACATCCAGAAACTTAGCAAATTGCTCATCCATGTTCTTCTTTTAGAACCTTTATGGAAACAAAAATGGTGGGATTAGAATAGGAGGATTTTTGGGAAATGAGATAGAGTTAGGCCTCCATGCCTTCTTTGGTGTCTCAATTTGTTCTTCTGTCTTTGCACCCCTTCTTCTTCTTAGACTTTGTTCTTCACTGGTTATGGTGGCTTAGGCTTCTCAACCTCCTTCCCACTTCTTAGTGTAATTATATTAAAATGCTCCTTCAGGTTGACTTCCGTGTCACTAGGAAATTGTCGCCATTGTTGTGAATTGACAGAGGTAGCCAATTACCCAATTTAGATTGCTAGAGACTTCATGGATACACCTATATTGGTCATGTAAGTCTACAAGCTATCCAATCTTGCCTCGATCTTGCTGAATCTTGCCTTTGTCTCCCCAATAAAGGTGCTCAAGATGTCATCCAATGGGGGCTTCTTCTTGGCTATTGATTGGTTAAATCCCAGTGGTAGTTGTAAGGCATTTCTTGAGTTTGTATAAGAGAAATTCACATGATTGTGAAGTCCCAAATGATAGTCCATTGGCAAATTGTTGGCTCGATAGTCAAAGTTCTAGTCTTCACAAATTGGGCTTTCTCTTGATTACTTCCTTCACCAACATAGCAACCATTGGATCCACTTAATGAAGTCCTGTGGGCTTTCTCTTGATTACTTCCTTCACCAACATGCATTAGCAACCATGACCGACTCCTTGCTTGATAAGCTTCTCTGGTAGCCAAGGTCAAAAGTTAATTATATAAGGCTGAGACTTTGAGCCAAAAGTGTAACAATTGGATCCACTTAATGAAGTCCTGTGGGCTTCTTTAAAATTGACCGCTCATTGGGCCATTGATAATTGTTAGCGGTCATCTCCCCCAAGAGCAATTGAGCTTCCATGGTGGTTTTTGATAACAAGGTATCACCGGCCACTGCATCTATAATCATTCTTGTTTGCCAATTCAATCCATTGTAGAACAATTGGATTTGGAACCAATCTTGATATCCATGTTGGAGGCACCTTCGGATAAGATCCTTAAACTGCTCCCAAGCTTCCAAAAAGGGCTCAAAATCCAATTGCTAGAGTTGTGCATTTTGACCATGTAATTGAGAAGTCTTCAATAGGGGAAAGAACTTCATGAGGAACTGTCGTTCTAAGTCCTCCTAAGTAGTAACACTCCTCGGTGGCAAACTTTGAAGCCATCCACATGTCTTGTCCCTAAGAGAGAATGGGAACAAGTGCATGCGAATCACCTCATTTGACACTCCTTTTAGTTTGATGGTGTTAAAAATCTCCAAAAATGTGAAAAGATGTATTTTGGGGTCTTCTTGTGGCAATCCTCCATATTAATTTTATTAGACCATGCTAATGAGGACCGGTTTCAACTCAAAGTTGTTGGTATTTATCGCTTGGCACTAAATCCCCAAATAGTTATCATTCACCATGGGCCAGAAATAATCCCACAACGTATACTACTGGTTATTGGCACCCTCCGCCATGTTTTGAGGTCTAGCTTGTTGTTCTCTTCTCAATTGATGAAGGGACCTCTCTATTTTCGGATCAAGAGGCAGAATTTCCAAGCTTCAAGCTCATCGCATAAACTGTCAAACAACAATTTAAAACAAAACTAAGTTAAATAAAAAGAAAAGAAACGCTTAGATTAAGATTAAGTCACTTAACTACAATATTAGCAAAAACCTAAAAATTTCAATCCCTAGCAACGATGCCAAAAACCTGTTATGCTTGAACCACAAGTGAATGGGTCATAAAAGTAATAAAGTGACCAAAAGTTTGGATATCTTCCGACAATGATTGAATTTTTAAGAGTTAACACTAATTACTATGGGTTTTTGTACTTAATTTTTTTCTAGACAAAACTGAAATTGGATTAATTACAAGAAATAAGAAAATTAAACAAACTAGATTAATTAAAGTGATTAATAAAACAAAAAACAAAGGAAGTGATTTGTGAAATAAAACTTTATGTAATAAATTCTCTAGGGTCTTGACTTTGATTTATTTTTTCTATGTTCTTCTTAATTAGCAAATACTAACTAGTTTCAATCAATTTATTAATTAAGGGACAAATATTAACCTTATTACCTCTCCTAAGCGTTAAATGAGATAATATGTGTAGCTATTCGAATCAATATTTCAATCTAACTTGTCTAATGACACATTCATTAAGCAAACCCTATTAGTGATTATCTAAGTGTTCTCGGCCCTCGTGGGTCTTAACAATAGCCTAGACTATCTTTCTCAAAGGTGATAAATGACTCAATCTCTCCAGAGAATTGAAATTCATAAATCAAATCAACTAATTCCTTTCCCAACAAACTAGAAGCATTAACCATAGAAAAACATAAATGAATCAAAATGAAACTATATTAATAATTAGCTACATAATCCAAACGTAATCAAGATAGAGCTACATCAAGCCCTAGAGTGCAAATCTAGCCAAGCATAAAAAAATCCATGGTTAACATCATTAAGAAATGCATAAGTGCAAATATGTTCATGAAAAATCCACAATTACAAATTTCAAAATGAAAATTAAAATAAAGAAGAGATTAAGAGGAAACTCTAGTTTAGATCGACTTCAAAGCTTTAATCCTCTAAGAATCTTTAAGAAATTCTTTAAAAAAATCCACCTCTAAGCTCTTTCTCTTCTAAAATTTGAGCCTCCAAATTCTCCTTGAAAGTTGAGCCTCCTCCCTACGTTTTTGGGTCTTTAGGGTTTTTAAGAATTAGTGATCATTTAACATTAAGTTTGGACCATTGGATCGAGTTTTGGGGCAGATCAGCCATTGAGGTGGCCATTTAGCATGCATCAGCTCGTTAGGATGCCCCCAAGGGCATGCTAGAAGCACCCCAACATGTGCAGCCCC
Organism: Artocarpus heterophyllus; assembly: GCA_025403435.1. Classification (NCBI taxonomy): domain Eukaryota; kingdom Viridiplantae; phylum Streptophyta; class Magnoliopsida; order Rosales; family Moraceae; genus Artocarpus; species Artocarpus heterophyllus. The sequence goes on along the minus strand of CM046350.1, from coordinate 28,756,267 downwards.
CTGCAGGGCTGACTCACAAGTGTGTGGGCCATGCCATGTGTTGCTTAAGCAAGCAGGCTGTTCTACTTGGGCTGCCTGTTGCACGTGTGGGCACACCTCCAGGCCTATACGGCCACACGGGGCCCTTGATGCACATGGCCAGCATGCCTATACATGCCCATGGGCACAAAACGAGCCTATTTGCTCCTAAAAATTGCCTTTTAACTCTGTTTTTATGCCTCTTTTTTTTTTCCAAATAACACCAAAAAATTGAAACAATACTCATGCTTGAGGATTTTCACTACATTTAAGCTTAAGAAATGCTTGATTTATGAGTAAAATACTCACTCATCAAACACCTACAAACTTGAACATTTGCTCTTACAGTTTATACCACTTGAGCTCCTTGTATAGCCCATAATACAGGAACCAAATTGTATATGCCTGGTTATATCACATAATAGTTACATAACGCCTATCTATAGTTATCTTAAGAATGAAACATTGCACTTAGACCGAGATGAAGCACAAAACCTCAGATACAGAGCCACCAGGTACATAATACATGATGATGTGCTCTACTAGTGAGGAAATTCAACCCCTCCACTCAAGTGCTTAGATAAAGAGGGAGCTCAAAATGTAGTAATTAAATTACACAAAAGGGGCGTTTGGTTTGCAGTAATCAATAGGAATCATATTCCCAAGAAAATGATTGTAGGGAATATGATTCCCAAGAACTAAGATTATTACGTTTGGTTGCACATAGGAATCTTCTATTAGATTTCTAGGAATAATATATTACTGTGTTTAGTTATACATAGGAATCTTGCATAATTGACAAAATAATTTATTGTATTACCATTAAATGTATCAATATAATATATTAGAACTAATATTAAATAATAATAATATAAATATAAATAATAAAATAATATTATATATCATTTAACATTAATATTACTATGAATATTAATGTTATTATTATCATTATTATTAAATAATTATTATTTTATATTAATATAATACTTTCTTTATCTTATATAAAAATATTAATTTATAATAATCATAGAATTATTATTTAACAATATATTAATATTAAAATGTTGTATATAATATAAAATATATTGATATGAATATAAATAATAATAAAAATACAATTCTTAATAATATATTAATATTAACATTAAATAAACATATTGTTATAGAAAATATTAAACATATTTAGCTATATTTTATATTTATAATTATTATAATAGTATTTATATAGTTTAATATTGATATTGCTATGCATATTAATATTAATATTATACTATTCATATTGATGTTATATTATTATGTTTTTATTATTATTGTTATTATTATTCTTATTATTAAATTATAATTTTATATTGATTAATATTTATATGTATATCATATATTAATATTAATTTATAATAATAGTACAACATTATTTTATTTTATTATTATAGTATTTATATATATTATATTTAGATATTGTATATGTAATATATTATATATGTTTATTATTATTGTTAATGTTATTATTATCATTATTATCAAATTATTATTTTATATGAATATAATTTTTATATTTATATTGCATAGAAATATTAATTTATAATAATAATATTATTATAATAATTTAATAATAATATAATTATTATCATTATCATCATGGAAACAAAGATGAGATTTCTATAGTTTTGAGATTCCTAGGAATATGAATATTACCTTGTGGGTGGGCTTCATATTACCCCAAAATGAGGTAATCTGAATCCCACGGAAATTAGTTCCCTAGGAATCTAAAACTTAGATTACTGCACACCAAACAAGGGAATCTTATAAGGAGTCTTCAAAAATCATGCCGAGAGAGATTCCCTAGAGCACAAAATTCATCACTATGATTACAACTCGCCGACATAAAGAAAGAGGCTATACAGTATGTAAAAAAGTGCAAAAAGTTCTGGAGATTTGCGACAATCTCCATGTCACCTGGTAAACTCCTCACTTTTGTCGTTAGTCATTGGTCCTGTGCTAAGTGGGGCATCGAAATCATCAAACCACTACACAACACACCTCAAGGATACATATACACCATAGTCGCTGTAGCCTATTACACTAAAGACGAAGAAGCAAAGCTGCTGACCAGAATTAACTAACCTAAGTGCTCCAATTTCATCCGAAACAATATTGTGTGCAAATTGGTACCCACCCTCTTTGGTCTAAAAAAATGCTAAGTAGTTTAATAATGCCAAAACAAGGGAATTCTGTGACCGACTTGGGATCAACAAAAACTTTTCAGCTCCTTTAAACCCCTAAAGCAACAGACAGCTTGTCACGCCCCGGAGTACGGGATGTGACATGACAGATTATTTAAATTAATTAAATAACAATTTAATTAAAACCAATGGTTTAAGGATCAAATTAAGTGAGAAATAAAAAGATTTCAACTACATGTTTATAAAGGAATTTATAAAAATTGAGCAAATAATAAAAATTAATAAAGAACCGTGAGTATGGGTTCCACAACCCACAACTTGTGGACACACATGGTACTGACAAAATCATAAATACAATCACTGTCCCAGTACAAATAAAATTAAGATCTTACATGCCTTGTCTTAAATAATACAAATGAGTTTACTAATCCTCTACTGCTCCTGAGTCCTGTCGGAAGATTCCTCTCCAAACCTAAATGGAAAACCACCTAGAGGGGGAAATTTAAAACAAATAAAACGCGAGCGAAAGGCTCAGTAGGACTATGTTTTATTAAAATGATTTAATTCAAAGAAATATTTCATTGTTTGGGAGTATTGAAGAGAAACCTTAAATAAATAAATAAATAAATAATTTTGAGTAGAACCGTCCTGACCCAGAACCGTCTACTTGCACAATCAAAAATATAATTTTTCTTTTCCTAGGCAAACCATAATATCACCACCGTAGTGGCCCAGCTGGGTTTCGGGACCTGGCCCTAAGGTCGATCGCTACACGACCCGATCTCTGATATGGCATCATGCCTATGTGTTCATTATCATTTTCATTCAAAACCCAATTACCGACTGTTGTCATTTACATTCATTATGAAGTTCATTTCAGATCACGGTATATTAAAATATAACCGAAAAATCCATTTTTCAAACAACCATTGAAAGCATTTTAATAGAAATCCTTTTCAAAGCCAAATCATTTCAAAACCAGGCTACCAAAGAAATAGGGTAGAAGTCCTACCTCAATACTCATGCCGGTACCCCACACCGTAATCCCGATCCGCTATACGTTAGCTCCGCGGAACCACGGACGATCCTAGATACAAACTAAGTCGATCAATAACTAGTTCGAGACATTCTGTGTTACTAAACCATTTCATGATGTCCTAGTGTGCCATTTGTATCATTAAAATCATTCTATAAGGTTGGAATTCAAATCAGGGTTCAAAACAATGAAAACAGGTAAAAATTATAAAAATTTCCATGCCTTGGTCGCCCTGCTGGACTCCCTGCTTCGGCCTGCCGAACTGCACAGTTCGGCCTGCCGAAAGCAAAGTTCGATCGGCCGAACAATTTTCAGGTTTGGCCTACCGGACTGAAGAACACCGGCCTGCCGATCCCTATTTCGGCCTACCGAACACGCAGTTCGGCCTGCCAAACTGGGAAAACCCAGAAATTCCAGCCACGGGTTTCGATTTCTCCAAAACCTAAATCTTGATTCTAACCTGTTTTTCTCAAATCTCAGGCATGGAAAAAATTCATAGATGATAGAAAAGCATATTTAGACACTTTAAAACTCATTTAAACAAGATTCAAACACAAAATCTCGAAAATCCAAAAATAGGAAAAATTGAGGAAAAATGAAAAATCTTGAATCTAGTCCGTTTTTCTTCAATCTAAGCTTAGATTCTAGGTGTTCTAAGTTCATTTAACTCAAATCCTAGGTTTTCTAGGCTTAAACAAACCTAGATTTCAAAAATGCACAAAATTGAAAATTTTGGAAAAAGTTTAGAAATTTCAAAACTAACCTCGAATCGAAGCTTCAATCCGCGTTCTCAGTTACTAAATCACGTCCCCGAGCTTCCTCCTTGCTAACCCGAAGCTTGGATTCGAATTTGGTTTCAAAAATTTTGAGAGAGATAGAGAGAGAGAGGGTTGCCGAGAGACCAAGAGAGAGAGAGTGAATGAAGAGAGAGAGAGAAATCAAGGAGAGTGAGGAGAGAGGAGGAAGAGAGAGAATAAATAGAGAAAATCGGTGGGCGGTTTTACTGTGCGAAAACCATGTGCCGCCCACGGTTTTGTAAAACGGATTATTTTTAACATTTTACAAATTGTTGTGTTTTAAAACTCAAAACATCAATTTAAATCAATAAGAAATCATTTGGATTCAACAAATTAACAAAACAACCAAAAATTCAAAATCCAACCAAATAATCTAATTAATGTTAAAACATTAATTATGGCACACTAATTCATCATTTATATTACATTAACATTAAATAAATTTCGGGGCATTACGACTCTCCACCCCTAAAAGAAATTTCGCCCTCGAAATTTACAACTCATCTAAAAAACAAAACAAATGCGGATACAATTCCCGCATGCTCGACTCTAGCTCCCAAGTGGCTTCATTAACCCCATGATGCTGCCACACGACTTTTACCAACGGTATCTCACGACGACGCAAACTAATCACTTTCCGGTCGATGACTTGAATTGGCACTTCTTTGTACTTCGTATCTTCCTGAACCTGCACATCATGAAATGAACTACCTTGCTCAGGTGGACACTTCCTAAGCATCGACACATGAAATACATCATGAACATGAGAAAGTTTGGGCAGAAGATCAAGCCGATAAGCGACCACACCAACACGCTGAGTGATCTCGAACGGCCCAATATACCTCGGTGCGAGCTTTCCACTCACTCCGAACCGCATATTTCTCTTACGAGGCGATGCCCTCAAGAGAACGAAATCTCCAACCGCGAACTCTAAAGGTCTACATCTCCTATCCGCGTAGCTCTTCTGCCGACTCTGAGCTGCCCTCAACCGATCTTGAATCACCGCGACTTTCTCGTTACTATCACGGATCTCATCGGCCCAAGAATAACCCTATTTTCTAGCTCGGCCCAACACACAGGTGACCGACACTGTTGCCCATACAACGCCTCAAATGGTGTCATACCGATACTCTGCTAATAGCTATTGTTGTACGCAAACTCTGCCAAATGCAAACGTTGCTTCCAGTTCCCGCCGAAGTCCAACGCACAGGCACGCAACATATCCTCTAGAATCTGAATAACCTGCTCAGACTGCCCATCAGTCTAAGGATGAAACGCCGTACTGAAGTTCAAATCCGTACCTAAAGCCTCCTAAAAACTCCTCCAGTACTTAGCGTTAAACCTGGTGTCTCGATCAGAGGTGATGGACAAAGGAACTCCATGCAACCTCACAATGTTCTGCATATACAACTCCCTGAGAACCTTCCTAGAACACGTCGACCTAAATGGAATGAAATGCATCGATTTCGTCAACCTATCGACCACAACCTAAACTGCATCATGCCGCTGCTCCGTCCTCAGCAAACCTGTGAGGAAATCCATCGTCACATGCTCCCATTTCCACCCTGGAATAGGAAGCGGCTGAAGTTGACCTGCAGGCTTCTGATGCTCGGCTTTCACCTGAAGACATGTTGAACACTTGGCCACGTACTCTCGAACATCTTTCTTCATGCCTCTCCACCAATACTGCCTCTTCAAATCACGATACATCTTGGTGCTCCCCGGATGAATAGCAAACTAAGACCTATGAGCTTCGTCTAAAACGGTTTTTGTCACCTCGGCGATAACTGGAACTGCAAGACGCTCCCAGAAGTACAACAATCCATCTGCATGCACGCTCCATTCTTCAAACTGCTCCCTATTCTGAATCTACGACCAAATCCCCTGCAAATGCCGATCTTGCCACTAACTTTGCTTCACCATTGGAACAAGAGCTGGAGTCGCTTCCACATGATGCACCGAAACTCGATCACAGTCTTCATGATACTGTAGCTGATACTCACTCACTGTCGCATCCCTACTCCAGTCCTCAAAAACCAAACAAGCAAGAATCCCTGAAGACTTCCTGCTAAGCGCATCTGCGACCACATTAGCCTTCCCGGGATGATACTGCAACGCAAAATCATAATCCTCCATATACTCGATCCATCTACGCTGCCTCAGATTAAGATCCCTCTGAGTGAACAAATATCTCAAACTCTTGTAATCGGAGAAGACCTGAAACGACGCTCCATACAAGTAACATCTCCAAATCTTCAGCGCGTAAATCATTGCCGCAAGCTCTAAATCATGAGTAGGATAATTCCGCTCGTGAGGTCGTAGCTGTCTCGATCCGTACGCAACTACACGTCCATGTTGCATCAACACGCATCCAAGTCCGCGCCCTGAAGCATCCGCTTAAACCTCATACGGCTTGTCACTGCTAGGAATAACCAACACTGGAGCGGAAGTCAACAGGTTCTTCAATTCCTGAAAAGCAAGCTCACAATCTTCATTCCACTCAAACCTGACATTTTTCTTGATCAATCTCGTCAACGGAGCTGCAATCTTCGAAAAATCCTTTACAAATTTCCTGTAATATCTAGCAAGACCCAAGAAGCAGCGAATCTCTGCTACATTCCTTGGTCGTTCCCACTACAATATAGCTTCAATCTTGGACGGATCCACAGAAATACCATGCTCCGAGATGACATGACCTAGAAACTTGACCTCAGTCAACCAAAACTCACACTTTTCCCTCTTAGCATACAACTGGTGCTCCCGCAGAGTCTAAAGCACGATCTGAAGATGCTGCTCATGCTTCTCCCAAGTCTTAGAATACACAAGAATATCATCGATGAACACGATCACGAACTGATCTAGATACGGCCTGAATATCCTGTTCATCAAATCCATGAAAGCTGCCGGAGCATTCATCAACCCAAACGACATAACCAGGAACGCAAAGTGCCCATACCGAGTCCTAAAAGCTGTCTTAGGAATATCCTCTTCCTTGATCCTGAGCTGATGATAACCTGAAAGCAAATCAATCTTCGAGAAGTACCGCGAACCTCCCAACTGATCAAACAACTCATCAATCCTAGGCAAGGGATACTTGTTCTTCACCGTAACATGATTTAGCTACCGATAATCCACACATAACCTGAGAGTCCCATCATGCTTCTTAGCAAACAAAACCGGTGCTCCCCACGGAGATGTGCTATTTTGAATATATCCTTTATCAGCAAGCTCCTGAAGTTGCTTCCTCAATTCCTTCATTTCTGTCAGCGCCATCCGATAAGGTGCCATAGAAATCGGTGATGTCCCTAGAAACAACTCGATACCAAACTCAATCTCCCGATGCGGTGGTAATCCTGGCAACTCATCTGGGAAGACATCCTTGAACTCATCAACCACCGAAATTGCTAAACTGCCTCTCGGAACATAGGGCTTGTAATCCAAGTTGGCAAGAAAAGCACAACAACCTAGATTCCTTCGCCCTCCTAGACAAGACTTCATAAGACGCTCACTCATTAACCAATCACCACCACCCTGGTAAGTGATCATCGTCCCCCTATCAGACACTAGGGTCACTTTTCTAAGTTGGCAGTCCACGACTGCACTATACCTGGACAACCAGTCCATCCCTAGAATTACATCATAGGAGCTCATGGGGAGTATAATCAAATCACTTTTCAAAATCTCATCCCCAATTTTTATTTTACAGGATTTACACATACAATTTACTCACACCCGCCCCAAGGGAGAAGTTATGACTAGGGGTTCATTAAACTCTTCTATCTCTAATCCTAAGGCATGTACAGAAGAACTCGAAATGAGAGAATGAGAGGCACCGGTATCAAATAAAACGCGAGCTAAAGATCTAGAAACCAAGATCATACCATCGACAACCGCATTACCAACATGAGAATCTGACCCTCCAGATGCCATTGCATGAACCTGAACTGGCGCCTTCCCTTTTCCTCTACCAACATTGCTAGGTCCTGGATTACTCGACCGATACTGCTAAGATGGAGACGACTGCACACTACCTGTACTCGGCGCTCTATACTGAGGAACACTGCGCTGAAAATGCTGCGGCTGCTGTCCCCATGCCGGATATGAGAATTGCTGAGGAGAGAACTGCTGATACTGCAACTGCAGGTACTGCGGAGGCGGAGGTAGGGTCTAAGGCTAAGACGAACTACTGGCATTCTCCCCGGTCTAAGTTCCAAGACGAGCACTCCTGATCGGGCAATTCCTCTTGATGTGTCCGGGCTGCTGATAGAAATGACAATGGAAGCTGTAGGGATTGTTGCGCCCGCTGCTAGACGAACTGCTACTACCACTGGTCGCACCGCCTTGCTTGCCTTTCCCCAGAGCTAGACGACTACTGGTGCTCTTCCTGCCACTCCTTTGCGGTCCTCTTGAAGCCTTGGCTCGGTCCTCACAATACTGCACATAATCATTCTCCACGGAGATTGCCGATGACACAAGCTCTCCGAAACTCCTAAGCCGTAGAGCAACCAACTACCGCCGAATAGGAGCCTTGAGTCCTTCCTGAAACTTAATACATTTCTCACGCTCCATTGCCACCGCCGATGGAGCAAACCTAGCCAACTCATTAAACTTTGCCTCATATTCCCGAACTGACAGATCACCCTGCTGCAACCTGTAGAACTCAGCTGCCTTTTGATCTCTATACCCCTGCAGGAAATATCGATCATAGAACAGCTCCTCGAACCTGTCCCAACTGATATCACCACCGCGCTCCAGACGCTTAGCCTGCTTCCATTAAGTGCTAGCGCCACCCTCGAGCTTGTACGCAGCAAACTCCACACGATACTCCTCAAGCACACCAAGAGTATCCAAATGCTTCAGGATCGAATCCAGCCAATACTCTACTAACTGCGGATCCCCATTGCCATCAAATGTCAGAACAGACGCTCGCCGGAATTCCTTAAAGTACGCATGCCGACTACCAACATCAGAATCTCCCGGTCTAGTCCTGGCTACCATCTGTCGAAAAGCCGCAAACATAGACCTCATCATGCTCTCATCATTTCTGAACTCGGCGTCAGCAGTCGAACGGCGTCTAGGTGCCATTCTCTCACTTTTGAAAACAAAATTTGGACTGTCAGAGGTATTTCATTGTCAAACCTATGTGTGCACAATTCCCAAGGTTCATAACCTTGTGCTTTGATACCATTCTGTCATGCCCCGGAGTACGGGATGTGACGTGGCAGATTATTTAAATTAATTAAATAATAATTTAATTAAAACCAATGGTTTAAGGATCAAAATAAGTGAGAAATAAGAAGATTTCAACCACATGTTTATAAAGGAATTTATAAAAATTGAGCAAATAATAAAAATTTATAAAGAACCGCGAGTATGGGTTCCACAACCCACAACTTATGCACACACATGGTACTGACAATATCATAAATACAATCACAGTCCCAGTACAAATAAAATTAAGATCTTACATGCCTTGACTTAAATAATACAAATGAGTTAACTAATCCTCTACTGCTCCTAAGTCCTGTCGGAAGATTCCTCTCCAAACCTAAATGGAAAACCACCTAGAGGGGGAAATTTAAAACAAATAAAACGTGAGCGAAAGGCTCAGTAGGACTATGTTTTATTAAAATGATTTAATTCAAAGAAATATTTCATTGTTTAGGAGTACTCAAGAGAAACCTTAAATAAATAAATAAATAAATAATTTTGAGTAGAACCATCCTGACCCAGAACCGTCTCCTCGCACAATCAGAAATATCATTTTTCTTTTCCTAGGCAAACCATAATATCACCACCGTAGTGGCCCAGCTGGGTTTCAGGACCTGCCCCCAAGGTCGATCGCTACACGACCCGATCTCTGATATGGCATCATGCCTATGTGTTCATTATCATTTTCATTCAAAACCCAATTACCGAGTATTGTTCATTTCAGATCACGGTTATTAAAATATAACCGAAAAATCCATTTTTCAAATAACTGTTGAAAGCATTTTAATAGAAATCCTTTTCAAAGCCAAATCATTTCAAAACCAGGCTACCAAAGAAGTAGGGTAGAAGTCCTACCTCAACACTCGTGCCGGTGCCCCACACCGTAATTCCGATCTGCTATACGTTAGCTTCGCGAAACCACGGACGATCCTAGATACAAACTAAGTCGATCAATAACTAGTTCGAGACATTCTGTGTTACTAAACCATTTCATGATGTCCTAGTGTGCCATTTGTATCATTAAAATCATTCTATAAGGTTGGAATTCAAATCAGGGTTCAAAACAGTGAAAACAGGTAAAAATCACAAAAATTTCCATGCCTCGGTCGGCCTGCTGGACTCCCTGCTTCGGCCTGTCGAACTGCATAGTTCGACCTACCTGAAGCAAAGTTCGATCGGCCAAACAATTTCCAGGTTTGGCCTGTCGGACTGAAGAACACTGGCCTGCCGATCCCTATTTTGGCCTACCGAACACGCAGTTCGGCCTACCGAACTGGGAAAACCCAGAAATTCCAGCCACGGGTTTCGATTTCCCCAAAACCCAAATCTTGATTCTAACCTGTTTTTCTCAAATCTTAGGCATGGAAAACATTCATACATGATAGAAAAACATATTTAGACACTTTAAAACTCATTTAAACAATATTCAAACACAAAATCCCAAAAATCTGAAAATAGGAAAAATTGAGAAAAAATGAAAAATCTTGAATCCAATCCGTTTTTCTTCAATCTAAGCTTAGATTCTAGGTGTTCTAGGTTCATTTAACTCAAATCCAAGGTTTTCTAGGCTTAAACAAATCTAGATTTTCAAAATGCACAAAATTGAAAATTTTGGAAAAAGTTTAGAAATTTCAAAACTAACCTCGAATCGAAGCTTCAATCCGCATTCTCGGTTGCTAAATCATGTCCCCGAGCTTCCTCCTTGCTAACCCGAAGCTTGGATTCGAATTTGGTTTCAAAAATTTTGAGAGAGATAGAGAGAGAGAGGGTTGCTGAGAGACCAAGAGAGAGAGAGAGTGAATGAAGAGAGAGAGAGAAATCAGGGAGAGTGAGGAGAGAGGAGGAAGAGAGAGAATAAATAGAGAAAATCGGTGGACGGTTTTACTGTGCGAAAACCATGTGCCGCCCACGGTTTTGTAAAACGAAGTATTTTTAACATTTTACAAATTGTTGTGTTTTAAAACTCAAAACATCAATTTAAATCAATAAGAAATCATTTGGATTCAACAAATTAACAAAACAACCAAAAATTCAAAATCCAACCAAATAATCTAATTGATGTTAAAACATTAATTATGACACACTAATTCATCATTTATATTACATTAACATTAAATAAATTTTGGGGCGTTACACAGCTCGAAGCTATAAATAAAGTTCTCAAGTACATGCTTAAGAAGAAACTCAAATAGCTAAAAGGAGCATGTTTTGATGAGTTATCGAAAGTCCTCTGGGCATACACAACCACGTCTAGTATGTCCACTAGCAAAACACCATTCTCGATGGCACATAAAGTGGAGACCATCATCCTAGTCAAGATCATTACGCTAAGTAGTCATGTGGTCAAATACAATGAAGTGGTAAATAGAGAACTAATGGATGCAAAGCGAGACCTCATAAAGGAGAAAAGGTTAGAAGCTCAAGTCAAGCAAGCAGCATATCAATAGAGAGCAGCTTGGTTTATAATAAGACGGTCAAGGAAAGAAGCTTCTCACTTGGCGATATAGACCTTCGACGAGTAGCTCAAAACACCAAAGAAAAAGCACTAGACCTTTAGGATTGAGCTAGGAAGGGCCTTATAAAATAAGGGAAGTGCTCAAATTAGGGGGCATACGGTCATTAGGGGGCATACGGCCATGAGTACTTCTCTAGATGGGCAATAAATCGATAATGGAATGCAAGTCATCTCAGGCCATACTACCAGTAGGCCTTTTGTTAGAAAAACAATACGCAGCAGAATTTTAAAAATTTTAAATTAGAATATTCTCCAAAACACAAGTTTGACATGCTAAATACATAAATTAGTGACAGATCTTATAAACCTCTTCTGTGAACCTAAAAGAAGCAGTAATTTATGAAGAAAAGGACGTCCCAAAAGAGCCTCAAGCAATTGGTCTTCTTTACCATTTTTTATCCATGATCAGAGTATGAGTGGTCACACATCATATAGCTTTTCCTCTAGTGGCTCTCCTTCCATCAACTTGAGAATACCAAGAACTAAGGTTTTTGATTTTGGACAATATTTCTCAGGGAGTTTCAAAGTTCCTTAAACTAGAATACTCACTCTATGCTTCTCAAAATGATCTAAATAACTGAAAAAAACTCACCTCTTCTTTATAGTGGTTGAATTTCTGGTTAAACCTTATCAGATTAACCTTATAATTCGAGTATGGATCAAATTAAAAACGCATCAAAAATGTGTATATGGATTATCGCACAAGCCTACCAAACTTGCTCCATTGGCAGGTCAAAGTTTCCCATCGGCCTGTCGAACTTACGATAATTTTGATCCCTAAGAATATCTTATTTTCCACCCAAGAATCTTAGATAGAGCCTCAGTTGTAATTCAAATAACTCAATAGAGAAGTTATATAATTAAAACATTCATATCCAAATAATCTGATAGAAAATAAAAGATTATGCAAATAATTCAATATGTTTATCTTGAATTTATTTACAAAATTAATTCAACTGATAAACTAAAAAGAATTATTAAATCCATTATTATCAAATTTTAGTCATTCTAATAATTTAACATAATTCACTAATATGTAAGAAAAACATACTGTATTGCTACAGGATTTATATCCCAGATACATATTTTATCATTATCAACTCTAACGCTATTCCGCTTAAAGCCTAGAGCTGCACTCTCGAACTATATAAAACTACAAAGCTTTAATAATCTAACTATCTATAACATATCATAATGTGTTACATCCCCATAGGATATTCACACTAGCTTAAGGATAAATTTTGTTTTACCTTCTCGATTATTTTTATCTTACATTCTATTATCACACCATTAGAATACTTACTATTCATAGATAGTATACCATTCTGTTACACCTATATATCCAAATGGTTGGGTGCTCCATTCTTCTAATTACAGGATAATGTATATAAGAGAATATTATTAACTCTACAAAAAGAGCTATTGATTCTATGTCTATGAATAACGAATCTACATCAATCAAGAGTTATGTCGCTAACATACCAGTATGGGTGTCGTCATAAAGTCAAGATGTCATCCTTTGATACAACAAAAGACATAAGTCAATACTATGGGCCCATTTTTCCTTTCAGGATTAAGACACAACACACATGATTATCTAAAGTGAATCGATTAGCACAAATGGCATTATTGACTAAATCAATTCAACTTTTATGTCCTGATCTAATACATTGTCTCCTATGACAATGTACCAATGTTTCTACTTGTAGAGTTCCACTCTGATGACCAAGACAAGTCATTTTTTGTTAGGAATGTAGACAACATAACAATCTTAGCATGAATAAAATGCCAACATTAGTCCCTCGATTGTGGATCTTATGATTTAGGACCATCACTTTAAGATTCATGTCTTCAGCATAATCGGTCCATCATATGCGCAATTCTTAAAGGTTTATAACGACAGTCTCAGACTTTTATTTGTTTATTATACATTCAATAGAAATGAACATAAAGAGGACGACATTTGTATATGAATAATAAATAAACTCTTTATTGATAAAATGTCTCCAAAAACATATTACAACATTTTCTCCTTATGGCACTATGTCTAACAATCTCCCACTTGCACTAAGTGAGTAAATGTGACATATCTTGCATCCCTATAGCTTCCACATGCTTCTCAAAAACTCTTGTAGTTAGTGTCTTTGTGAAAGGATAAGCTAATTTGTCCTCAGACGTGATTTTGCATACTACAACATGCCCACCCTCAACAAAGTCCTTTATTAGATGATACTTTCGATGAATATGCTTACTCTTCTTATGAAACCTTGGTTCTTTAGCATTATCTATCACTGTAGCGTTATCACAATGCAGCGATACTACCTTATCTACACCAAGAACTACCTCAAGATCCTCAAGGAACTTACGGATCCATTCTGCTTCTTTTGAAGCATCACTAGCTACCACATACTCGGCCTCCATCGTTGAATTCAGAGTGCAATCTTGCTTGAGACTTCTCTAAACAAAGGCACTGTTGTCCAGAGTAAACATAGAACCAGAAATCGATCTTTTCAAACCCAAATAGGATTGGAAATTCAAATCACTGTATCCTAAAGGTCTTAGATCCTCACCCGAATACACAAGCATGTACCCTCAAATCCTTCACGAATACTTGAAAATATACTTGACTGTAACCTAGTGGTTCGGTCTTGGATCTAACTAAAATTGATTTACTGTATCAACTGTATAACAAATGTATGGTCGTGTGCAAAGCTAGCATATATGAGACTATCGACTGCCGAAGCATAAAGCACCTTCTTTATGCATTCTCTTTCTTCATCAGACTTTAGTGAGTCTTTCGTAGAAAGAGTGACCAGACCTAGGATGTTGCCTACCTTTCTTGGAATTCTGCATTGCATACTCCTCGAGAATTTTATCTATGTAGGCCACTTGGGATAAAGCTATTATTTTGTTCTTTCTATCTCATAAGATTTGGATATTGAGAACATAATTAGCATCACCTAAGTATTTCATGTTAAATATCTTAGTCAACCATAATTTAACCGATGATAATGCCCCAATGTCATTGCCAATTAGTAGAATATCATCTACATAGAGCAGTAGAAAAACCACTTTCATGTCCTTAATGTGTTTGTAGACACATGGTTTGTCCATGTCCTGTTCGAACCAATAAATCTTCATTACCTGATAAAATTTTATGTTCCAAGAATGAGAAACTTGCTTAAGTTCATAATTGATTTTAGCAGCTTATAAACCTTACCCTTTTGACCCTTAGCCTTGAACCCGTCTAGCTGCACCATATATATGGACTCATCAAGATAGCCATTCAAAAAGGCCGTCTAGACATCCATTTGCCAAATCTCGTAATCGAGTGCAGCAGCTATAAAGAAGAGAATGAGGACAGACTTAAGCATGGCTACAAGCAAAAATGCTTCCTCATAATCGATTCCATCCTTTTGTTTGTATCCTTTAGCTACTAGTCTAGCCTTACAGGTATTGACTTTCCCATCTGCTCCTCTCTTTCTCTTATAGATTTACTTACACCCTATGGGTGTTACCCCTTTAGATACTTACACCCTATGGGTGTTACCCCTTTAGAAAGACCATAAGTTTCCAAACTCGATTAGTCTTTATAGACTTCATCTCAATGTTCATGGTTTCTATCTAGAGCTTTTAATCAACATTCTTCATAGCCTTTGTATAAATGGATGCATAAGTGTAAAGATCCTTGTCATGCTCAACGGGTTCAGCCAAGTACACTTCACCATTGAACATATACCTCTAGGGTTGACGCCCGATCCTTCCACTGTGTCAAAGCCCCTTAGGTTGTTGTTCAGTCGATTTTTCTAAAATAATTGGATTGGTTTCAACCGGAACCCCCGTAGTGATCGGATCGCTTGTCAACTCCTCAAGTACCACTTCATTTTGAGGCTTAAAGTCATTTATGTAACTTTCTGTTAGAAATGTATGCTCTAAGGAGTAAAAATGTAATACGTTTTTGGAGACATTTTTATCAATAAAGAATTTATTCATTTATATATATACCAAATATTGTCCTCTTTATGTTCATATTTGTTGAATGTATGATAAGCAAACAGTAGTCTGAGACTGTCAGTCTAAACCTTAAGAGTTGGGCATATGATGGGATGATTATGCGGTAGACACGACTCTTAAGGAGATGGTCTAAAATATATGATCCGCAATCGAGGGAATAAAGTTGGGCGCTTTATTCATGTAAAGATTGTTATGTTGTCTATATCCCTTTTGGGAGATGGTTTGTCTTGGCCATCGGAGTTGGACTCCGTGAATAGAAACATTGGCGCGTTGTCATAGGTGACGATGTGTTGGATCGGGACATAAAGTGAATTGATTTGGATTAATAATTCTGTCTTGGCAAATCGATTCACTTTAGACAATCATTTGTATTGTATCTTAATCCTGAGATGAATAATGGGCCCGTTGTCTCGATTTGTGTCTTTTGATGTACCAATGGGTGACTCCCACATCTCTATAGTGGCATGCATGCCGGTACGTTGGAGGCATGACTCTTGGTAGCGTAGACTTGTTATTCATAGATATGGAATCCATAGCTCCTCTTTAGGAGTAATGATATCCTCTTATATGCGTTGTCCTGTAATTGGAAAACTGGAGCGCTCAACCATTTGGATACATAGGTGTAACCGAATGGTATACTATCTTTGGATGGTAAGTTTTCTAATGGTGAGACAATGGAACGTAAGATAAAAATAATCGGGAAGGTAAGATAGAACTTGTCCTTAAGCCGATTATGGATGATCATATGGGGATGCGATACACTATGATATGTCATGGAGACTTAGCTACACGAGCTTCGTAATTCTATAAAGTTCGAGAGTGCAGCTCCAAGCTTTTAGTGGAGTAGCGTTGGAGTTGATAATTGTGAAATGTATATCTGGGATATTGGGTTTCATAATTATCATGAGCTTGAACTTTATAGGTCCATTTTGGTCCCCTTTGCTAGCTCACAAAATCCTATAACGACACGGCGTGCTTTTCCAATAATTGGTGACTTATGTCGGATTTATCAGATTGGTTTAAAATTTATAAGAATCAAATAATTCATGTCTGTTCATCGGTTGAATTAATTATGTAAGAAATTAGTTCAAGATGAACTTGTTGAATTATGGCGTTCGGATAATTCTTGTCTGTTTATCGGTTGTTTTAATTTTGGACAATTAGAACAAGATAAACTTGTAGAATTATTGTGAATTGATTTATTTTCTTAGAGATTATCTTGATAAAGTTTGTTTTGATTAGATATCTTTTCTATTGGGCTATTTGAATCAAAACTGAGACTTTATCCTTTAGAATCTCGGGTGGAAAATAAAAGATTCGCGGAGATTTTTTCTCGGCAGTTCGGCATGCCGGATGACGTGTTCGGCCTGCCGAACTGGCCAATTCGGCCTGCCTATCACACAGTTCGGCATGCCGACCGCGACAGTTAAGATTACGTGTTTTTCACGCGTATCTTATCAGATATTGATCCGAACTTGATTCTGTTTCGATTTTTGAGACCTAATCTGATATGGACTGACCCCAAGGACCAATAGGTATAAAAAGGGAGTGAGTCTAATGATTTACTCAGATCAATTTGAGAGATTAAGAGTGATACTCTTCTAGTGAGCATCTGAAAACTCCCTGAGAGCTTTTGTTTACAAATCACGAACACTAGCTTTGGGTTCTCTCTATTGGTTGGAAGGAGAGTCACCGGTGGAAGAGCTGTACGTGTGAGCCCACACTCACTCCGGTTGTGGATAGAGAATAGCAAAGAAGACCAGTTGGTTGAGGCTCTTCTGGAACGTTACTTCTCTACACAGGTCGCGGAGGTTCTTCGGCACACTGAGGTTAGTAAGATCTGTTTAATTTATACATATAACATGTCAAACTTGTATTTTGGAAAATACTCTGATGAAAAATTTTAAAAATTCTGCTGCGCACTTTGTTTCCAACACTTTCCTCAAGGAATGTTGCATTCATTGAAACCACGAATTTATTCTCTTTTGGGTTATAGAAATAACCCCCTTTAGTCCCTTTTGGATATCCTACAGACACACAAACTTCCGAACGTGCTTTCGACTTGTTCACTTCCTTATACAGGACATGTGCCGGACATCCCCATATGTGAATATGATTTAAGGATGCCTTCCTACCCATCCACAATTCATGAGGAGTTTTAGAAACCGATTTTGAAGGCACATTGTTAAGAGATAACATGCAGTTTGTAATGCACATCCCTAAAAGGTTAAAGGTAATGCTAAATAATTCATCATAGACCTAACCATATCCAACAAAGTCCTATTCCTTTTCTCAGCTATGCCATTCACCTGTAGAGTGCTTGATGTAGTCACATGGGTTAAAATCCTATTCTCTAATAAATGTCCTAAGAAGTCATCAAAGAGGTATTCTCCATCTCAATTGGATTGAAGTGCCTTTGTGGGTTTACCTAATTGTTTTTTTGTTTTAGCCTGAAACTCCCTAAACTTGTCAAAGGTTTCACTTTTCTAATGCATTAGGTAAACATACCCATATCTTAAGTAATCATCAATAAAAGTAACAAAGTACTCATACCCTTCACATGCCTTGATGTTCATGGGACCATAAACATCATTATGCACAAGTTCTAGAATCCCTTTGACCCAAATGGTGTTTTGGTCATTTTGCCCTCCAAAAAGGATTGACATTATGGTATAGATTTCACCTTAAGTTATGTAAAGGTCGATCCTATTAGAAAAATAACACACAACAGAAATTAAAAACTTTTTTATACTAGAGTATTTTTCAAAACATAAGTTTGACATGCTATATGCATAAATTAACCAGATCTTACTAACCTTGTTTGATGAAGAACTTCTGTAATCGATGAAGAGAAGGGCGTTCTATAATAGTCTCAACAAATTGGTCTTCTTTGCTATTCTCTATCCATGATCGAAGTGTATGTAAGCGCACAACATGTAGCTCTTCCCGGGTGACTCTCCTTCTAATCAATTGAGAAATACCCAAAACTATTCATGATTTGTGAACAATAGCTCTTTAGGGGAGATTTAGAGACTCATAGTATAGAATGCTCACTCTTGATCTCTCAACTAATCTAAATAACATGAGTCTCACTCCCTATTTATAGAGGTTGTCCCATGGTTGGTCCTTATCAAATAAGGCTTCAAAAATTCAAATCTGGATCAATATCTAACAAAATCGCATAAAAATGAGTGATTAGATTATTGTTAGGTCGGCAGACTGAGCCGGTAAATCGCCCAGCCAAACTTACTCCATCGGTAGGCTAAACCTAAAGACCAGCCTGCTAAACCTAGGATAAATGATCCCTACAAATCTTTTACTTTCCACTCCAGATTCTTAGGATAAAGCCTTAGTTTTAATTCAAATAACCCAATAGAGAAGTTATCTGATTAAAACAACCATATCTAGATTATCTCTAGGAAAATAAATATTCCTGATAATTCAACAAGTTTATCTTGAATTAATTTTTCACAAAATTAATTCAACCGATAAACAAACGTGAATTATCTAATCTTATCGAATTTCAGCCAATCTGATAATTTAACATAAGTCACCAATTTATTAGAAAAGCATGTTGTATCATTATAGGATTTGTTATGAGCTAGCAAAGGGGACCTAATGGACCTATTAGTTCAAGCTCTCGATAATTATAAAACGCAATATCCTAGATATACATTTTATAATTATCAACTCTAATGCTACTAAACTAAAATCTTAGAGCTACACTCTTAGACTATATAGAATTACGATGCCCAAATAGCTAAGTCTTCTTGACATACCATAATGTATCGTATCCCCATAGGATGTCCATACTCGGCTTGAGGATAAATTATGTCTTACCTTTATGAGTATTTTTCTCTTACATTCCATTATCTCACCATCAAAAAACTTACCATCTAAAGATAGTATACCATTCGGTTACACCTACGTATCCAAATGGTTAAGCCCTCTAGTTTTTCAATTACAGGATAACACATATAAGAGGATATCATCAACTCTTAAAAAGGAGTTATGGATTCCATATATATAAATAACAAGTCTATGCTATCAAGACGCATGTCTCCAACGCACGACCATGTGTACCAACATAAATTATAGATGTCACCCTTTGGTACATCAAAAGACATAAGTCAAGACAATGGGCACACTATTCATCTCAAGATTAAGATACAACACATATGATTGTCTAAAATGAACTGATTTGCCGAAACAAAATTATTAATCCAAATCAATTACACTTTATGTCATGATTTAATGCATTGTCGCTAGTGACAATGCATCAATGTTTCTATTCATGGAGTCCATCTCTGATGGCCAAGACAAACCATCTCCCATTACAACATAACAATCTTTACTTGAATAAAGTGCCCAACTTTATTCCCTCGATTATAGATCTCATGATTTAAACCGTCACCTTTAAAATAATGTCTTCCACATAATTTGTCCATTATATGCTTGATTCTAAAGGCTTAGATCGACAGTCTCAGACTTTTGTTTGCTTATCATAGATTCAACAAATATAAATGTAAAGAGGACAATAATTTGGTATATGAATAATAAATAAATTCTTTATTGATAAAAATGTCTCCAAAAACATATTACATTTTTACTCATTAGGGCATACATGTCTAACAATCTCTCACTTGCATTAAGTGAGTAAATATGACAAATCCTGCATCCCTATAGCTTCCACATGCCTGTCGAAAACTCTTGTAGTTAGTGTTATTGTGAATGGATTAGATAAATTATTCTCGGATGTGATTTCGTATATAGCAACATACTCGCCCTCCATGAAGTCCTTTATCACTTGATACTTACGATCAATATGCTTTCTCTTCTTGTGAAATCTTGGTTCCTTAGCATTAGCTACACTGCACTGTTATCACAATACAGCGATACCGCCTTATCGTACCAAGAGCTACCTCAAGATTCACAAGGAACTTGCGGAGCCACACTACTTTTTTCGGAGCATCACTAGCTGCCACATACTTGGCCTCCATCGTTGAATTTGAAGTGCAATCTTGCTTGACATTTCTCCAAACAATGACACCACTACCTAGAGTAAACACAAAACCTGAAGCTGATCTTCTCGAATCCAGACAGGATTAAAAATCTGAGTTAGTGTATCCTAAAGGTGTTAAATCCTCACTCGAATACACTAGCATATACCCTCGAGTCCTTCTCTGGTACTTGAAAATATGTTTGACCACAACCCAGTGATTGGGTCTAGAATCTGACTGAAATCGTCTTACTATCCCAACCGTATAACTAATATCCAGTCGTGTACAAAGCATGGCATGCATGAGACTACCCACTGCCAAAGCATAGGGCACCTTCTTCATGAATTCCCTTTCTTCATCAGACTTTGGTGAGTCTTTCTTAGAAAGAGTAAGTTTAGACCTAGATGGTTGCCCACCTTTCTTGGAATCTTGCATTGCATACTTCTTGAGAATTTTATCTATGTAGCCTACTTGAGATAAAGCTATCATTTTGTTCGTCCTATCCTAAAAGATCTAGATACCAAGAACAAAATTAGCTTCACCCAAGTCTTTCTTGTCAATTTGCTTGGTCAACCATAATTTGACCAATAACGTCCCAAAGTCATTACCAATTAGCAGTATGTCATCTACAAAGAGTAGTAGAAAAACCACATTCCCATCCTTAATGTGTTTGTAAACACATGGCTCATGTATATTTTATGCGAACCCATAAGTCTTTATCACTAGATCAAATCTTATGTTCCAAGAACGAGAAGCCTACTTAAGTCTATAAATTGACTGTAGCAGCTTACAAACCTTACCCTCCTAACCCTTGGCCTTGAACCCGTCTGGCTATACCATATAATGGACTCATCAATATAGCCATTTAGAAAGGTCATCTTGACATCTATCTGCCAAATCTCGTAGTTAAGAGCGGCAGCTATAGACTTGAGCATAGCTACAAGCGAAAAGGTTTCCTCATAATCAGTTCTTCCTTTTGTATGCATCCCTTAACTATAAGTCTAGCCTTATAGGTTTCGACTTTTCTATCCACTCCTGTCTTTCTCTTATAGATTCAATTATACCCTATAGGTTTTACCTCTTTAGGAAGATTTACAAGTTCCCAAACCTGATTAGTCTCCATAGACTTCATCTCGTACTCATGGCCTCTGTCTAGAGTTTCAAATCAACATCCTCCATAGCATCTTCGTAAGTGCAAGGATCCCTGTCATGTTCAACCGGTTCAGCCATGAAGGCCTCACCATTGAACATATACCTCTCGGGTTGATGCCCGATCCTCCCACTACACCGAAGCCCTTTAAGTTGTTGCTTGGGTTCGGTTGGTTTTTCTACACTGATTGGAATGGTTTTATTTGGCACCCCTGGAGTGATCGAATCACTAGCCAACTTCTCAAGGACCACTTTGCTTCGAGGCTTAAAGTCATCCATGTAACTTTCCTTAAGGAAATTTGCATTAGTTGAAACCATGACTTTATTTTCCTTTGGGTTATAGAAAAAACCTCTATAGTCCCTTTTGGATATCCTATAAACACACAAAGTTTCGAACATGCTTTCAACTTATTTGCTTCCTTAAACATGACATGAGCTAGGCATCCCTATATGTGAATATCGTTTAAGGATGTCTTTTTCCCCGTCCACAACTCATGAGGAGTTTTAGGAACTGATTTTGAAGGCACATTGTTCAAAAGATAACATGTGGTTTATAGTGCATATCCCCAAAAGGATAAAGGCAATATTGAATAACTCATCATGGACCTAACCATGTCCAACAAAGTCCTTTTCCTTTTCTTAGCTACGCCATTCTGCTATAGAGTACTCGATGCAATCAAATAGGATAAAATTTCATTCTCTAATAAGTGTCCTAAAAACTCATCAGAAAGGTATTCTCCAATTTGATCAGATCGAAGTACATTATGAGTCTACTCAATTGCTTTTCCACTTCAGCTCGAAACTCCGTGAACTTGACATAAGTTTTGCTTTTGTGGTACATTAGGTACACATACCCATATCTTAAGTAATCATCAATAAAAGTGACAAAATACTTATACCTTCCTCGTGCCTGGATGTTTATAGGTCCGCAAACATCACTATACACAATTTCTAGAACCCCTTTGGCCCTATTGCCTTAGACCCATATGGTATTTTGATCATTTTACCCTCTAAGCAAGATTCAAATTGTGGTATAGATTCCACCTTTAAGTGACTTAAACATTCATCCCTTATCAACCTTTGAATCTTATTTAGGTTAATATGACCTAGTCGCAAATGCCAAATGCAGGCCTTATTAGAGTGAGAATTTTTAATTCTTTTAGAGTTATTATCATTAACCTCAGTGGTCAGTAGTAAGTCTATCTTAGGTTTGATAAATTATAAATTATTTTGCATCCATCCATTACAGATAAAAGATTTATTTTTTACAAATCATCATTTTATTATCGAAGGAAACTACATAAGAGTCCTTAAATAAACAAGCTATAGAAATTAAATTCCTTTTTAAGTTTAGGAACATAAAAACAATCTCACAAAAATAAACTCCTATAATTATAAAAATAGAGATGGATGTCCCCACTGCTTCAGCCAACACTAAGGAACCATTGCCCATTCGAAGCGTGAAGTATTCATGTAGCATACTTCTTGCTTCTTTGAACCCTTGTAGGGAAACACAAACATGGTTAGTTGCTCCAGAATCTATGACCAAAGTGTCACTAGATTCTTCAACTAAACAAGTTTCAACAACTAGAAGATCACACCTACCTTCTTAGGAAAGGAAGTCCTTACAATTCTTCTTATGTGCCTGACATTCCCATAGAAAAAGCACTTGAGCTTCTTCGAGTTCTTCTTTTTGTTCTTCTTGTTCTTTCCATTTGTTGGAATAGAAGACTTGTCGTTCTTAGCCTGCTGCTTCTTTCCGTTCCCAGGTTTGGAATTAGAACCAGAGGCATCTGTCAAATTGGCCTCACCACTAGTAGGAGTTTCCCTAATCAAATTTTTGAACTCCTGTAACTACTTTATTAACTTCGTCAAAGTCATATCCCATGTATTGCTTAAATTAAATGTAGCTCTAAAAGGGATAAACTCCTTAGATAGAGTCTTAAAGACCATAGTTATCTGAGTTTTAGCATCAATGTCAGCTCCATTGGTTTGAGCCATAGCAAGGTAACCCATGACTAGCATCATATGCTCCTTTACAAATGTCCCCGATCTTTGTTTGTAGTTTTGAAGTTTTCGAAGAGCCTTTTACTGTTTTGTTAGGGCCTAGCCTCCAAACATGTCTTCAAGATTATCTAAGATCTACTTTGTAGTCTCATAATCTTCATGTTGAGCCTGCATCATGTTATTCATGTTGGCCGTAACATAACAGCGGGCCTGATCGTTAGCATCTTTCCAAAGATCATGCGCTTGGATTTGCTCTTTAGTGGAATCTCCTATAGGCTCGGTAGGACACTGAGTTGTCAACACAAATTTCAATTTCTCAAAGGACATGACTATATTTAGGTTTCATTTCCAATCATTAATATTCTCACTGGTTAATTGATTTTTGTCAAGTATTAAAGATAAAGTGTTTTTAGACATTTTAAATCTGTAATAAAGAGTCATATACCAAACATAAGCAAACATACCATAATAATTTAGTAAGATAACACAATCATTTAAAATATATACAAATGTGTTTATGTATCAAAACCATAAAAATATCACAACCTTATAATGATAATTTCCAACTTAGAATTCAACAAGCCGCCTAGCAGAGACTTGCCAAATTCAATTAGGACCACAGATCCCCTCTTGATTAATATAGGCCATCTAGGACCCATATGATCCAGTATATGTTAATAATCGTTTCTTTGGCCATCAATTTTATTAATAGAGCTCCTAAGGGAGGTTAATAATAAAATCAACTTGAGTATATAACCATTGTTCAATATTTTACTCATAATTTATAATCACCACCTAGGGGTGTGCAATGATAAATCATGATAAAATACATTATCCTCTCAGAGATCCAACCCGATAACTGATGAAGTCCATTCCTAGGGGTCAAAACCACCATGTGTTACCTATGGACCAACGATGGAGGCCGTAGATCTTCTCTTCGAAAACCTTCTCCCATGCATTTGATATCAAGGTTTTATTTTAACAACATGCATGAACAATTTTAATGAGCAACCCTCCCTATTCTATATGACATGTTATTAAGATACATAGCAAATCATATTATAATACAGACAAGTAAAGCAATCATGCAAAGCTACAAGAAGAATAATAATAAATATCCATGATATTATGGTCCCACCCTTGAGAATAGAAATTAAAGATTACAAGAGATAAATAGAAACATATTATCGATTTTTCATCCTTGAATCTTCAAATTGTATCCTTCTTCATGTATTCTCCATCTTCAAGTTTTCAATCTTTCATAGATCGAATGCTCCATATTCCCGGTCATGTCCAAATTTGTTGTTTCTTAGAATTATCCTAAAAATAAAATCAAAACTGCGCTAAAAAATGCACCTTCTCTAAAAATTCATAGCTCTCTGCTGGCATGTCGATCTGTGAAATCGGCCCTTCAGCCTGTCAAACCTCACAGTTCGGCCTACTGATCATGTCAGATTGGGCTACCGACCTAAAAATTTGGCCTATCGCTAGAGCAATCAAAATTTTACACCACTACCGGCTTGCCGAACATGAGGTCCGGCCTGCTGGTCTACAACCATCGGCCTATCGATCTTGGGGGTTCAGCCTGCCTCCCAAGCAACAATGTGTTTTCCAAAAAATACACTTTTTATGCAAATTTTTTATTTTATTTTCAACAATTCAAAAACCTAACATTAGAGACTCAAGAAATACTTGTGGAAGGCTATCATCTGTCTTCTAGATTAATCTTCTCCAAATGATTATTTAATTACATAATTATTATAAATTTAAAATTAAATAATAATTCCTATACGGTGATATAAACTGCCATCGAATTACATAAAAAACCTAGATACACATTCTAACTTCTAAGGAACAATAACCAGCATAAATTAAATAATAATTTAATCAACCATAATTAATTAATAAACTTTCATTATATAATCCATGAAACATAAATATATAGAAGCCTTAAAGTGCCAACTCTCTAAAAAATTAAATTCAAACAAAGGAGAGATCAAGAACTCATAATTTATACATACAACATGATCATAAACATGTAAATTTATGTAAAAACCATGGCTTTAATACCAATTATTGGAAAAATAGTATGCACAAGAGATTAAAAAAAAATTATTCTAGATTATTTTCCAAAACATAAGTTTGACATGCTATATGCATATATTAATTAAATCTTACTAACCTTATTTGCTGATGAACTCCTGCAATCGATGAAGAGAAGGGCATTCTAGAAGAGTCTTAACCAACTGGTCTTCTTTGCTATTCTCTATCCACGATCGAAGTGCGTGTGGGTGCATAACGTACAGCTCTTCCCTGGTGGCTCTCCTAACCAATTAAGAATACTTAGAACTACCGTTTGTGATTTGTGAACAATAGTTCTTTAGGGAAGTTTTAGAGACTCACAGTATAGAGTGCTCACTCATGATCTCTCAATTGATCTAAATAACTTATGAGTCTCACTCTGTATTTATAGAGGTCGTCCCACGATTGGTCCTTATTGGATAAGGCCTCAAAAATTTGAATCTAGATCAATGTCTAATAAAATAGCATAAAAACATGTGATTAGATTATTGTTTAGTCGACAGGTCGAACTAGCAGATCGGCCTACCGAACTTACTCCATTTGCAAGCCGAACCTAAAGATCGGCCTATCAAACCTTAAGACAGGCTTGCCAAACTTACGATAAATGATCCCTGCAAATCTTTTATTCCCCATATGAGATTCATAGGATAAAGCAACAGTTTTAATTCAAATAACCTAGTAGAAAGGTTATTTAATTAAAACAACCATATCTAAATAATCTCTAAGAAAATAGATATTCCCAATAATTTAACAAGTTTGCCTTGAATTAATTTTTAACAAAATTAATTCAACCGATAAACAGACATAAATTATGTGATCCTATCGAATCTTAACCAATCTGATAATTTAACACAAGTCACCAATTTATTGGAAAAGCACACCGTATTGTTACAAGATTTATTATGAGCTAGCAAAGGGAATCTGATGGACCTATAAAGTTCAAGCTCCTAATAATTATGAAACCCAATATCACAGATATATATTTCATAATTATCAACTCTAACGCTACTCCACTAAAAGCTTAGAGCTGTATTCTCGAACTATATGAAATTACGAAGCCTAAATAGCTAAGTCTCCATGGCATATCATAATGTATCATATCACCATAGGATATTCATGATTGGCTTAAGGATAAATTATGTTTTACCTTTTTTATTATTTTTCTCTTACATTTCATTATCTCACTATCAGAAAGCTTACCATTCAAAAACAATATACCATTTGGTTACACCTATGTATCAAATGGTTAAGCACTCTAGTTTTCCAATTACAGGTAACACATATAATAGGATTTCATCGACTCCAAAAGAGGAGCTATAGATTCTGTATCTATGAATAACAAGTCTACGCTATCAAGAGTCATGTCTCCAATACACCGGCATGCGTATCAACATGAATTGTGGATGTCATGCTTTGGTATATCGAAAGACATAAGTCAAGACAATAGGCCCACTATTCATCTCAGGATTAAGATACAACACATATGATTGCCTAAAGTGAATTGATTTGCCGAGACATAATTATTAATCCAAATCATTTATATTTTATGTCCCGATCTAATACATCGTCACTTGTGATAATGCACCAATATTTCTATTCACGAAGTCTATCTCCAATGGCCAAGATAGACCATCTCCCATTATGGACATAGACAACATAACAATCTTTACATGAATAAAGCGCCCAACTTTATTTCCTCGATTGCAGATCTTATGATTTATACCGTCACCTTTAGAATTATGTCTTCCGCATAATCTGTCCATCATATGCCTGATTCTAAAGGCTTAGACCGACAGTCTTAGACTTTTGTTTGCTTATCGAATATTCAACAAATATGAACTTAAAGAGAACAACAATTTGGTATATGAATAATAAATAAATTTTATATTGATAAAAATGTCTTCGAAAACATATTACATTTTTACTCCTTAGGGCATACATGTCTAACATATCCCTTACCAACCTTTAAATCCTATTTGGGCTAATTTGACCTAATCACAAATGCCAAAGATAAGTTTTATTAGAGTGAGAAGTCTTAAGTCTGTTAGAGCTATTATCGTTAACCTTAGTGTTAAGCGGTATGTCCATCTTAGGTTTGATAAAATAGAGATTGTTTTGCATCTATTCATCATAGATAAATGATTTGTTTTTACGAATCACTACTTTGTTATTAAAAGATACTAAATAAGAGATTTTAAATAAATAAGATATAGATATTGAAATCCTACAATTATCAAAATAAAGTTGGACATCCGCACTACTTCCGCTAACAACAAGGATCCATCATCCATCTGTAACATGAAGTCCTCATGCAACAGACTTCTTGTATGCTTGAACCACTATAGAGAAACACAAACATGATTAGTTGCTCTAGAATGTACGTTCTATGTGTCACTTGATTCCTCAACTAAACAAGTTTTAATAAGCAAAAGTTCACGCTTACCTCCTCGAGAAAGGAAGTCCTTGCAATTCTTCTTAATGTGCCTAACTTTCTTACAGAAAAAGCACTTCAACTTCTTCAAGTTCTTATTTTCTTCTTCTTATCCTTTTGACAGGATAGAAGACTTCCTATTCTTAGCCCTTTGCTTTTTTTCATTCCTCATATTAAGATAGCCTCACCATCAACAGGAGTTTCCCTGATCTAATTTTTGAGCTTCTGTAATTGGTTCATCAACTGAGTCAAGGTCATATCCTATCTATTGATTAAATTATATAAAGCTCTAAACAGGATGAACTCCTTAGATAGATTCTCAAAAACCATAGTCATCTATAAATTAGCATCGATATCAGCTCAATGGGTTTGAGCCTTAGCAAGGTAACCCATGACCAATGTCATATGCTCCTTCATAAGAGTCCCCGGTCTTTGTTTGTAGTTTAAGAGTTTTTGAAGAGCCCTGTGCTATTTTGTTAGGGGTTGGCCTCTAAATATGTCTTCAAGATTATCAAAGATTTGCTTTATAGTCTCATAATCTTTATGTTGAGCTCGCAGCACATTATTCATGCTGGCCATAACATAAAAACGAGCCTGATTATTAGCATCTTTCCAACGATTATACGCTTGGATGTGCTCGTTAGTAGAATCCCCAGTACGTTCGGGAGAACATGGTGCTATCAGCACAAATTTCAATTTTTTAAAGGAAAGAACGATATTTAGTTTCCTTTTCCAATCATTGTAATTCTCGCTAGTTTACGTGTTTTTATCGAGTGTCGATAATAAAGCATTTTTAGACATTTTAATCTACAATAAAGATTTGCATACCAAATATAAGCAAACGTTCCATATCAATTTAGTAAGATAACACAAATAAGTAAACATACAATTGTGTTTATGTGTCAAAACCTTACAACGATAATTCCTGACTTAGAATCCAACAAGCTGCCTAGGGAAGACTTCCCAAATTCAATTAGAAACACGGATCCTCTCCTATTAAAATATGTCATTCAAGACCCATCGGATCTAGCATATATTAATAATCATTTTCTTTGGCCATTAATTTCATTAACAAAGCTCCTAAGAGAGGTTAATAATAAAATTAATCTTAAGTGTATAACCATCGTTTCAACTATTTTATCCATAATTTAAAATCATCACCTAGAGGTGTATACCGATAAATTATGCTAAACTTAATTATCCCTTTAGTGATCTAACCCGATACATGATGAAATCCATTCCTATAGGTTGGAGCCATCATGTGCTACCTATAGACCAACGATGGGGTCATAGGTCCTCTCTTCGAAAACCTTCTCCTACTTAATATTTTAAAAATAAAAGTTTTATGTTAACATGCATGAACAATTGTTAACGAGCGGCACTTCCTATTGTACTTAGCATGCTATCAACATATATGGCAAATAATATTATAATGTAAACAATCAAAGCAACATGCATAGCCACAAGCAAAATAATAAATAAATAGTTGTAATATCATGGTTCCATCCTAGAGAAAAAAAATAAAGATTACAAAAGATCAATCAAAACATGTTATCGATTCTTCATCTTGTATTTTCAAGTTGTATCCTTCTTCATGTGTCATCCGTCTTTAACTATTCAATCCCTCATAGATCAAAAGTTTTGTTTTAGTTATCATAAAATTTCATGTTTCTTAGAATTCTCTCAAAAATAAAATAAAAAACTACACTGAAAAAGGCATCTTTTTTGAAAAACATTTTTCCCTGCTATCGAAAAACAAAATTGGAAGTTTAGCCTATCGGTCTGCGACCATCGGCCTACCGAACTAATGGGTTCGGCCTACTGATTGAGCTGAACCAGCGTTTTTTAGAAAATAGCTTTTAAGTAGTTTTTTCAATCTTATTTTTAACAATTCAAAAACATAAAAATTTATAAAGAAAGCAAAACAATGGAACTCTATCATCTTCATCTTCTAGATCTGTCTTCACTTTAGATGTTTATTTAATTACAAAATTTTACAAATTTAAAATTAAAATAATAATTCTTAGACGATAATAATAGACCGCCATCTAATTACATGAAAAACCTAAATACACATTCTAACCTCTAAGGAACCATAACTGGCACAAATTAATTAATTAATAATTTATTAAATAATAATTTAATGAACCATAATTAATTAATAAACATTTACCATATAATCCCATGACAATATTTAATTATATAAAAACCCTATAATGCCAACTCTTTGACAAATTAAATTCAAGCATAGGAGAGAATAAGTGTAACACCCACCTATTTTTATGTAACAAACCACGTTAAGTTAGCAACGATGTTAAGGAATTTTATTAATAAATTATGTTATATGTTATAAAATATGCTTTAAATGTTACTAACTTTTTTATGTCAAGTTTTATGACAGGTGATGACCGCTTGGAATCGTTGTGCTCAAGTGTTCATGATTATTTTAATGTATGTTTAATTATGATGCATGATGAATTGAATGTTTTAATGTATGGCATTTAAGGACAGTTTGATAGACCGAACTTTTAAGTTCGACGGGCCGAACAGACTGCCAAAGATCGGTAGGCCGAAGGAAACCATCGGCAGGCCAAACTTGGTGGAACCGGCAGGCCGAAGAGGAAAATCGGTAGGCCGAACATGGCTAACGAGCAGTCAGCAGAAATCCCTCCAAATTCATGGCTGAGATAATTACGTTAAATGAGTGATTTATTGTAATTAATTGACATAATAATGGAATGTTTTATCAGTTAAGGAAAATAAAAAGGTTTGACTTTGCATTGATTTGTGTTATTTTTAAATGGTTTCCTTTTTTAAGAGGGAAAAAATATGGTAAAATGTGACGATCTGTTTGACTTTCTTTTTCTTCTCTCCTTCCTTCACGTTTTGGGCTATCAAATAGTCAGAAATTTTGACTTAATGAAGGGCAATGAATGTTCATTATGCTTGTTGCGTTAAATTTTTTTTTAACGATTCTTTTTCTCAGCTTTTCTCCTCTCATTCACTATCTGAGACGTTTTTTGATTTTCTCTCATTCTTCTCTTCTCCACGAATCCCATTTCCTTCCCTCTCAAAAATTCTCTGCAAGTATTGAAAGAAAAAGTTATATTTCGTTGATTAAATTCAAGGATTTTGAATAAATTTCAAGGTAAGAATTTAGTTTTTTCGGTGTTTTTGAAAAGAAATTCTCCTCCTCAATTCGTCTACAATATCTTTCTTTAGGTATTGTATTTGTTTTGAATTTTTAATATGATATGCATGTATATGTTATGAGATGCTTTCCTAAGTTTCAAGTTGTTTCAACGTTTTTATGATAAAATATGAATTTTCTATCTTCTACCCCTCACAGTAAAATTTTACTGTTTAATCTTGATGTATGAAAAAAGTAATGTTATTCAAGGGGTAAATATGATGTTTTTCATGATAGTCGTCAAGAATGTGCATGTATAAGGTATGATGAATGTATTTTATGTTATGAAATTTTTATGGGAATACATTAAGAAAACTGTTTTAATAAATGTTATTTCTGGATTTTGTTTATAAAATGTTATGTATGTTTAAATGATTTTATGACAATGAAAACATTGTATGCATGATAATATGGTGTTTGTATGAATTTTTAAAATTAAAATATATATATTGAATCGTTCAAAAAAGTTTTATTTAAAAGATAATTATGTTCAAAATGTATGGTTTGTTTTTATATGCTTAAGGTAATTTTTATGATTTAAGAAATATCATAATAATATGTTTTATGAATGAATATATATATATATATATATGAATGAGAAGTATTAATTTTATTGTATTTTTAAATGGATAAATGGCATGAACACTCAAAGAAGCGAGCACATCGAGACCGCGACGTCATCACCAAAAGTATATTAAGGTTAAGTAAGCTAGCGTTAAGGTAAGTACATTCTCACCTGCAACATGACACGTTTTATAAGGTTTGATGATATGTTCACAATGATATTCATTATGATTTCATGGTTATTTTCCTTAAAGGATTTCTTATGAAAGATTTTCATGATTTAAAGTTATGCATGTATGATGATAACATGTTTCAAAACATGAAAATTATATATATACATATGTATCACCTAATAAGTGTTGCACACCAATGTTATGATATGATATGTTATGATGTCATGTTTGGTTTTGGATTAGCTACCCTTCTCCTCTCATGACGGCGTGCCTGTGATGATGTTTATGGTGCAACTCTTGGGCCCTTAAGATAAAAATGGAATAAGTTTTAATATGGTCAATATAACGAAAGATATGTTTTATGAAATTGTGCTTAAGGCACTCCTATGATATGATGATGAAGATGTATATGAAATGTTTTATATTGTGAGAATTATATGTACTTACTAAGCATTAGCTTATTCAAGTTTTATGTCATGTTGCAGATAAGGGTAAGAAAATCTTGGAATAGGCGGAGGACATGGAAAGGTGTGTGGACACAAATCTCAATGAATTGTAACCGGAAGAAACGCCAAGATGAACATCTTATGTTTTAAATCAAGTTTTATAATTAGAACATTATTTTTATGTTAAGTTTTAAGAATACTTAATCTATGGTTTTATAAGTTATTTTATCATTTTAATAAATTTTGATCTTCCGCATTTTTATGAAAGTTGGTTTGTTTTAAATTTAAGTTTTCTCAAAGATTTTGGCTCGGTCGGCCTGCCAAACACCCTTGGTCGGCCTGCCAAAGTCTGAAGGTTCGGCCTACCGATAATGTTTTCGGCCTGTCGAACGAAGATGAGTTTTTAAGCCAGTTTTGCAAAGCCTCTGCCGGCCTGCCAGTTGAGGAACTCCGACCTACTGATCATGTTCGGCCTGCCAAACTGTGGGAGTAAGTAAACTTTCAATGTTATGATGATTGATGAGATATGTTGTGATGTTTTTATAAGTCCTGATTTTACAACTTGGTATATCTATTTTATTAAAATAAATTATGATATGGAATGTGTTAAGCAATGTAATTTAATAATGTTAAGTTAATAAAAAAAAATGTATGAATGGATCCTGGTTAAGTATGTTTTACTTTTACAATTAAAAGTATTGCTTAAGTTTTGTATTCATATATATGCTTAAAGTCCAAGTAAGTATTAATGTAAGAATGTAACGACATTTGTGACGTCCGAACTAACGGGTGTTACAGGCTTTGGTATCAGAGCGAAATTTTGATTACAATTCATATTGCCACACGTGAATCGAAGTCCTCCAAGTAAGTATGTTATTAAGTTAGATGTATAGATGCAAGTATGATGATAAGATTAAGGTTTAAATGTTTAATGTTTAACGATCCAGTAGTGAAAACCTGTCTCATATTAGAAGATTATTTCTAAGTTCCTAATTCTTTTAAGAAATTTATGATGGATGGCCACAGAAGAATGCAGACTCGCACCCAGACCAACAAAAGACTCATGACGACGATCGCTGAACTACAAAGGCAATTGGAGGACCAAAGAAGGGAAATTGCTACTATTGTGGATGGGGCAAGCCCACCAAGGAGTCAAGAACAGGTTGTCATGAGGGCTCAACGCGCTGAGTTCCATCTGTCCAAGTTAAGAAGGAACCAACCTCAGCCAGGACAACAGGCCATCAATGCAAACAACTAGAACCGCCCTCCATACAGGAACAACAACAACAACAATAGCAGCAACAGTAACAACCAGAACTGGAGGAACAATAAGAGGAAGGGTAATCCTCAACAGCAGGGCCAAGACAACTGTTGGAAACAAAGTGCGCAACAGAATTTTAAAAATTTTTCATCAGAGTAATTTCTAAAACACAAGTTTGACATGTCATATGTATAAATTAGACAGTTCTTACTAACCTCAGTGTGCCGAAGAACCTCCACAACTTGTGTAGAGAAGTAACGTTCCAGAAGAGCCTCAACCAACTAGTCTTCTTTGCTATTCTCTATCCACAACCGGAGTGAGTGTGGGCTCACACGTACAGCTCTTCCACTGGTGACTCTCCTTCCAACCAATAGAGAGAACCCAAAGCTAGTGTTCGTGATTTGTGAACAAAAGCTCTCAGGGAGTTTTCTGATGCTCACTAGAAGAGTATCACTCTTAATCTCTCAAATTGATCTCTATTGATCTGAGTAAATCATGAGACTCACTCCTTTTTTATAGCTATTAGTCTTGGGGTCAGTCCATATCAGATTAGGTCTCAAAAACTCAAAACAGAATCAAGTTTGGATCAATATCTGATAAGATCCGCGTGAAAATGCGTAATCTTATCTCCCATTGATCAGCGGGCCGAACAGGCCAGTTCGGCAGGCCGACCACGTCATTCGGCAGGCCAAACTCTCGAGAAAAAATCTCCGCGAATCTTTTATTTTCCACCTGAGATTCTAAAGGATAAAGTCTCAGTTTTTTATTCAAATAACCCAATAGAGAAGTTATCTGATTAAAACAAACTTTATCAAGATAATCTCTAAGAAAATAAATCAATTCACAATAATTCTATAAGTTTATCTTGTTCTAATTTGTCCAAAATTAAAACAATCGATAAACAGACAAGAATTATCTGATCGCAATAATTCAACAAGTTTATCATGAACTAATTTCTAGCAAAATTAATTGAACCAATAAACAGACATGAATTATTCGATTCTTACAAATTTTAAACCAATCTGATAAATCCGACATAAGTCACCAATTGTTGGAAAAACACACCGTGTCGTTACAGGACTTTGTGAGCTAGCAAAAGGAGACCAAAATGGACCTATAAAGTTCAAGCTCATGATAATTATGAAACCCAATATCCCAGATATACATTTCACAATTATCAACTCCAACGCTACTCCACTAAAAGCTTGGAGCTGCATTCTCGAACTTTATAGAATTACGAAGCTCGTGTAGCTAAGTCTCCATGATATATCATAGTGTATCACATCCCCATATGATCATCCATAATCGGCTTAAGGGCAAGTTCTGTCTTACCTTCCTGATTATTTTTATCTTACGTTCCATTGTCTCATTATTAGAAAACTTACCATCCAAAGATACTATACCATTCGGTTACACCTATGTATCCAAATGGTTGAGCGCTCCAGTTTTCCAATTACAGGACAACGCATATAAGAGGATATCATTACTCCTTAAGAGGAGCTATGGATTCCATATCTATGAATAACAGGTCTACGCTATCAAGAGTCATGCCTCCAACGTACCGGTATGCATACCACTATCGAGATGTGGGTGTCACCCTTTGGTACAATCAAAAGACACAAGTCGAAACAACGGGCCCACTATTCATCTCAGGATTAAGATACAATACAAATGACTGTCTAAAGTGAATCGATTTGCCAAGACAAAATTATCAATCCAAATCAATTCACTTTATGTCCCGATCCAACACATCATCACCTATGACAACGTGCCAATGTTTCTATTCACGGAGTCCAACTCCGATGGCCAAGAAAAACCATCTCCCAAAAGGGATACAGACAACATAACAATCTTTACATGAATAAAGTGCCCAACTTTATTCCCTCGATTGCGGATCATATGTTTTAGACCGTCACCTTAAGAATCGTGTCTTCCGCATAATCAGTCCATCATATGCCCAATTCTTAAGGTTTAGACTGACAGTCCCAGACTACTGTTTGCTTATCATACATTCAACAAATATGAACATAAAGGGGACAAGATTTGGTATATATAAAAGAATAAATTCTTTGTTGATAAAAATGTCTCCAAAAACGTATTACATTTTTACTCCTTAGGGCATACATGTCTAACAATCTCCCACTTGCACTAAGTGAGTAAATACAGCAAATTTCGCATCCCCATAGCTTCCACATGCCTCTCGAAAACTCTCCCAGTATGTGTCTTCGTAAATGGATCAGCTAAATTGTCCTCTATGCAATCTTGCATACGGTGACATGTCCGCCCTCAACGAAGTCCTTTATCACATGATACTTTCGATCAATATGGTTACTCTTCTTGTGAAATCTTGGTTTCTTAGCATTAGCTACTGCCGCACTGTTATAATAGTACAGTGATACCGCTTTATCCATACCAGGAAGTACCTCAAGATCCCCAAGGAACTTGCGGAGCCACACTGCTTCTTTCGAAGCATCACTAGCCAGCCACATACTTGGCCTCCATCATTGAATCCAAAGTGCAATCTTGCTTAGCACTTCTCCAACTGATGGCACTGCCACCCAGAGTAAACACAAACCTCGAAGTCGATTTCCTAGAATCCAGATAGGATTGAAAATCCGAATCAGTGTATCCTAGAGGAGTTAAATCCTCACCCGAATACACAAGCATATACCCTCGAGTCCTTCTTAGGTACTTGAAAATATGCTTTACTGCAACCCAATAGTTCGGTCCTGGATCCGCCTGAAATCGACTTATAATCCCAACCGCATAGCTAATATCCGGTCGAGTGCAAAGCATGGCATACATGAGACTACCCACTGCCGAAGCATAAGGCACATTCTTCATGTATTCTCTTTCTTCATAAGACTTTGGAGAGTCTTTCTTAGAAAGAGTAATTCCAGATCTAGATGGTTGCCCACCTTTCTTGGAATCCTGCATTGCAAACCTCCTGAGAATTTTATCTATGTAGCCAACCTGAGATAAAGCTATCATTTTGTTCTTCCTATCCCGAAAGATCTAGATACCGAGAACAAAATTAGCCTCACCTAAGTCCTTCATGTCAAACTGCTTGGTCAACCATAATTTGACCGATGACAATGCCCCAACGTCATTGCCAATTAGCAAAATGTCATCTACATAGAGTAGTAGAAAAACCACCTTTCCATCCTTAATGTGTTTGTAAACACATGGTTCATCCACATTTTGTGAGAACCCATAAGTCTTGATCACTTGATCAAATCTTATGTTCCAAAGAATGAGAAGCCTGCTTAAGTCCATAAATAGACTTTACCAGCTTACAAACCTTACCCTCTTGACCCGCGACCTTGAACCCGTCTAGTTGTTCCATATGAATGGACTCATCAAGATAGCCATTCAGAAAAGCCGTCTTGACATCCATCTGTCAAATCTCGTAGTCGAGAGCGGCGGCTATGGACAAGAGAATCCGGGTGGACTTAAGCATGGCCACAAGCGAAAAGGTTTCCTCATAATCGATTCCTTCCTTTTGCGTATAACCCTTAGCTACCAGTCTAGCCTTAAAGGTTTCAACCTTTCCATCCACTCCTCTTTTCCTCTTGTAGATCCACTTACACCCTATGGGTTTTACCCCTTCGGGAAGATCCACAAGCTCCCAGACCCGATTAGTCTCCATAGACTTCATCTCTATGTTCATGGCCTCTGTCTAGAGTCTTGAATCAACATCCTTCATAGCTTCTGTGTAAGTATAAGAATCCCTATCATGTTCATCCGGTTCAGCCAACAAGACCTCCCCATTGAACATATACCTCTCAGGTTGACGCCCGATCCTCCCACTATGCCAAAGCCCCTGAGGTTGTTGTTCAGGTTTGTTTGGTTTTTCTACACCGATCGGAATGGTTTCGTTCGGAACCTCCAGAGTGAACGAATCACCCCTTAACTCCTCAAGCATCACTTTGCTTCGAGGTTTAAAACCGTCCATGTAACTCTCCCCAAGGAAAGTTGCATTAGTTGAAACCATGACTTTATTTTCCTTTAGGTTATAAAAATAACCCCCTTTAGTCCCTCTTGGATATCCTACAAACACACAAACTTCCAAACATGCTTCCAACTTATTCGGATCCTTAAACAGGACATGAGCTGGACATCCCCATATGCGAATATGGTTTAAGGATGTCTTCCGTCTTGTCCACAACTCGTGAGGAGTTTTAGGGACCGATTTTGAAGGCACATTGTTCAAAAGATAACATGCGGTTTGTAGTGCATATCCCTAAAAGGATAAAGGCAATGATGAATAACTCATCATGGACTGAATCATGTCCAACAAAGTCCTATTCCTTCTCTCCGCTATGCCATTCTGCTGCGGAGTTCCCGGCGCAGTCAAATGAGATAAAATCCCATTCTCTAACAAGTGTCCTAAGAACTCATCAGAAAGGTATTCCCCACCTCGATCAGATCGAAGTGCCTTTATAGGTCTACCCAATTGCTTTTCCACTTCAGCCCGAAACTCCCTGAACTTATCATAAGTTTCGCTTTTGTGGTGCATTAGGTACACATACCCATATCTTGAGTAATCGTCAATAAAAGTGACGAAGCACTCATACCCTCCTCGTGCTCGGATTTTCATCGGTCCGCAAACATCACTATGCACAAGTTCTAGAACCCCTTCGGCCCTATTGCCCTTAGACCCATATGGTCTTTTGGTCATTTTACCCTACAAACAAGATTCACATTGAGGTATACATTCCACCTTTAAGTTACTTAAAGGTCCATCCCTTACCAACCTTTGAATCCTATTCAGGTTAATATGGCCAAGGCGCAAATGCCAAAGATAAGTCTTATTAGAGTGAGAAGTTTTAAGTCTTTTTGAGTCATTATCATTTATCTCAGCATTAAGCAATAAGTCCATCTTAGGTTTGATAAAATATAGATTATTTTGCATCCATCTAGAACAGATAAAAGATTTGTTTTTATGAATCACCACTTTTTCATTAAAAGATACCACGTAGGAGTCTTTAAATAAAGAAGATACAGAAATTAAATTCCTTTTAAATTTAGGAACATAAAAACAATCTCGCAAAATTAAATTCCTATAATTATCAAAATAAAGATGGACATCTCTCACTGCTTCCGCTGAGACCAAGGGTCCATCGCCCATCCGAAGCATTAAGTCTTCACGTCGTAGACTTCTCGTTTCTTTGAATCCCTGTAGAGAAACACAAACATGATTAGTTGCGCCAGAATCTATGACCCAGATGTCACTGGATTCCTCAACTAAACAAGTTTCTAAATATAGAAGATCACACCTACCTCCCTTTGAAAAGAAGTCCTTGCAATGCTTCTTTATATGCCTGACCTTACCACAGAAGAAGCACTTAAGCTTCTTTGGGTTCTTCTTCTTCTTCTTCTTGCTCTTGGTAGCAGCAGGAATAGAAGACTTCCCACTCTTGGCCCGTTGCTTCTTTCCATTCCCGGAGTTAGGATTGGAACCAGAAGCAACTACCACGTTGGCCTCACCACCAGCAGGAGACTCCCTGATCAGCAGTTTAAACTCTTGTAACTGTTTCATCAGTTCTGTCATGGTCATATCCTGTCTATTGCTTAAATTAAAAGTAGCTCTAAATGGAATAAATTCCTTAGACAGAGTCTCAAAGACCGTAGTCATCTGAGTTTCAGCATCGATGTCGGCTCCATTGGTTTGAGCCTCAACGAGGTAACCCATGACCAACATCATGTGCTCCTTTACAGATGTCCCCAATCTCTGTTTATAGTTTAAGAGTTTTCGAAGCACCCCTTGCTGCTTTGTTATGGCCTGGCCTCCAAACATGTCCTCAAGATTATCCAAGATCTGCTTCTCAGTCTCATAATCCTGATGTTGAGCCTGCAGCACGTTGTTCATATTAGCCATAACATAGCAGCAGGCCTAATCATTAGCATCTTTCCAGCAGTCGTACGCTTGGAATTGCTCATTACTTGAGTCTCCCGTAGGCTCGGGAGGACAAGGGGTTGTCAGTACATATTTCAGTTTCTCAAAGGATAGGACGATGTCTAGGTTTCGTTTCCAATTGTTATAATTCTCACCAGTTAATTGGTTTTTGTCAAGTATCGATGATAAAGCATTTTTAGACATTTTCAATCTACAATAAAGAATCATATACCAAATATAAGCAAACATATATAATAATTTAGTAAGATAACACAATCATGTAAAATCATACAAATGTGTTTATGTGTCAAAACCTTGAAAATATCACAACCTTACAACGATAATTCCCAACTCAGAATTCAACAAGCTCCTACGGGGAGTCATGCCAAATTTAATTAGGAACACGGATCCCCTCCTAATTAATATATGCCATCCAGGACCCGTATGATCCAGCATATACTAATAATCATTTCTTTGGCCATTAATTTTGTTAACAGAGCTCCTAGGGGAGGTTAATAATAAAACTAACGTGAGTGTATAACCACGGTTTCAATACTTTATCCATGATTTATAATCACCACCTAGGGGTGTGCAACCATAAATCATACTAAAATACCTTATCCTTTCAGAGATCCAATCTAGTACATGATAGAAATCCCTTCCTAGGGGTCGGGAACACCATGTTCTTCCTATGGACCAACGATGGAGGCCTTAGGTCCTCTCTTCGAAAACCTTCTCCCACTCAATCTTTTGAAGTCAAGGTTTTATTTTAAAATCATGCATGAACAATTTTAATATGAGCGGCACTCCCTATTCTATATGACATGTTATCAATATACATGGTAAATCATATTATAATGCAGATAAGCAAAGCCATCAAGCAAAGCTACAAACAAAATAATAATAACCGTAATATTAGGGTTCCATCCTAGAGAATAGAAAACTAAGATTACAAGAGAATAATCGAGACATTTATCGATTCTTCATCCTTGAATCCTCAAGCTGTATCCTTCTTTATGTAATATCCATCTTGAAGTCTTCAATCTCGTATGAATCGAATACTTCATATTTCCGGTCATATCCAAATTTAATGTTTCTCAGAATCGTCCCAAAAATAAAATTAAAACTGCACCAAAAAAATTGCACCTTTTCTGGACACTTGGCAGCTCTCGGTCGGCAGGCCGATCATGAAGGTTCGGCCTGCCGCACTGAAAGTTCGGCCTGCCGGCAGGGCACCAAAATTTCTCCCCCACTATTGGCCTGCCGGCAAAGCACCAAAATTTCTGCCCTACTATCGGCCTGCCGGACCACACGTTCGGCCTGTCGATATATGACCTTCGGCCTGTCGAACTGTATGGTCTAGCATGCCGACCGAGCAAAAAACCCTCATTCCAGAAAATACAATTTTAATGCAATTCATCAATTTTATTTTCAACAATTCAAAAACATAAAATTAGAGACTCAAGAAATACCTAGAGGCGCCATCATCAATATTTAATATCTGACTTCTTGTTCCGTCTTCTCCAAATAATTATTTAATTACAAAATTCTTACAAATTAAAAAATTAAATAACAATTCCTAGACGGAGATGATAGTCCCCCATCTAATTACATGAAAAACCAAGATACACATTCTAACCTCTAAGGAACCATAACCAATATTAATTAATTAATAAATAATTAAACAACGATTTAATCAACCATAATTAATTAATAAATATTCACCACGTAATCCATGACAACATATATATTATACAGAAACCTAGAGTGCCATCTCTATATAAAATTCAATTCAAGCATAGGAGAGATTAAGATCATAAAATTTATTCATATAACATGATCAAAAACTTGCAAATTTATGTAAAAACCTGGGCTCTGATACCAATTGTTGGAAACAAAGTGCGCAGCAGAATTTTAAAAATTTTTATCAGAGTAATTTCCAAAATAGAAGTTTGACATGTTATATGTATAAATTAGACAGTTCTTACTAACCTCAGTGTGCCGACGAACCTCCGCAACCTGTGTAGAGAAGTAACATTCCAGAAGAGCCTTAGCCAATTGGTCTTCTTTGCTATTCTCTATCCACAACCTAGTGACTCTCATTCGAACCAATAGATTGAACCCAAAGCTAGTATTCATGATTTGTGAACAAAAGCTCCCAGGGAGTTTTCTGATGCTCACTAGAAGAGTATCACTCTTAATCTCTAAAATTTATCTCTATTGATCTGAGTAAATCATGAGACTCACTCCCTTTTTATAGCTATTGGTTTTAGGGTCAGTCTATATCAGATTAGGTCTCAAAAACTTGAAATAGAATCAAGTTCGGATCAATATCTGATAAGATCCGCATGAAAACGCGTAATCTTATCTCCCGCTGATCGGCAGGCCGAACAGGCCAGTTTGGCAGGCCGACCACATCATTCGATAGGCCAAACTCCCAAGAAAAAATCTCTGTGAATCTTTTATTTTCTACCCGAGATTCTAAAGGATAAAGTCTCAAATTTTGATTCAAATAACCCAATAGAGAAGTTATCTGATCAAAACAAACTTTATCAAGATAATCTCTAAGAAAATAAATCAATTCACAACAATTCTACAAGTTTATCTTGTTCTAATTTGTCCAAAATTAAAACAACCGATAAACAGACAAGAATTATCTGATCGCAATAATTTAACAAGTTTATCTTGAACTAATTTCTTACAAAATTAATTCAACCAATAAATAGACATGAATTATTTGATTCTAACAAATTTTAAACCAATCTGATAAATCCGACATTAGTCACCAATTATTGGAAAAGCACGCCGTGTCGTTACAGGACTTTGTGAGCTAGCAAAGGGGACCAAAATGGACCTATAAAGTTCAAGCTCATGATAATT
Organism: Artocarpus heterophyllus; assembly: GCA_025403435.1. Taxonomy (NCBI): domain Eukaryota; kingdom Viridiplantae; phylum Streptophyta; class Magnoliopsida; order Rosales; family Moraceae; genus Artocarpus; species Artocarpus heterophyllus. The sequence continues at coordinate 28,713,414 of CM046350.1, read as the reverse complement.
ATGAAACCCAATATCCCAGATATACATTTCACAATTATCAACTCCAACGCTACTCCACTAAAAGCTTGGAGCTGCACTCTCAAACTTTATAGAATTACGAAGCTCGTGTAGCTAAGTCTCCATGACATATCATAGTGTATCGCATCCCTATATGATCATCCATAATCAGCTTAAGGACAACTTCTGTCTTACCTTCCCGATTACTTTTATCTTACGTTCCATTGTCTCACCATTAGAAAACTTACCATCCAAAGATAGTATACCATTCGGTTACACCTATGTATCCAAATGTTGAGCGCTCCAGTTTTTCAATTACAGGACAACGCATATAAGAGGATATCATTACTCCTTAAGAGGAGCTATGGATTCCATATCTGTGAATAACAAGTCTACGCTATCAAGAGTCATGCCTCCAACGTACCGGTATGCATACCACTATTGGATGTGGGTGTCACCCTTTGGTACATCAAAAGACACAAGTTGAAAAACGAGCCCACTATTCATCTCAGGATTAAGATACAATACAAATGACTGTCTAAAGTGAATCGATTTGCCAAGACAGAATTATTAATCCAAATCAATTCACTTTATGTCCCGATCCAACACATCATCACCTATGACAACGTGCCAATATTTCTATTCACGGAGTCCAACTCCAATGGCGAAGACAAACCATCTCCCAAAAGGGATATAGACAACATAACAATCTTTACATGAATAAAGTGCCCAACTTTATTCCCTCGATTGCGGATCATATGTTTTAGACCATCACCTTAAGAATCGTGTCTTTCGCATAATCAGTCCATCATATGCTCAATTCTTAAGGTTTAGACTGATAGTCTCAGACTACTGTTTGCTTATCATACATTCAACAAATATGAACGTAAAGAGGACAAGATTTGGTATATATAAAAGAATAAATTCTTTACTGATAAAAATATCTCCAAAAACGTATTACGTTTTTACTCCTTAGGGCATACATGTCTAACAACAACAAGAGGCACAATGACAGTCAGCCTAAGAATAATAACAGGCAATTTCAACCATGTGCTAAATATGGGAAGAAGCATCCAAGGGAATGCCGCTTGGGAACAAACCAATGTTTCATCTGTGGGCGTGAAGACCACTATGTTAAGAATTGCCCTAAGCTGATGGATGCCAATGCCCCGCAGAGACCTCCTCCTCAAGCCCAGCTTCATCAGATACAAGCCTCCCTTGAAGGGCCACTTATTAGTCAAGGGAGAATTGAAGCCCCACCGATGAATGCACGGATCTATGCCATGACAAAAGAACAAGTGGCTACAGAAGCTTCCAGTGTGGTCACAGGTCAGATAACAAGCTTATCTAATGATGTTTATGTTCTTTTTGATACGGGTGTCACACATTCTTTTATATCTATGTCATATGGTAAGAAGTTAGAGGTTTGTTTAGAGCCTATGAGATAGGGATTCACTACGACACTACCCTCTAGGGAAGTGATATTATCCACGCACTGTTTGCGTGCGGTACCCCTATGAATTTTCGATAGGGAATTGTTCGTCAACCTTATTGTGATCGACATGCATGACCCCGACATGATTCTTGGGATGGATTTCTTGAGTAAGTACAATGCATCTATTGAATGTTGAAAACGAAAGGTGATCAGAAGTTCATTTATGTTGGTGATTCCAGAAAGAAACCCAGCATGTGTTTTATCGGCAATGAAAGCAAGGAAGTTATTAGCAAGTGGCTGCATGGGCTATCTGACGAACATTGTAGACAAAAGCCAAGAAGAAAAGACATGAATTGAAGATGTGCATGTTGTTCATGAATATAAAGATGTGTTTCCTGATGATCTGACGAGTCTACCGCCAGAAAGAGAAGTTGAATTCGAGATTGAGCTCGCTTTTGGCACCGATCCAATCTCTAAAGCACCTTATAGAATGGCCCTGGTAGAGTTAAAGGAGCTTCACATACAATTAAAAGAGCTACTTAACAAAGGTTTCATCAGGCCATGTCACTCACCTTGGGGTACTCCAGTCTTGTTTGTGAAGAAGAAGGATGGCACTATGAGACTTTGCATCTACTATAGAGAACTGAACAAGGTGACGATCAAGAACAAGTACCCGTTGCCTCAAATTGATGATTTGTTTGATCAGCTCAAGGGTTCATCAGTGTTCTCAAAGATTGATCTACGATCAGGATATCACCAGTTGAAGATTAAAGAAGGAGATATCCCCAAGACTGCTTTCAGGTCGAGGTATGGTCACCATGAATTTGTGGTTATGCCTTTCAGTCTGACGAATGCACCTGCTGCCTCTATGGATTTGATGAAGAGGGTATTCAAGGATTTCCTTGATAAATTTGTTATTGTATTTATCGATGATATTCTTGCATATTCTAAGAATCAAGAAGAACATGAGGAGCATTTAAGGATTGTGCTGGAGACTTTAAGAAGATACCAGTTATATGCAAAGTTCTCCAAATACGAGTTTTGGTTGGATAAAGTGTCATTCTTGGGGCATGTTATTTCAAAGGATGGGATTATGGTTGACCCTACTAAAGTAGAAGCTGTACTCAATTGGAAGCAACTGATGAATGCAAGTGAAATAAGGAGCTTCTTGGGTCTAGCAGGTTATTATCGGAGATTCGTAGAAGATTTCTCCAAGATAGCAGCTCCACTCACGAACTTGACTCGCAAGGGAAAGAAGTATGAATAGACGGATGCATGTGAAAAGGGTTTTCAAGAACTGAAGAAAAGACTAACGTCGACTCCAGTGTTGGCAATTTCTGAAGGAAATGATGGGTTTGTAATCTTTAGTGATGCATCCAAGATGGGCCTTGGAGCTGTATTAATGCAAAATGAAAAGGTGATTGCTTATGCTTCAAGACAATTGAAGGATTATGAAAAGAACTATCCTACTCATGTTCTCGAGTTAGCAGCAGTCATTTTTGCATTGAAGATATAGAGACACTATTTATACGGGGTCCAATGTAAGATCTTCATTGATCATCAAAGTCTGAAGTACTTCTTCACGCAAAGAGACCTGAACATGAGACAACGAAGATGGCTAGAGTTAGTGAAGGATTACGATTGTGAAATCCTTTATCATCTTAGTAAAGCTAACCGAGTGGCTGATGCTCTAAATAGGAAGTCAGTTGCCACATTGATGTCAATGCAAGCAATGTCTCCACCTTTAAGGGAGGAAATTCTAGACTTCGGTTTAGAACTTATAGCAGGCCAGCTATCAGCTCTCTCTCTTGCTTCGACGATGTATGATGAAATTCAGAGTAAGCAAGATGACGATGTAAGCCTTGTAAGGATCAAGCAAGAAATGAAAGAAGGAAAATGTCAAGAGTTTCGTATTACGGATGACGAAATTCTGTACCTCATGGACCGCTTATGTGTTTCCAATGTTAATGACTTAAGGAAAAAGATCTTGGCATAAATTCTTGACACTCCTTATTCTATTCATCCTGGTGCAACAAAGATGTATAATGATCTAAGGGGTAACTTTTGGTGGTTTGGAATGAAACGTGATGTTGCAAAGTATGTGAAGAAATGTATGACATGTTAGCAAGTAAAGGCTGAACACTAGAGACCTGGTGGTGAACTGCAGTCTATCTGAATACCAGAATGGAAATGGGAGGAAATAGCAACGGATTTCATTACCGGTTTGCCCAGAACTACGAATGGTTATGATGCAATTTGGGTAGTTGTGGATAGATTGATGAAGACGACGCATTTCATTCCTATCAAGATCACTTACTCTATAGAACGGTTAGCAGAACTCTATGTTAAGGAGATTGTACGACTTCATGGGATTCCTAAGTCAATTATCTCAGATCGTGATGGCAGGTTCACATCTAAGTTTTGGAAGTGTGTACAGACTGCAATGGGAACCAGGCTTCATTTTAGTACAGCTTTTCATCCTCAGACTAATGGCCAAACGGATAGAACAAACTGGATTTTAGAAGATATGCTACGGGCATGTTCTCTCGATTTTAAGACCAGTTGGTGTAAAATGTTGTCGTTAGCAGAGTTTGCTTAAAATAACAGCTTTTAGGCGACAATTGAGATGGCACCATATGAAGCACTGTATGGGTGAAAATGTAGGTCGCCTATATGTTGGCTCGAAGCTGGTGAAAAAAAGTTGATGGAAAGCGCAGATACTGAAAGAACCAATTTTACGAATGAAACTTCTGAGATGATAAAGTTGATAAGAAGAAGAATAAAGACCGCTCAAAGCCATCAGAAGAGTTATGCTGACAAGAGAAGAAGACCCTTAGAGTTCACCGTGGGTGAATATGTGTTTTTGAAAGTTGCACCAATGAAAGGAGTTATGAGGTTTGGGAAGAAAAGCAAGTTAAGTCCAAGACTTATCGGTCCTTATGAGGTGGTTAAACGAATAGGCAAAGTAGCTTATCAACTGAAGTTGCCATCTAAAATGTCTGCAATGCACGATGTATTTCATGTCTCCATGCTCAAGAAGTATGTTCCAGACCCTACGCATGTGATTGAGCCACAAGTGATCGAGATACGAGAAGACTTAAGTTATGAAGAAAAACCAATGAAGATACTCAATCGAAAAACCAAGACCTTGAGGAATAAAGAAATTCCATTGGTTAAGGTGTTATGGCGAAATCATCAAGTTGAAGAAGCCACATGGGAATGTGAAGAGGACATGAGATCTAAGTATCCGCAATTATTCAAAGTTTCGAGGATGAAACTTTTATAAGGTAGGGTGAATTGCAACACCCACCCATTTTTATGTAACGGACCACGTTAAGTTAGTAACGATGTTAAGGAATTTTATTAATAAATTATGTTATATGTTATGAAATATGTTTTAAATGTTACTAACTTTTTTTATGTCAAGTTTTATGACAGGTGATGACCGCTTAGAATCATTGTGCTCAAGTGTTCATGATTATTTTAATATATGTTTAATTATGATGCATGATGAATTGAATGTTTTAAGTTCGGCAGGCCGAACAGACTGCCAAAGATCAGTAGGCCGATGGAAACCATCGGCAGGCTGAACTTGATGGAACCGCAGGCCGAAGAGGAAAATCGACAGGCCAAACACGGCTGACGAGCAATCAGCAGAAATCTCTCCAAATTCATGGCTGAGATAATTACGTTAAATGAGTGATTTATTGTGATTAATTGGCATAATAATGGAATGTTTTATCAGTTAAGGAAAATAAAAAGGTTTGACTTTGCATTGATTTGTGTTATTTTTAAATGGTTTCCTATTTTAAGAGGGAAAAAATATGGTAAGATGTGATGATTTGTTTGACTTTCTTTTTCTTCTCTCCTTCCTTCAAGCTTTGGGCTGTCAAACAGTCAGAAATTTTGACTTAATGAAGGGCAATGAATGTTCATTATGCTCGTTACGTTAATTTTTTTTTTAGCGATTCTTTTTCTCAGCTTTTCTCCTCTCATTCACTATCTGAGACGTTTTTTGATTTTCTCTCTTTCTTCTCTTCTCCACGAATCCCATCTCCTTCCCTCTCAAAACTTCTCTGTAAGTATTGAAAGAAAAAGTTATATTTCGTTGGTTAAATTCAAGGATTTTGAAGATATTTCAAGGTAAGAATTTAGTTTTTCTGGTGTTTTTGAAAAGAAATTCTCCTCCTCAATTCGTCTACAATATCTTTCTTTAAGTATTGTATTTTTTTAGAATTTTTAATATGATATGCATGCATATGTTATGAGATGCTTTCCTAAGTTTCAAGTTGTTTCAACATTTTTATGATAAAATATGATTTCTTTATCTTCTACCCATCACAGTAAAATTTTGCTGTTTAATCTTGATGCATGAAAAAAGTAATGTTATTCAAGGGGTAAATATGATGTTTTTTATGATAGTCGTCAAGAATGTACATGTATAAGGTATGATGAATGTATTTTATGTTATGAAATTTTTATGGGAATCCATTAAGAAAACTGTTTTAAAAAATGTTATTTCTGGATTTTGTTTATAAAATGTTATGTATGTTTAAATCATTTTATGATAATGAAATAATTGTATGCATGATAATATGGTGTTTGCATGAATTTTTAAAATTAAAATATATATATATAATTGTTCAAAAATGTTTTATTTAAAGGATAATTATGTTCAAAATGTATGGTTTGTTTTTATATGCTTAAGGTAATTTTTATGATTTAAGAAAAATCATAATAACATGTTTATGTGATGACAATTTTTATGTTTATGAATTATGTTTGTAATATGAGATGAATGAATATATATATATATGAATGATATATGAATGAATGTTTTATGATAAGTATTAATTTTATTGTATTTTTAAATAGATAAATGGCATGAGCACTCAAAGAAGCGAGCACATCGAGACCGCGACGTCATCACCAAAAGTATATTAAGGTTAAGTAAGCTAGCGTAAAGGTATGTACATTCTCACCTTCAACATGACACGTTTTTAAGGTTTGATGATATGTTCACAATGATATTCATTATGATTTCATGGTTATTTTCCTTAAAGGATTTCTTATGAAAGATTTTCATGATTTAAAGTTATGCATGTATGATGATGACATGTTTCAAAGCATGAAAATTATATATATATATGTATCACCTAATAAGTGTTGCACACCAATGTTATGCTATGATATGTTATCATGTCATGTTTGGTTTTGGATTAGCTACCCTTCTCCTCTCATGACGGCGCGCCTGTGATGATGTTTATGGTACAACATTTGTGCCCTTAAGATAAAAATGGAATAAGTTTTAATATGGTCAATGTAACGAAAGATATGTTTTATGAAATTATGCTTAAGGCACTCCTATGATATGATGATGAAGATGTATATGAAATGTTTTATATTGTGAGAATTATATGTACTTACTAAGCATTAGCTTATTCAAGTTTTATGTCATGTTGTAGATAAGGGTAAGAAAATCTTGGAATAGGCGGAGGACATTAAAAAGGCCAAAACAAGACTGAAGAAGTTCATTGACAACATCAACAAGCACAAACAAGACTATCCAAACCCAAAAAAGTCATAAAACAAGCCAAAACATGGAACTGAGATTAAAAAGATTGAAAAACTTACCAGTTCGAGAGTACCAAACATGTAAAATTGACAAGAGTGCCTCCAAGATATTCCGAGAGCTTGAAACCGATGTTTCCAAGTAGATTTGAAGGAAAAAAAAAAAAGATGATCAAATTAACAAGGAGGGAGTTTGGTTGTAGTTTGGCAAACTTTGAGAAGAGTTTTGGGTGAGGAAAATTTGTGTAAGAAATGAAACAAATTTTTAAGACATTTATAAGCAAAAATGAAACAAATTTTTAAGACATTTATAAGCAAAAATGATCTCAGATATCAATTGTACAATCTATAGGAAGCTCAATCTGAATGGTAGGGTTAGAGATTCTCATTTAATGGCTGAGATTTGGGTAGGGAAACACAACTTTGAATCATCTGTCTAGATACACTTCCCTGACACACGACATAATGGTTGACATCCATGATTTGACAGCATGACAATCGAGAAAGGCCCAAGTTGTTTACTTGGCCCAGGAAGGCCTAAGGCTAATCTTAGCCTATATCTTCTCATTGATATCTCAGAAAATACATTTAACAATTAATACCTAAAAAGGGTGAAATGGCCAAATTGTATCTTTATTTAAATTGTAAGGTCTCCAAGACGGTAATAAGCACTCAATCTTATTAAAATCTATAGAATTTAAGATACTCAGAAAGGATAAGTCTGATAAGAGGATAATAGAGATGCTTAAATTGTACTTAAGATATCAGGCTATGGCAGATCCTACAAACCTATAAATAGGGGCTAGATCCAAAGAGCAGCTATAAGTCCAACTCATGGCATAACCCTAGCATTAACTTTATAATCAAATTTTCTCATGGCGAAATCCCCATACTTGAGAAAACCTAAAAGTGGACATAGCCTTCAATTAAGGTAAACTGCTATCAATCTTTATTGTTTTTGCTATTATTTTCCTTACTGCTTTATTTATTCTATTTGTGAGTGATTATCTCAATGAGGAATTGATAGATTATTGTTCAACAAGTTTCGCTTATTAACATAACCTATATTTAATGAGAGCATAATCCACAAATATGGAATCCATAGCTCTAGAACAAAGAGTTAATGTTACCCTCCTAAAGCCATTATTTAGAAAATGGGAAAGAGCAAGGCCTTGGTCATTTGGATACATATAGTAATTAGATGATTTTCTATTTGTATTTGTTATAAATAGAATTTTTCAAATAAGTGAATTAATGGAACTTTAAGATAAAATGTCTTTCATCCGATTATGGATAACCTATGAGGATACACATATGTATGAGAGGTCATGGACATGACTAGTGTATGAAGTCTCGTAATGTGACATATTATCAAGAATACAGCTTTGGGTCTATAGTGGAGTGACATTAGAGTTGATAATTAAACGGATAATTTATTAGAGATTTATTCGTTTGTTATTATTGGAGGTTGCTAAACATATGTCCATCGGGCCCCAATTCTAGCTCACTAATTCCTTGGCAAGTTGTATAGATGTGGTTTACCATAAGTAATATAGGAGGTTACACTGAACAAGTTACTAGACCAAATCCGTGTACATGCACACAGTCTAGTTGGACTATATGGCACCAAGCATAGTCCAACTGGATTATAGGCCCCAATTTTAAATGATTTATGGATAATTAATTGCACAATTAATTTTTCAAAAAATATGTATTCAAATTAATTATTGGGATTTAGAATAATTTATTTTTTGTATTTAAATAATTTATTTTGATCCCAATTGTGTTTGAATTTGAATAAAAAATATTTATTCATAATTATTTAAATTAGAAAATTGTTTTAAATAATTAAATTATAATTTAAATGTAATTATTTGTGTAAGAATTATCCTAAATGATGCAGATAATCACAGAACCCTGCACTATGACTAGTTGAAGTTCTGAATTCCCCTACTAGGGATAGTCGTGTAACACTGAAGGAGGACCCAATGAAGTTGGCGTGTAACACTGATAGAGGAGAGAGAAAATTCTCTCTTAATCCTCATAGACTTCTGATTCCTCCAACTTATTATATAAATATAGGCATTGTGTCCCCATTTATTCTCAGACTGCCATAGTGCAAATTTCAAAGAGTAGAACTTTGATTAATTCCCTTTAGTGATCTTAATTCCTTAAGCACTATAGTTGGAAGGAGAGAAACTAAGGTGGGGATTTGCTGAGTTATGCCCATACACACAACATCTTAAAGAAAGACACATAACATCGAAGATATGAAGGTAAAGATTTCCTTTGATCAGTTAGCAGTGTTGTTTCTTATCTTCAACGTTTGATTAGAATTCTATTTATAGTTTATAGCAATCTCAGCTAGATTATGTGTAATTATATAAACTTTTTAAAATTCTACTGCATCATCAAATCTATTTTTCCAAATAATAGATTACTTTTTTGGGTGGTAGAGACAATTTGGGTATCACATTTTTTGTGACCTTTTACCATCCCCTTAGAAAGAAGTAGTGTTGAAAGACTGTAGCATGTTCGACAAAGGTTTGCAACAAAAATATTATAGCGATTCAAATTTTATGAGAAAAAAACACCATAGTAAAGTTGGTTTGGACGCAAACTTCTTTCGTCCAAAGCATATTCCCAAATGGAATCTTAATAAGATAGCAATATTTATTTAGTTGTTTAGTAGTTAAAGAAAAAATTACGCTGGAAAAATAGAAAAAATAAATTGAAAATTGTGGGCTAGAATAGGCTAGCCCACCCTATTCCATGGCACGCCTTTGCTTGGCCTACGAATAAGGTGGTGCATGGTGGGAACTTGGTTAAGGGCTTATCTTACATGGGCGTGCCAAAGGAGAATAGGACAGACAAGGGCGGGCCAACTTGCTCTTGCATCTATCGGTTTTTAAAGTTGAGGAATTTTCAAAAATGACATCTTTTATGATTTACTTTTTATAAATGCCACACATACTCATTTGTGGCACAACGTAACATATAATATGAATGATAGTATAGTATTAACTTTTATAAGTGTGGTATGAATAAACACAACTCTAAACAGTATGCCATAGCATGTAATTTTTTCCTTAAATAAAGTGTCAGCCCAATTGCATGTGACAATTGTTATTCGATGATTTGGACTTTTGCATACATACTTTTATTTTCATAAAATATGTATATGTATGTATAGTATATAATTCTAAATAATATATTCAATTTTTTATGTTTTCAATCTTTTTAATAGTAAATTATGCAAAAGGAGCACAAAAGTAGTAGTAGTAGCAGTAATAAACTTACCGAAAACTTAAAAAAATCAATTATAAAATTCAAATTATGGTTTAAATCAATTTAAATAGTTCTATAATGGTCTGGTCTAGTTTTTTTTTACACAAAATGGTTTGATCCAATTTGTAATTTTTTAACTTCCAAAAGATTGGATCTAACTTGCCATTTATTAGGAATTATTTTTTGTTAATTCTTTGTTTAACAATGATACAAGTTAGTGGATTCCTTCAGTGGAAAAGAGAGAGAAAGAAAGATTAGTTAGTTTCATTTGATGCGAAAAAACATAAATATGAACACTATTTGGCCTAAAGCAATCAATTTGCCTTTGGAATCATACCTGTTGTATTATTCCTATCCAAATATCATTACTTTCCTTTTGTTGGTCCAAAAGCACTACATAACTATTTTAAAAGACATAAGCAATAACCAAAGTTGCCTTTTTCAATAGCATCTACAATAGAAAATAGACACATATCCTAAACTCATTAACAGAGCTATTTTGCAACATAGTGCAAACTATAGAATTATAGTTCAAATCAATTTTACTATAATGTTTTATCTTATAAAATTTGAATTGTAAATCAGATTTGATTCAAACTTTTTGTTTGAACTATGTTCTAAATGGCCAACAATGTTGATTCTTTTACATATTTGGCCAACAATGTTGGGCGTAGAATAAATTAATTATAAATAAAAAACTCTTACACTATACGCCACTCACAAGAGTCAATACAAGAGTAAAATTATCAAAAAACAAGTAACATGTGACATTTTTTCACAGAATTTTTTACCATGTGGCATATTTTAAGCCACATTCCAAAAAGGTGGCATATTTATATGGCTCCCTAGAGACATTTATGTTAGTTGCATATTAACCAACAATTAAGATCTTTATTATTGTATCAATTAAAAATGATAATATGGTAATAAAAACTTAATATATAGATAAAATTTTCAAGATGACTCCCATGTGCTGTATAATTGAAACCTTGTTGGATTTATATTGGTCATTATTAAGTACAATGACAAGCAAGGGTCATTCCTACAGAGGATTAAATTTAATTAAATTGCTATCATTTTTTTATAATGAAAAGAGGGTTTTTGATTTGATTAACAAAATTAGCAGAAAATTAAAATTCATAAAACAGAATAAATAAACAAGCATAAAATTTTGAGGATCAAAAACAATAATAATAAAACGGGTTAAAGATTCATTCTCCACCGTTAGACAATGTTTATGAAGTTAATCTTTGTAACGCCCCCCTTACGGACGTCACAGATGTCGTTACATTCATACATTACATACTTATTTATTTAATGATTGAGATAATCTTTAAGTACAAAACTTATATGATACTTTAATTGTAAACGTGGTTAAGGAAAACATAACCAAGATCCATACATACATTTTTTTTTACAACATTCATTAATTTAATACATAATTTAATTTCACTTTACTTTAAAACATAAACTTAGTTTAATAAGATAAATATATCAAATTACCAAATCATACCTCATTAATCACCACATCATTTAAAAAATACTTGTTCCCACAGTTCAGCAGGCCGAACTTGGGACTTCGACAGGCCGAACATGATCGGCAGGCCAGAATTCCTCAATCCACAGGCTTGCAGAGGCTTTGCAAATCAGGGCTTGAGAACTTATCATCGTTCGGCAGGCTGAATATGTGATCGGCAGGCCAAACATTCAAACATCGGTAGGCCGACAGAGCCAAAATCCTTGAGATATAACTTTCAAAAAGTGGAAGATCAAATTCTTAAAATGATGAAATAAAATATAAAAAAAAACATGGTTCTTGTATTCTTAAAACTTAACATAAAAATATGTTCAAATAATAATTTATAACTTAAATCATAAATTTTTGCTTCATTGGCGTTCTTTCGGTTACAATTCGTTGTACTTTGCTCACATGTCATTCCATATCCTCTGCCTAGTCCACGACTTTTTTACCCTTATCTGCAACATGACATAAACTTGAATAAGCTAATGCTTAGTAAGTACATATAATTCTCACAATTTAAAACATTTCATATACATCATCATCATCATCATCATCATATCATAAAAGTGCATTAAGCACAATTTCATAGAAACATATCTTTCATTACATTGACCATATTAAAACTTATTCCATTTTATCTTAAGGGTCCAAGTGTTACGCCATAAGTTTCATTGTAGGCGCGCTGTCATGAGAGGAGAAGGGTAGCTAATCCTAAACCAAACACGACATCATAACGTATCATATCATAACATTGGTGTGCAACACTTATTAGGTGAGACATATATACATAACTTTCATACTTTAAAACATGTCATCATCATTCATGCATAACTTTTGAACATAGAAACTTTTCATAAAAAAGCTTTAAATAAAATCATCATAAAATCATCATAGAATAAACATCATTAGGATCATAATTTCAAACCTTATAAAATCATATATGTTGCAGGTGAGAATGTACTTACCATCAAAGCTAGCTTACTTAACTTTAATATGATTTGGTGACGACACCACGGTCTCGATGTGCTCGTTCCTTTGCGTGGTCATGCCATTTATCCATTTAAAGAATACAAATAAAATTAATACTTATTATCATAGCGTAAATCATCCATTCATATAACATTCATTCATATCACATCACAAACACATTCATCTCATATAAGCATAATTCATAACATGCATCCTTAAGTATAATCATTAAAAAATCTCATACATCACAAACATGAAAATCTGCCAATAATAATAATAATGTAGATGAGTAATCTTTTGAAAACATTTTCTAACAATTAAAATACATATATTTTAATTTTAAAAATTCATACTAATATCTTATTATCATACATTTCAATATCATAAAATTATTTCATTATCAATAAAATTATTTAAACACATAAAACATTACATAAAACGAAAGTACAAAAATTAACATTGTTAAAACAGTTTTCTTGACCTAATTCTCATAGAAATTTCATAACATATAATACACTTATTAAAACATTACCAAACTTTGCAGTCCATAACATAACATATACATGAACATTCTTACCAAATTTTGTGAAAAACAAAACACATTTACCCCTTGAATAAAAATTACATTTTTCATGCGTCGTAGCCAAACAACAATATTTTATTGTGAGTAGTACAAGATAGAAAATTCATAACTTATCATGGACATATCGAAATGACTTGAAATTTGGAGGAACATCACATAACACATACATGAACATCATATTAAAAATTCAAAACAAAATACAATACCTAGACAAAGTTACTGCAGACGAATTTAGGAGAAGAAATGCTTTACAGAATTACCAAAAAAATGAGTTCTTACCTTAACAATTTTCTTCTCAAAATCCTTGAATTCAACCAACGAAAATAAAACTTTTTCTTTCAATTTTCTTGTAGAGAATTTTCGAGAGAAGAAGGAATAGAATTCGTGAAGAAGAGAAGAAGAAGAGATGAAATAAGAAAACGTCTCAGAAATGAATGAGAGGAGATGTGAGAGGAAGAGAGAGATAGGGGAAAAAGAATGTTAAAAAAAATTTAAGGTAATGTTAATGAGCATAACGTAAAAAGAAGGAGAGTCAAAACTCTTCATTAAGTTAGAAATTTTCTGACTAAATGCTGAGTAATTGGCATGGAGAATGGAGAGCAAAGAGAGAAAGTTAAACAAATCATCACACCACTTACCATGTTTTGCCCTCTAAAAATAGGAAACCATTTAAAACAATACCAATCAATGCAAAGTCAAACAATTTTATTTCCCTAAATGAGGAAATCAATCTATAAATATGCGAATTAATCACCCAATTAACGTAATTGTCTCAGTCATAAATTTGGAGAGATTTCTGCTGATTGCTCGTCAGCTGTCATCGGCCTGCCGACTCACCACTTCGGCCTACCGGTTCCACCAAGTTCGGCCTACCGATGGTTTCCATCGGCCTGCCGAACTTGAAAGTCTGGCCTACCGAACTGTCTTTAAAATACCATACATTAATACATTTAAATCACCATTGCATTATAATTAAACATACATTAAAATTAACATGAACACTTGAGCACAACGATTCCATGCGGTCGTCACCTGTCATAGAACTTGAAATAAAGAGTTAGTAATATAAAATCATGAATCATTAATAAAATTACTTAGCATCGTTACTAACTTAACATGATCCGTTACATAAAAATAGGTGGGTGTTACAATTCTCCCCACCTTATAAAAGTTTCATCCTCAAAACTAAGAATAACTGTGGATACATAGATCTCATGTCATCTTCACGTTCCCATGTAGCTTCTTCAACTTGATGATTTCGCCATAGCACCTTGACCAATGGAATTTCTTTATTCCTCAAGGTCATGGTTTTTTGATCAAGTATCTCTACTGGCTTTTCTTCATAACTCAAGTCTTTGAGTATCTCGATCATTTGTGGCTCAATCACATGCGTAGGGTCTGGGACATACTTCTTGAGCATGGAGACATGGAATACATCATGCATTGCGGACATCTCTGATGGCAATCTCAGCTGATAAGCCACCCTACCTATCTGTTTAACAACTTCATAAGGACCGATAAATCTTGGACTTAACTTGCCTTTCTTACCAAATCTCATGACTCCTTTCATCGGTGCAACTTTCAAAAACACAAATTCGCCCACGGTGTACTCTAAGGGTCTTCTTCTCTTATCAGCATAACTCTTCTGACGGCTTTGAGCGGTCTCTATTCTTCTTCTTATCAACTTTATCATCTCAGAAGTTTCATTAACAAAATTAGTTCTTTCAGCATCGACGCTTTCCATCAACTTCTTCTCACCAGCTTCGTGCCAACATATAAGTGACCTGTATTTTCGCCCATACAGTGCTTCATAAGGTGCCATCCTAATTGTCGCCTGAAAGCTGTTGTTGTAGGCAAACTCTGCTAACGGCAACATTTTACACCAGCTAGTCTTAAAATCAAGAGAACAAGCCCGTAGCATATCCTATAAAACCAAGTTCGTCCTCTACGTTTGGCCGTCTGTCTGAGAATGAAAAGCTATACTAAAATGTAGCCTGGTTACCATTGCAGTCTGTACACTCTTCCAAAACTTAGATCTGAACCTGCCATCACGATATGAGATAATTGTGTGGCGGCTGGCCCCACTCAAGCCCCCATGAGGTCGTAGTTCAACCCTGACATAATTGGCTCTTATTGTGGTCCCACAGTAGCGTTACGTGTCGCCGTCCCGCTGTGTTGCCCCACTCATCCGTACTGTCCCCTCTAGGACCCACTGGTCCCTCATGTTATCCCAAGAATAACTACCCAAGAGGAGGGGTGAATTGGGTTTTCGAAACTCTTACAATTATTGGAACTTTTCTAAAGTAAAATGCTTAAGAAGTAAATATGAGAACGGGATAATACGAGCACAACCAAGCAACAATTAATCAGCAATAAGGTGAAGAGTAAGGAGAAGAAATGCAAACACTATTTATAGTGGTTCGGCCAATATGCCTACGTCCACTGTCGCCAAGCTAAACTCCTTTGCTTGACCTCTTGCACTAATAGACTGTCTTTTTAGCATGATCACTCCTTTATACAACCAGTGACTTACTCAACTCGAGGCTCACCACACCTTCTTACAAAGTGACAATTTTCCCAGAGATTGTCTAACCAAGAATTCCCCAAATTTACAAGGCTTTGGAAATCAACAATGAAAATAATGTAGTTGTAATTTTGGTACACTCACAAGATATACACTCCAAAACAGAGAGAGATGAAAATACAACTATGGTATGTGTTTGGAGGTGTGAGTAATTCTCAATTAGAGTATGAAACAATTTTGGCTCAAGAGAAAGTGTGTGTAATGAATGCTTGAGAAGAACAATGTAGAATAATGTCAAATTTCACTTGTGTTCCTTCATCATTTATTGCACATTGAATGGATAGGTATATATAGCTTCCTAGTGCTTAGAAACATCTGAACAAATCAATTTTGAGTCAAACTAGTCGTTGCAAATGGAGCTCCAACGATCAGAAAACTGGTCGTTACATATAGTTTGGCAGGCCGGAAGTAAAGATCGGCAAGCCGAAGAATGAGGCGCTAAAAATCAATTTCTCAACAGTCACCAGATCTGCAGGCCGGTTCACATTTCGATAGGCCAAACTTTGAACCATCGGCAAGACGAAAGTTGAGTTTGACAGGCTGCTAAAGCTTTTGCAGAAACGGGTTTTAAAGTCCCTCAGATCAGCAAGTCGAAGCAGGGAGTTCGGTAGGCCAATCTCCATAACTTCGGTAGGCCGAAGATGCCTTCGACAGGTTGGCAGAGCCCTTGCAGCGAGGGGTTAAAAAATCCCCAGATCGGCAGGCCGAAGCAGGATTTTCGGCAGGCCGATCATCTTCGACAGGCCGACCAAATTTGGTCGGCAGGCCGATCTGCCTTAGGCCAATATGCCTATGTGACCTGATTTTGAAACCTGTTTTATATCAACATATTTAAGCACTTCTAAAACAGTTTAAATCATAATTTTCACATGCAATATGAATTCAAAAATAACATTAAATGCAAGTACGCAATGTGAGTGTGTGCTCTTGAGCTTTCTTTTGATCATTCAATTTGAGAATTGCTCACTTACAATTCTAGACTTTAGAATAAAAACTTGTAATCTTCAAGTCCTTGTGAGTCCCCTTTCAAAATACTTTTTCCACAAGCTTTCTTGAACTGTCTTCACTTGATTTCTTGAAAAGTAAGCTTAAAGACACTCAGGATAATTATTTGTTTAAAAGAATATTTTGCACATATAATAAAAATTGTATTTGCTATCATCAAAATAGCTTTGTGAAACCTTGGAGCCAACAATCTCCCCTTTTTCGATGATGACAAAACAATTTTTGATTGATTTTGAAAAATTGCAATAGCTCCCCCTTAATATGTGCAGGGGTACAAAATGTAAAAAAAAATTTGAAAGAGCTCCCCCTGAAAAATATGCCTTTCCTTTACAGCAGTGTTCATTACAAATGTCAAGAAACCAATAAAGGATTAAGACAAAAATATCACAAGTACCACCAACCTTATATCTCCACAATCATCAAACAATCTCCACATTAAACAATCTCCAAATGAAATATAGCAATCATCAAACATAATCATCATAATCATCAGACATAATCAAGAACCACCATCCTTATCGCTCCACAATAAAAAATATGCATATTCTCCCCCTTTTTGTCATCAACAAAACGAAGAAAACAAATAAAGGCAATTGATATAAAAGAAGAAAATAATCAAAATAGTAATTAATTCACAAGCAAAGTTCATAAAATTTGCAAAGTCAAAAGAATGAACAAACATGATGAGGGATTTTCTGGTTGACCCGATGATCCTCCTCCAAAGTGCATTTGTCGAAGAAGATTGAGAATCTCTTGTTGACCTGTTTGCAAATTTCTAATGTCGGTCCCCATCTTGTGCTGCTGCTCAAAGAGGAGTTGTTGATGCGAGTAAAGCCTTTGAAGAGTGATAGGCTCTTCGTCATCATCTTGGCCACCTTGAACTTCAATGTTTGCCATCTCTTCTTCTTCTTCTGCTTAAGCACCTGGAGGAACGGCTCGCCCACCAACTGGCATCCATTTCCCGTGAACTTCCTCAAATCCCATTTTGCTAATGGTTAGGACACCAAAAGCATTATGGGGTTTGTAGAGAGCCACGTCCTTCTCATCAGTAGTTTGCACATTAAATGAATGAAAAATTTTAGAAAGAAGCATTCCATATGGCAATCCGGTGCTTTTCTTTCCTTCAGCAACATCAATCATCCGTCGCACCAACAAGAGGGGTAAATTCATTTTGGTACCGCTAAGAAGACAATAAATAAGGTAGACGTCAATAATCTAGACTTCGTCCTTATGGCCAGCTCTAGGTAAGATGTTGGTAGTGATAAGCCTACGGAGAACTCGACTCCTAGGAGATAAAGATGCTGCATTGATTTTCCTATGCAGACTCCCACCATCATTTTCAAAAATAACCTTAGCCATAGGTTCTTTATCAAACATCCTGGTCTTGACTCCATAAATATCTACACCTTCTAGTGGCATATCAAGGATTTCCCCTATTACAGTTGGCTTTTACTCTATGTGTCTCTATTTCAAAGTCACATGAATTTCAAGGGGATCATATGATGCTCTAAGATTGGCATAAAACCCTTTAACAAGCCTAGGATATGTATTTTCCTTCATAAGCATAATGTTTTTCCATCTTAGTTTATCAAACAATGGTTCTATACCAAAGCTAGCAAAATCCTCAAAACAAACAAACTTTCCATCAATAATTTTCCTAGAGGAGAAAAATTTAACATATTTTTCATTTGAAAATTCCTCTAAGGTTACCTCTTTGTGGGTTTCCTTGTGAGCGACAAATTTTGTGTGCTTGAAAGGACGAGAACTTGAAGCCATTTGGAAATGCAGGAGGTAGTGCCCAAACATAAGCAGGGAAGACGTGGGTTTTGAGGGAAAGTGGAGAATCTTGAAAGAAAAGTGTGAGAACACAAGGGAAATTCAAGAAAAAGTGAGAGAGAACGATGAAAATCCACAAAATTGATGAAAAATGCAAGAAAATCGATGAATGGTAGAGTGGGTGATGATTTTCGCACTTGAGGGAAGAAAGAGACGGCCGAGGGAAGCAAAAAAAAAAACAAAGATGAATGAGGGCTAGCTCGAGTTCGGGGTATATATACCCTGACATATCGGCAGGCCGAACTTTTCAAGTTCGGCAGGCCTATTATTTTTATCGGCTGGCCAAACTCAGCAAAATCGGCAGGCCGATTCTTAATGGTCGACAGGCCGATTGCTGTAGTCGAGCAATCACCAGAAAATGCAAAAGAAGGTTGTTATGTGCAATTTAAAAACACAAAATCATTTCAAAATGATGTGCAAACATGTGTAAACATAAATTAAGCATAAGAACACAATAAAACAATAAAACACTAAATCAACCATTGAGTTCATCAAGATAAGCATTAAGTACATCAATGATCAAGCAAATGCAATTCAAAAGGATCAATGATTCCAAGTCCTCTTCTAAGATGTGAAAAATGTTCTAGTGCAAGAGGTTTAGTGAAGATATCTTCTAGTTGGTCATTTGTGCTAATGAATTCCAAAGTGATATCCCCTCTTTGAACATGGTCACGCAAAAAGTGATGTCTAAGCTCTATATGCTTTGTGCGTGAATGTAAAATCGGGTTCTTTGTCAAATTGATTGCACTAGTATTGTCACATAAAATGGGAACATGATCATAGCGTAGACCTAAATCCTTTAGCGTTTGCATCATCCAAAGGACTTGTGCACAACAACTAGCCACCGATATGTATTCCGCTTCCACGGTAGAAAGTGCCACCGTGGCTTGTTTCTTGCTAAACCATGAAACTAAAGCAAATCCTAGAAAGTGACAAGTACCGCTTGTGCTTTTCCTATCAATTGTGCAACCGGCCCAATCGGAATCAGAATAACTTAGCAAGTCTATGTGTGTGCCTTTAGGATACCACAATCCTAGGTTTTTAGTACCACTCAAATATCTAAAAATACGTTTAACAGCACTAAAGTGAGATTCCTTAGGATTTGATTGAAATCTTGCACAAACCCCTACACTAAACATAATGTCGGGTCTACTAGCAGTCAAATATAGCAAGGATCCGATCATACCTCTATATTTTGTAATGTCCACCACCTTGCCATGTTCATCTTTGTCAAGCTTGATAGAAGAGCTCATAGGAGTTGGCATTGGCTTAAGATTGCCCATTTCGAATTGTTTGAGTAGATCCTTAACATATTTGGCTTGATTTATGAAAATTCCTTCCTTTGTTTTCTTGATTTGAAGTCCAAGGAAGAAGTTTAATTTTCCCATCATGCTCATCTCAAATTCACTGTGAATGCACTTAGAAAATTCTTCACATAGAGTGTGGTTAGTAGCACCAAAAATAATATCATCAACATATATTTGAACAATAACTAGATCTTCACCCTTATTTTTGATAAAGAGAGTGGTATCCGCTTTTCCAACACAGAAATCGTTTTTAATCAAAAATTTACTTAGTCTTTCATACCAAGCTCTAGGAGCTTGCTTTAGACCATATAAAGCTTTCTTTAGTTTGAAGACATGATTCGGATATTTATGATTTTGAAAACTGGGTGGTTGAGCAACAAAAACTTCTTCTAAAATGTATCCATTCAAGAATGCACTTTTGACATCCATTTGATGAAGAGTAAAACCCTTGCAGCATGCAAAAGCAAGTAACATTCTAATGGATTCTAGACGAGCAACCAGTGCAAAAGTTTCTTCAAAATCAATGCCTTCTTGTTAATTGAAACCTTGGGCCACTAGTCTAGCCTTGTTTCTCACAACATGACCTTGCTCATCCTTTTTATTTCTAAATACCCATTTAGTTCCAATTACGGATTGAGAACTAGGCTTAGGAACAAGTTCCCAAACATCATTTCTTTCAAATTGATTTAGCTCTTCTTGCATTGCTAAAATCCAAAACTCATCATTTTCGGCTTCTTCAAAACTTTTTGGTTCAATTTGAGAAAGAAAAGCTAAGTTGTTGCAAATATTTTTAAAAGATGCTCTAGTTCTCACCCCATGAGTTGGACTATCATGAGCAATAATGTCGGTTTGAGGGTGATAAGGGTGATACCTCCATTCCTTCTGAAAAGATTGTGAAGTACCTTCTTCTTTAGGAATTTCTTCTAGTTGTTCATCATCCTTTGGTGAAGCTTAAATGAAGTCGTCCTTTGTATCCTTTGCGTTGTTTTTGATTTCTAGATCTTTCAATTGATTCTCCAAACCTAGATCATCATCATCTTCTATTCTTCCCATAAAAGCATTAGTTTCATCAAAAACAACATGCATGGATTCTTCAACCACAAGAGTTCTTTGTTAAACACTCTATAAGCTTTGCTAGAGGTAGAATAACCAAGAAAGATACCAACTTTGGATTTTGAATCAAGCTTTCCCAAATTGTCTTTGGTGTTTAAAATAAAACATTTGCAACCAAAAACCTTAAAATAGCCGATATTGGGTTTTCTACCCTTCCAAAGCTCGTATGGAGTTTTGTGTGTTTTTGGTCTAATAAGAACTCTATTAATCACATAGCAAGAAGTATTGACAGCCTCGGCCCAAAAATATTTTCGTAAATTATTTTCATTTAGCATAGTCCTAGCCATTTCTTGCAAAGCTCTATTTTTCCTTTCAACAACTCCATTTTGTTGTGGTGTTCTAGGTGCCGAAAAAGTTTGTTCATAGCCTTTGTCATTGCAAAACAACTCAAAGGCATCACTATCGAACTCGCCTCCATGATCACTTCTAATGGAGGTGATCATGTAGCCTTGTTCATTTTAAACTCTTTTGCAAAAATATGAAAACATTTGTAAAGCATCATTTTTATTTGTTAAAACAAAACCCATGTAAATCTTGAAAAATCATCAACTATAATAAAGGAATATCTTTTACCACCTAGACTTGTGGTCCTAGAAGGGCCAAAAAGATCGATGTGCAAAAGTTGCAATGGTCTATTGGTAGCAATTTCGGAAATGGATTTAAAAGAAATTTTGACTTGCTTTTTGAATTGGCATGCATCACACACTTTGTCTTTTTCAAAACTTAGTTTTGGTAAACCTCTAACAATATCATTTTTGGAGATTTTTGAAATCAAATGCATGCTTGCATGGCCAAGTCTTCTATGCCATAGCCATCATTCATCATTTAAAACCGACAAACAGTGGTTTTGATTTGAATGCTTTTCAATATCAATTGTATAAACATTATTGTGACGGTCACCTATAAACACCACTTCACCATTGCAAACATTCTCAATCAAACATCTAGAAGACTCAAAGATAATCTTATTCCCCTTATCACACAATTGACTAATGCTAAGCAAATTGTGTTTCAAATTGTCAACCAAGTATACATTTTCAATTAAGGTAGAGGAATTGTTACCAATATCACCTATACCAAGGATTCTTCCTTTTGCATTGTCTCCAAAGTTAACACTTCCACCTTTCTTCTTAACAAAATTGGAGAAGAGTGATAAGTCCCCCGTCATATGTTTTGAGCAACTGCTATCTAGGAACCATCTTGCTTTCTCCTTGTTTCGTACCTACAATAAAGATTCAAATTTTGATTCTCGGTACCCACATGACCTTGGGTCCATCATTGCTAGGTACTCTTGCCTTTTGGAACCCACTTGTATTTAATTCCAAAGTAGGCATTTTTCTTAATTGGACAAGCAAAGGATGTGTGTCCATCTTTATTGCAATATGTACACACATATTTTGGACTTGTTGATGCCTTGACAAAGTAATTTTTAAAACACTTTTGATCAATATGTGGTTTATATCCTAAACCACCTTTGTTAAAAACGCAACTTTGTTCTCCAAGCATTAGTTGAAAGTTTTTTTTTCCATTCGTGAAATTCAAAATAGTCTTTGTCAAATCATCAACCTTTTCCTTTCGAGATGCATTTTCAATAACCAAAGGAATCATGCTTGTTTTTCTCAACTTTCAAACTCTCTATCTCTTCTAAAAGCATAGAAATTTTCTTGTTGAGGGAAGAGTTTTTGAGAACCAACTTTTCGTAATCATCATGCAAATTATTGAAAACATTTCTTAATTCTTCAATTTCAATTTCATTATCAATATCGGATGAGTAAGAACTACTTACCTCATTGTCGTCATCTATCGCCATGAAACACATGTTGGCGACTTCTCTTGGTGCGTCATTGTCGAAGTCCTCGGATTCTAGCTCATTCCATGTAGCTTGTAATGCCTTCTTTGACTCCTTTCTGTCTATTTTCTTTCTTAAAGGACAATCCGGTCTTATATGACCAGTTTTCTTACAATCAAAACAAATAATATCATCTTTAGTTTTCTCACCTCGATCAATCTTCTTTTTCATAACTTTTCCACAATTGACCTTACGACGGAACTTTTTGTATCTTTTGGCAATCATTGCCAATTCTTCAAGGTCCTTTGAATTTAGGCCATCTTCCTCTTCCTCCTCTTAATCATCATCGGTGACGGAGGCTTTTAGTGCAATCCCTTTCTTTCTTTTGTCGTCTTCTTCTTCTCGTTGGTTTTGTTTCCTTGTAATCTCATGTGTCATGAGTGATCCTATCAATTCTTCAATAGGCAATGTTGATAGGTCCTTGGCTTCTTCTAGTGTAGTCCTCTTTACATGCCAAGAAGGTGGTAGTGATCGAGCTAGTTTTCTCACCAATTCGCTTGTGGTGAAGTTCCTACCAAGGGATTTCAAATCGTTAACGATATCGGTAAAACGAGTGTACATTTCGGTAATAGATTCATGATCCTTCATTTTAAACATTTCATAATCATGAAGAAGAAAGTTAACTTTAGTCTCCTTGACTTGGTTCGTTCCTTCAAGAACCACTTCAAGAGTACGCCAAATTTCTTATGCCATGGTACAAGATGTGATTCTATTGAACTCATTTCTATATAGAGCACAATAAAAAGTATTTACTGCTTTAGCATTTAAAGATATTTTCTTTTTATCCTTGTCAGTATACTCTTTATGATCTTTAGGAACGAGACCATTTTCTACCTCTTTCATAGGTTGAAAAGGACCATTTTCAACCACATCCCAAAGATCAAAATCAATTGATTGAAAATAAATGGACATTCTAGTTTTCCAATAATTATAGTCGGAGCCATTGAAAAACAGAGGTCTATGTGTGGATTGACCTTCTACACTCTGGGTAGCCATGCTCAAGATTGTAAAATCTTTTTGAAAAATTTAAATGAGCTTCCGGCTCTGATACCAATTGCTATCCCAAGAATAACTACCCAAGAGGAGGGGTGAATTGGGTTTTTGAAACTTTTACAATTATTGGAACTTTTCTAAAGTAAAATGCTTAAGAAGTAATTATGAGAATGAGATAATACGAGCACAACCAAGCAACAATTAAGCAGCAATAAAGTGAAGAGTAAGGAGAAGAAATACAAACGCTATTTATAGTGGTTCGGCCAATATGCCTACGTCCACTGTCGCCAAGCTAAACTCCTTTGCTTGACCTCTTGCACTAATAGACCGTCTTTTTGGCATGGTCACTCCTTTATACAACCGGTGACTTGCTCAACCCGAGGCTCACCACACCTTCTTACAAAGTGACAATTTTCTCGGAGATTGTCTAACCAAGAATTCCCCAAATTTACAAGGCTTTGGAAACCAACAATGAAAATAATGTAGTTGTAATTTTGGTACACTCACAAGATATACACTCCAAAACAGAGAGAGATGAAAATACAACTATGGTATGTGTTTGGAGGTGTGAGTAATTCTCAATTAGAGTATGAAACAATTTTGGCTCAAGAGAAAGTGTGTGTAATGAATGCTTGAGAAGAACAATGTAGAATAATGTCAAATTTCACTTGTGTTCCTTCATCATTTATTGCACATTGAATGGATAGGTATATATAGCTTCCTAGTGCTTAGAAACATCTGAACAAATCAATTTTGAGTCAAACTAGCTGTTGCAAATGGAGCTCCAACGGTCAAAAAACTAGCCATTACAGATAGTCCGGCGGGCCAGAAGTAAAGATCTGCAGGCCGAAGAATGAGCTGCTAAAAATCAATTTCTCAACGGTCACCAGATCGGTAGGCCGATTCACAGTTCGGCAGGTCAAACTTTGAACCATCAGCAAGCCTAAAGTTGAGGTCGACAAGCCGCTAAAGCTTCTACAGAAATGGGTTTTGAAAACCCTCAGATCGGCAGGTCGAAGCAGGGAGTTTGGCAGGCCGATCTCCATAACTTCGGCAGGCCGACAGAGCCTTTGCAGTGAGGGGTTAAAATATCCCCAGATCGGTAGGTCGAAGCAAGATTTTTGGCAGGCCGGCCAAATTTGGTTGGTAGGCCGATCTGCCTTAGGCCAATATGCCTATGTGACCTGATTTTGAAACCTGTTTTATATCAACATATTTAAGCATTTCTAAAACAGTTTAAATCATAATTTACAAATGCAATATGAATTCAAAAATAACATTAAATGGAAGTATGCAATTCTAGACTTACAATTCTAGACTTTAGAATAAAAACTCGTAATCTTCAATTCCTTGTGAGTCCCCTTTCAAAATACTTTTTCCACAAGCTTTCTTGAACTGTCTTCACTTGATTTCTCGAAAAGTAAGCTTAGAGACACTCAGGATCATTATTTGTTTAAAAGAACATTTTGCACATATAATAAAAATTGTATTTGTTATCATCAAAATAGCTTTGTGAAACCTTGGAGCCAACAATCTCCCCATTTTTGACGATGACAAAACAATTTTTGATTGATTTTGAAAAATTGCAATAGCTCCCCTTTAATATGTGCAGGGATACAAAATGTAAAAAAAAATTTGAAAGAGCTCCCCCTGAAAAATAAGCTTTTCCTTTACAGCAGCTTTCATTACAAATGTCAAGAAACCAATAAAGGATTATGACAAAAATATCACAAGTACCACCAACCTTATATCTCCACAATCATCAAACGATCTCCAAATTAAACAATCTCCAGATGAAATATAGCAATCATCAAACATAATCATCATAATCATCAGACATAATCAAGAACCACCATCCTTATCGCTCCACAATCAAAAATATGCATATTCTCCCCCTTTTTGTCATCAACAAAACGAAGAAAACAAATAAAGGCAATTGATATAAAAGAAGAAAATAATCAAAATAGTAATTAATTCACAAGCAAAGTTCATAAAATTTGCAAAGTCAAAAGAATGAACAAACATGATGAGGGATTTTATGGTTGGCTCAATGATCCTCCACCAAAGTGCATTTGTCAAAGAAGATTGAGAATCTCTTGTTGACCGGTTTGCAAGTTTGCAATGTCTGTCCCCATCTTGTGCTGTTGCTCAAAGAGGAGTTGTTGATGCGAGTAAAGCCTTTGAAGAGTGCTAGGCTCTTCGTCGTCATCTTGGCCACCTTGAGCTTCAATGTTGGCCATCTCTTCTTCTTCTTCTGCTTGAGCACTTGGAGGAATGGCTCGCCCACCAGCTGGCATCCATTTCCCGTAAACTTCCTCAAATCCCATTTTGCTAGCGGTTTGGACATCGAAAGCATTATGGAGTTTGTAGAGAGCCACGTCCTTCTCATCAGTAGTTTGCACATTAAATGAATGAAAAATTTTAGAAAGAAGCATTCCATATGGCAATCTGGCGCTTTTCTTTCCTTCAGCAACATCAATCATCCGTCGCACCAACAAGAGGGGTAAATTCATTTTGGTACTACTAAGAAGACAATAAATAAGGTGGAGGTCAATAATCTGGACTTCGTCCTTATGGCTAGCTCTAGGTAAGATGTTGGTAGTGATAAGCCTATGGAGAACTCGACTCCTAGGAGGTAAAGATGCGGCATTGATTTTCCTAGGTAGACTCCCATCATCATTTTCAAAAATAACCTTAGCCATAGGTTCTTTATCAAACATCCAGGTCTTGACTCCATAAATATCTACACCTTCTAGTGGCATATCAAGGATTTCCCCTATTACAGTTGGGTTTAACTCTATGTGTCTCTGTTTCAAAGTCACATCAATTTTAAAGGGATCATATGATGCTCTAAGATTGGCATAAAACCCTTTTACAACCCTAGGATATGTATTTTCCTTCATAAGCATAATGTTTTTCCATCCTAGTCTATCAAACAATGGTTCTATACCAAAGCACACAAAATCCTCAAAATAAACAAACTTTCCATCAATAATTTTCCTAGAGGAGAAAAATTTAACATATTTTTCGTTTGAAAATTCCTCTAAGGTTACCTTTTGTGGGTTTCCTTATGAGCGACAGATTTTGTGCGCTTGAAAGGACGAGAACTTGAAGCCATTTGGAAATGTAGGAGGTAGAGCCCAAACATAAGCAGGGAACACACGGGTTTTGAGGGAAAGTGGAGAATCTTGAAAGAAAAGTGTGAGAACACAAGGGAAATTCAATAAAAAGTGAGGGAGAACGATGAAAATCCACAAAATTGATGAAAAATGCAAGAAAATTGATGAATGGTAAAGTGGGTGATGATTTTCGCACTTGAAGGAGGAAGGAGACGGCCGAGGGAAGCAAAAAAAAAAAAAAAGATGAATGAGGGCTAGCTTGAGTTCAGGGTATATATACCCTGACATATTGGCAGGCTGAACTTTAAGTTCGGCAAGCCAATTATTTTTATCGGCAGGCTAAACTCAGCAAAATTGGCAGGCCGATTCTTAGTGGTCGACAGGCTGATTGCTGCAGTCGAGCAATCAATAGAAAATGCAGAAAAAGGCTGTTATGTCCAATTTAAAAACACAAACTCATTTCAAAATGATGTGCAAACATGTGTAAACATAAATTAAGCATAAGAACACAATAAAACACTAAATCAACCATTGAGTTCATGGAGATAAGCATTAAGTACATCAATGATCAAGCAAATGCAATTCAAAAGGATCAATGATTCCAAGTCCTCTTCTAAGATGTGAAAAACGTTCTAGTGCAAGAGCTTTAGTGAAAATATCTGCTAGTTGGTCATTTGTGCTAATGAATTCCAAAGTGATATCCCCTCTTTGAACATGGTCACGCAAAAAGTGATGTCTAATCTCTATATGCTTTGTGCGTGAATGTAAAATCAGGTTCTTTAACAAATTGATTGCACTAGTATTGTCACAAAAAATGGGAACATGATCATAGCATAGACCTAAATCCTTTAACGTTTGCATCATCCAAAGGACTTGTGCACAACAACTAGCCGCCGATATGTATTCCGCTTCCGCAGTAGAAAGTGCCACCGTGGCTTGTTTCTTGCTAAACCATGAAACTAAAGTAAATCCTAGAAAGTGACAAGTACCGCTTGTGCTTTTCCTATCAATTGTGCAACCGGCCCAATCGGCATCGGAATAACTTAGCAAGTCTATATGTGTGCCTTTGGGATACCACAATCCTAGGTTTTTAGTACCACTCAAATATCTAAAAATACGTTTAACGGCACTAAAGTGAGATTCCTTAGGATTTGATTGAAATCTTGCACAAACCCCTACACTAAACATAATGTCGGGTCTACTAGCAGTCAAATATAGCAAGGATCCGATCATACCTCTATATTTTGTAATGTCCACCACCTTGTCATGTTCATCTTTGTCAAGCTTGATAGAAGAGCTCATAGGAGTTGGCATTGGCTTAAGATCATCCATTTCGAATTGTTTGAGTAGATCCTTAACATATTTGGCTTGATTTATAAAAATTCCTTCCTTTGTTTTCTTGATTTGAAGTCCAAGGAAGAAGTTTAATTCTCCCATCATGCTCATCTCAAATTCACTGTGCATACACTTAGAAAATTCTTCACATAGAGTGTGGTTAGTAGCACCAAAAATAATATCATCAACATATATTTGAACAATAACTAGATCTTCACCCTTATTTTTGATAAAGAGAGTGGTAAATGCTTTTCCAACACAGAAATTGTTTTTAATCAAAAATTTACTTAGTCTTTCATACCAAGCTCTAGGAGCTTGCTTTAGACCATATAAAGCTTTCTTTAGTTTGAAGACATGATTCGGATACTTATGATTTTGAAAACCGGGTGGTTGAGCAACAAAAACTTCTTCTAAAATGTATCCATTCAAGAATGCACTTTTGACATCCATTTGATAAAGAGTAAAACCCTTGTAGCATGCAAAAGCAAGTAACATTCTAATGGATTCTAGACGAGCAACCGGTGCAAAAGTTTCTTCAAAATCAATGCCTTCTTGTTGATTGAAATCTTGGGCCACTAGTCTTGCCTTGTTTCTCGCAACATGACCTTGCTCATCCTTTTTATTTCTAAATACCCATTTAGTTCCAATTACGGATTGAGAACTAGGCATAGGAACAAGTTCCCAAACATCATTTCTTTCAAATTAATTTAGCTCTTCTTGCATTGCTAAAATCCAAAACTCATCATTTTCGGCTTCTTCAAAACTTTTTCGTTCAATTTGAGAAAGAAAAGCTAAATTGTTGCAAATATTTACAAGAGATGCTTTAGTTCTCACCCCATGATTTGGACTATCGTGAGCAATAATGTCGGTTTAAGGGTGATAAGGGTGATACCTCCATTCCTTTTGAAAAGATTGTGAAGTACCTTCTTCTTTAGGAATTTCTTCTAGTTGTTCATCATCCTTTGGTGAAGCTTGAATGAAGTCGTCCTTTGTATCCTTTGCATTGTTTTGGATTTCTAGATTCTTCATTTGATTCTCCAAACCTAGATCATCATCATCTTCTATTCTTTCCATAGAAGCATTAGTTTCATCGAAAACAACATGCATGGATTCTTCAACCACAAGAGTTCTTTTGTTAAACACTCTATAAGCTTTGCTAGAGGTAGAATAACCGAGAAAGATACCAACATCGGATTTTGAATCAAACTTTCCCAAATTTTCTTTGGTGTTTAAAATAAAACATTTGCAACCAAAAACCTTAAAATAGCCGATATTGGGTTTTCTACCCTTCTAAAGCTCATATGGAGTTTTGTGTGTTTTTGGTCTAATAAGAACTCTATTAATCACATAGCAAGAAGTATTAACGGCCTCGGCCCAAAAATATTTTGGAAAATTATTTTCATTTAGCATAGTCCTAGCCATTTCTTGCAAAGCTCTATTTTTCCTTTCAACAACTCCATTTTGTTTTGGTGTTCTAGGTGCCGAAAAAGTATGTTCATAGCCTTTCTCATTGCAAAACAACTCAAAGGCATCACTATCGAACTCGCCTCTATGATCACTTCTAATAGAGGTGATTATGTAGCCTTGTTCATATTGAACTCTTTTGCAAATATATGAAAACATTTGTAAAGCATCATTTTTATTTGTTAAAAACAAAACCCATGTAAATCTTGAAAAATCATCAACTATAATAAAGGCATATCTTTTTCCACCTAGACTTGTGGTCCTAGAAGGGCCAAAAAGATCTATGTGCAAAAGTTGCAAGGGTCTAGTGGTAGCAATTTCGGAAATGGATTTGAAGGAAATTTTGACTTGCTTTCCGAATTGGCATGCATCACACACTTTGTCTTTTTTGAAACTTAGTTTTGGTAAACCTCTAACAATATCATTTTTGGAGATTTTTGAAATCAAATGCATGCTTGCATGGCCAAGTCTTCTATGCCATAGCCATCATTCATCATTTAAAACCGA